>VWZW01007069.1:801672-924424 GCA_013397115.1 Edolisoma coerulescens
GGAGGGCTTGAGTGTGTTTTGGCGTTTTCTGATCCCCGTAGGCTCTGGCGCTCCTTCACTCTCCGCATGTGTGAGCGTTTGTGTGTACGTGGTCTGAGTTTCGGAGTCCCTGTGCCTGTGAAACGGGGAACCAGCCCACAAGAGGTCATTTTTGGAAGAAAAATTACTTTGGTGCATTGCCGTTGCAGTTTGCTTTCCCTGTTTTCCCATTTTCCTAATGGTGCAGGTGTGCTTTTTGTAAAGAAATATGTGCCTATAGGGTTCCTTAATATAAATCCATGCAGGCCTATCAACAAATGTAATGCTGCCTGCAGAAGGAGCACCAGTGGGTCATTTGCTGCACAAACTTGGGTTTTGCAGGCAACTGGGGGCCTTGGCAGCCTCTGGGAAATCACTGTCCCTCACACAGTGGATGTCCAGGACTGGACAGTGTTGGCTGTGTAGAGGCATCACCTGTCTACAAATGTCCTATGACACCTGGGCAGAAAGCAGGCAGCTGGAGGAGGAAAGTGTTTCCAGCACGTTGCTCAGCCGGCCACTCTGAAAGTTGTCAAGATAAGCCATTGTGAAGTTTATTAGGAAAATATATTGGTAATTGTTCTTTTTAAGTGGAATTTGCGTATCTCAGACTACTGCTGAAGGTAGCCATCTTGCAGAGAAGTGCTGTTATTTCTGAAAGTGAGAGCTGTAGAAACCTATGTGAAGATCATAATTGGTTTTCAAAATACTAGCAGAGATTTGACAATCCTGAAAGCCTTAAAAAAACCACAAAACCATCCACTGCTTAGATACTCTTTTGTCAGGCCAATAGTACTAAAACATATTGTCATGTCAAGTGATATTTTAGCATGAGGATCATCTGCTAAACGGGGAAATTCAGCTGTATCTGACTGTAACACATAAACTCTTGCAGCTGGCAAGACCAGCTTCCTAGGTTGCAAATTTCTCAGTTAGCTCAGGCTAGTGTGCTCGTCCGTCAAGAAGAGTCAGAGTATAAAGGTTTCACTTCACGTATGCTTCAGTCCAACACGTGTTGGCAAATTTTGCCTCTAGTAGTAGGAAAATGTTTGTAGAGGCTGAGTGGGTATATTCAGTTCTAAAATTCCAAGTAGTATTCGTTAGCATTGTGCATTAGCATTGTGGGTATTTAAAGAGACTTTTATCCCTGCCAGAGATAAAAATTGCCTTGAACTTTATGTGGAATTGTTGGAAGTTAAGGCATTCACTCTGTACCCTGAGCACAGAGTTCAAGGGTAGAGCTTTTAAAGTTTAGCTGCGTGTTGTAACTTACTGGCCACCCTTCTTGGTTTTTATGCATTAGTCTGGCTCCAGGGAGACCTAAATAATTTTCTGCTGTAGGTCTTTCTGTATACTTACTTGGATTGCAAAAGTAATCACAATTCATAACCCTCAGCCCAAGAGATTCCCTACTTTTTCACGAGAGAAGTTCTTGCTTGACTTGTCCCACAACTCCCTCCTTTGCTGCCTCCTTGTACACTGAGTACCAGTGAGTGAAGTTCTCTTCTGAGTGGATTAATGAACAAAATTAATCAATCTTAACATTTTCTCTGCTTTTAATGTAGAATAAGAGGAAGGACAGCAGAAAGGAAATATGTGCAAGCCCCTAAGTAAGAGGTCACCACTGTTCTGTTCTTGTGCCGTTTTCCTGAGGGGATCTGCCCCTTCATTGTTTCTGGTAGTGGACAAAGTCCTCCTTTCTATTAGCTTGCTCTGATACATCGTGTTTTGCTTTTTCATATGTCAGCTATAAAATTAGGCATCATAAACCTGCCAATACTCTTCCATGTTCTGTAGCTCATGCTGTGAGGGCAGGGGCCAGGTTAGCAGTCAGAGCAGCGTACAAAAGCCTGCTAGAAATAACAGTGGGTGGGGGCAGGAGGGTTGGAGTGAAATTCCCCGTGCGTCAGACACCGCCATGAACTTGACTGAAGTGCTGTCCCGTTTCTGCTACTTGGGGGAACACTTTCTACCAAAGACATTAAAGTAAGATACCCTGTGTGGTCGTTTTTGCAAAGCCCAGTGTTCTCTGAAGTCTTAACTATTTAGTCATGCTCTTCTGGTCTGTGCTCATTTCCTGTGTGGGCAGGTCCCCAAAGACTCTTCCACTACCTTATCCCACCCTTTTCTTAACGTCTGATGAGTGTTCAGGAGCACTGGTTTCATAAAAGTGGGCTTAGGCTGAAATATGAAGCATTGGTTGCGAAATAGCTTGGAAGAGGCATTTCTTTTTAAACATAATTTGGGATTTTATGGCCATGTGTATCCTTGGAAATTTCTTCCCGCAATTATCCAGCACCCCAGCCTCCCATCTGATTTTTAGAGGCACAGTAACTACTTTTCATTATGGCCGTAGGAAATTCTAGTTGCCTGCAGGAAAGAACTGCTTTCAGATATGCAGTTGCACTGGCCTTTCAGCTTCCCTGTTGCTCTTAGGGTGAAAAGGGAAATCAGTCTTCACCCAGGCTGTTAAATTCAGCTGTAGTTTGTGTTGAAGGACTGCGGTTGTCTTTCTGCCAGCCGTAGGCTGAGATGCGTGAATACCAGCTCCTTCCCAAAAAACTCTTGAGGGGCAGCAGGAACAACTGGTGCCGTGTTCGCTCCTATCACGGACCGATACTGCTTTGGGGAGCCTTTAGAGAGTGCAGCCCAGGTCCTGGTGGTCATCCCTTGAGATAAATGCCCAAAGCCTCTGCCTCACAGTGGCATGTTAAGAGCAGAAGAGCTTTCGCTTGCTGTTTCTCTTGGCTCTTAGTTACAGTATTGACATTCTTACCTATGCAGAATAGATACTTTTCTTGCACCAGGCAAGCACATGTTTTTATGGACTCCAGCCACGTCCTTCCTCTCTCTTTCCCTGAAATAATAATAATTGGACTAACAGCACTAACAATGCTCTTCCCAGGCAACCGTGTCCTGACACATTGGGTCTGGATGAGGCCGAGGGGTTGTGGTAGTTGTTAAATGTAAAGCCTAAATAGCCCCCATTGCTGATGAAGGGCACAGCACTGGCAGCTTTGGCAGGCTGGGGTTCGGCAAGAGCTGTCCCATCCAGCTGCTGCTCTGCGTGCCTGATGCCTGGCGTTGGCAAAAGCAACAGGTCTGCTTTGCTTTCCTGCGAGGATGTTGGTGATCAAATGTGTTTAGCATTTGCTCATTCAGTTTGTGGAGAACTTAAGAGTATTACAGAAAAAAAAAGACCCCTAAACTAGGACATTGTCATGTATTTGCTTTTATGATGCCTTTTAATCTCGATTTGTTTGTGATGTTACTTAGTCCCTAAGTGCTTTTTTCTGGTAGATACAAGTCTTTTGGCTAATACGAACAAGCTTTTCCTACTTCCATGGCAGCCCGGGGAAGGTGGCTGTGCCTCCCTCAGCCCCAGCGTGTTCCACAGCACAACTGAAGGTCTCTGCTGAGACTCGGGCTTTGCAGAGTTCCTCAGAGATGTGTTGCATCACACTGGGAGGTTCAGATGTGTTACAGGCCGGCGAGCGGTGAGAAATGGCCACTGTTGTTGCTGTAGCAGAAGTGCGGTATTATAACACGTTGGAGGGAGGATTAGAAACATATGGAAGCATCTCTTCGCAGTTGTTTCGGAATGCATCACCCCAAAGGGCGGGAATGAAAGGAGTACTTGTAGCAGTTTGGGATTAAGCATGAAGCTGGTACGGACCTCCTTGTTTTTCTGTAGGAAAAAGTGCTTCCTGGTGGAGAGCTGTCTGTGTTTTCACACATTTGACCCGGAAAGATACGCCTAACAGGCTTTCAACTCTTACCTGCTTTTACTACTAAACGAAGCATTTGATTAAAAAAAGGACCTATTGTTCAGTGTACTGTTCATCTTGAGCTGGTGTTTTCCCGTGTTGCACCACACATACTATGTGCACTGCAGCACTTGTCTGTCTTTTTTTTTTTTTTNTACCTGCAAAACAGTGCAGTCAGGAAAATGGCTTCTGTGGGCTTCAAAGCAAGGATTAGATACTGTCACTGAGGCTGAGGCTGTGGAATACTTTGCTTAGAAAAATAAAATAAAATCAAAATTGCATTAAAATGAACCGTCTTTGGCTTTCTTAGACATTCTCAATAGAAGAACCTTTTAATACACGTTCTCAATAAGTAGACTTTAAATGCAGGTTCCTCTACTAACAATGTTTTCTGTCAGTGTCGCTCTGTTCACTTGTAAAGTTCCCTCCTGTCCCTTTTTTGCACTAGTATTCAGGGTGTTTCTAAAATCCAGCTATATTTGGCAATACATCACTCTCTGTGTTACAGGGAAGTGATCACTCAAGGGATTTGGCAGAAATTAAATTAACTGAGGTCTTTAGAGAACATACTCAGAATGTCTTTTGAGAATACACTCGCTTCCAATGCTTTCTGTTGGAAAATAAAATAGTGTTCTCTCCCGGTTCCTTCTGCAGGGTGGACTTTATAGAATATTTGTGTATTTACTCTTTTTCACGTTTGTGGAGTTTATCACTTTCAAAAACAAAACAAATGCTGAAGTGATAGACAGCCCAATTTTCTAGGTTGCTTAGTAACTGAAATGCATGCCGTAGTGTGAAAATACTCATGACAAAGTAAGGGAATGTTTACTGGAACAAACAGAAGATCCTGTGAAAGTACACTGTATAAATAATTAAAGCACATGTTTTTATTTGCTTGTGGAACAGAAGGATACCTTCAGTCACAACATTCTACGTAACTTTTCACTAAGAAATTCTTCTTTTTCACACTTCTACTTGCTAAAGTGTGTTGATGCAGTAGGATGTGACTTCTCCAGCAAAAAAGTGCAGTGCTGCAGATTTTTGGATACTTCTTGAGATGGACCATTGGTCCTTTGGGGTTTTTCTGAGTTTTGAAAGAAGGGTCATTATTCTTTGGGCCCTGTTTAAGATCTGTTCCCCAAGTAGCTAGGAACAAAACCCCCTAGATTCCTGGAATGCCAGCACAGTGGTAAAACAAGACTAGATTTTATGAGTTTATCAGTCTTTTTAAAGAAAATTGAAGGCTATTTGTAGTCTAAATAAGCTAGGGTTTTTTCCTAATAATTTTTTTTAAATTTTTATTCAAGATTTCAGCAAAGCAATGTCTCAAGCTGGCTCCTCACAGTTTCAGGAAGTCATTCGGCAAGAGCTGGAGTATTCGATGAAAGTAGAACTTGATAAGATACTTGCGACCGCGCACTCAAATGAGATAGAGGTAAGGAGCACGGAGTGGGTGCTGCTCAGAGCATGACAAATGGGATCCAGGACACCGAGGCAAATCTCAGACAAGGACATAAATCACAGATTTCCCGGTCCTTATTTTTGGGATGGGCTCTGATCCTGTGCGGAAGAGTAGCCTGGATACAATGTCAGTAGGAGACTTTCAGCTCCCTCTAGACTGAGTGACGGAGTTATTAAGTGTTTAATCATCTTTAGTTATTAAAGGTTCTGCATAATCTTCAATGGATTACAGAAAGGGAGGGTGAAGCTGTTATCTTAAATGTTGGGCCAAATTGTAGTGGTTATGATTTTGACAACAGACTTGTTGTGTATGTATCCACGTCGGTTTTGTACTCTGAGTTTTAGTGAAAATGAGCTTTTGGTAACTTCTGGAATTTTACCTAAAGTTCAGCATGTCTGTTTCAGTGCTAATGAAATTACTCTTGTGAATAGACTGTACATCAATTTGTAGAAATGCTTCTGTGATTGAGTAGGTGTGCGTTGAATACCAGCATTACCTAATGCATTTCTTCTTTGTAGCACACTAAAAAGGACCTGGAAGGATTTAAGAAGCTATTTCATAGATTCCTACAAGAAAAGGGACCATCTGTGGACTGGGGGAAGATTCAGAGACCTCCAGAAGATTCTGTAAGTTGTGATTAAGTGTCAGTTTGTAAGGAACATAAAACTCATAATTGCTACTTAAGGCAAATGACGTATTCACCCCTCGAATGGGTTCTGTAAAACCATGTAGGACAACACTTCGGGTTCTAACTGAAAAATAATTATTTGTTGACATAATGTTGCATGTGTTCCTGAACATCAGGTTCTGCTTACCATATGTGTCAAGTTCTTTGGTATTATTTTGTTAGCTGCCCTGGGAGCAGGGGAACAAAATGGGACAGATGCCACCTCACCATTTGGTACCTTCTCTGGAGTAAACTTGTGTTAGAGGGGAAATAGGGAGGACCCTTGTTGTTCCCATTTCCCTCCTGCCCATGGAAGAAGGTTGCGCATCTCAGATGAGACTGTTTCCAGAAATCGTTTATGTTTAATAATTTGAAAGGGACATATGGCAAGTGGGTTGGGTAATAGAGCTCATTTAGCAACTTCTGTAACCTTCAGCAGCTCAGCAAAAGCGAGGGATCTGAAACAAGGAGTTGACTGTGAGGGGTTTTGGAGCCTGATTTTCTAATGTTGTCTGTGTTGTTGTAACTTATAACCTGTAATTCGAGCTGCTGCTGAAAAAGCACTATGTATTTTTTCAGCACTGTTTAGTACTGAAATAAATACTTCCTATTAAACCTAACCTCATTTTATTGATTCATCAGTGGCCTTAGGCTGTCCTTTGACTCTTGTGTAACTAATGGTGTAGTTGTGCTACAAATTCTTGCTTTTCCCGGCGTAGTGATCTTGGCATATTGCAGGAGTTCTGTGTGCTCCCAGGCCTGTGGTTTCTCTGAGGCTCTCTGTGTGCCTCAATCGAGGCTCTGTTTCCCCTGAAAGGCAGGCTGTCCAGTTACTTCCAGAACAGATGCAGGGCTGCTCTATAAAGCGTTGAAGAATGATGCTGTTTTAGAGCAAGTCTAGGGTTTTTCCAAGGTTGAGTGTTTTCTTTTAACTTCAAAAACATGTGATGTCTCTCTTTTCTGTACTGTAACACTGAATGAAGTGTTGCTTTGGGGAGAGAAGTCTGCCCTCAATGAAGAGGCCAGGGTGAGAAATTGGAGTTCTAGGTAAGATGACTTGCAAGGAAGGCTGAAGAAAAGGGGATTTCTTTCAGTGGAGAGGGGCTGAGACTCTGGGGGGGCGACAGGTCTTTTAAATATGTAGGAAGGTAGTTAGGACAATCAAAGGAATTAACTGTTCACTGTGCCAAGAGAAGGCCTGGGATTAAATTGCAGAAATTTGATGCAAGTGAATGGCTGCTTTGTGGAGTGGAGGAGCTGTTGTCTCCTTTTCAAGTTTTGCTCACCTTCAATGGAAAAACTTACAAGTTCTGTAAAGGCCTGAAAGTAACCTGGACATCTGGAGCAGATGTCAAACTGGAGGTTGTGGTAAGGCTATGAAATAGACTGGGGGCATATTCCCAGGCATGGGATATTCCCAGGCATGGCAAGCTGCTAAAAAAGAACTAAGAGAAAGGTCTAACTTAAGGTCACAGAGGGCTGAATGGAGAAGGGCAGAATTAGAAAGAGTATCTCTCTTTTTCCTTATGGCCTGTACTGTTCATTCTCAAATGTGTCCCTGTGCTATGTAGCAACTTGATGAGAGAGAGAAAGAATTCTGCAAAATCAGGTCACTTTTGATCTGATGAGATGCATGCATGATCTGAAATGAAATTTTGCTTCCTAGCATGAACTCTAAATCAAGTAATCGTGCTTGATAAGTGCCACAGAAGAGAGCTTAGGGCAAAATATCTACAAACAAACTTCCTTCCATGCCTTCTTCACTTTGTAGTAAATATCTCTTTCTTTAGGGGTACTTGGACCTCCTGATCTGACAGGAGGTGGGTTTGAGCACTTACAAAAACTGAGAGCAAAGTTAAATTCCTTAATTTTTTTCTGTTCTCCTTTTTGCTGACCATAAGAGTTCCATCTCTGTACCCTGCTGTATCCACCCCCTCCTTTTTAATACGTCAGTCATGTCAGGGATGTACTGTGGAAAATGAAAAGGGTTTCACATAAGACACATTTCAAGGGACCTTCTCCCAAATTGTTCTTTGCTGAGGAGTAATGACTTGTGTAATTATTAAATAAAAGTTGATTTCCTAAAGACCAGAATTTCAGAATTACTAGTCTAGCTAGTATGGGTAAGAATGGTATGAGCTTTTAGAAGGGGTAAAGAGGGGAAGGGCTGCAGTACTGAGGTCTTTGGGACAGGTATCCATCTGTGAACATGTATTTTGTTTGCTTCTGTTCAGTTCCAGTTGAATTTTCTTTTCCTAGCTGTAAAACCTCAGAGCATATTCTCCTCCTGCTCTTGTTAGAACAGCACAAAGGTTGGTGTACAGAAGACTTGTTTTCTGGTAATCTTGCAAGTGATTTATAATTGCCTGTAGGGATGACCTTGTTTTATGAGGTGGTGGGTTGCTTGGCTGCTGGAGAATCTCACACTACAAGGATCATGGCCTAGAAAGCACCAAATTCTCTGCCCTGTGAGTTTATTTGCCTGTGATTGTTTTGAAGAATTGCTTTGCTGCTAGGAATTCTGGCAAGTATAATCTTCAGCTGGTCCCTAGCAGAGCAAAAAGCATATGTTGAGGTATCTATGTGCCTGTGTGTGTATAAACACACAGACATACATGTGTATCTGTAAACAGAGGCACACAAAAAAATCTGCCAAAGTGTGGGTTTGTTGCTTTTTTATTTATTTAGCAGCTTAAAAAAGTTCATGAATAGTTTATTGGATTTATAGGCTTTGGCTTTTAGATGGGGAAGAATGTTTCAGGCTTTTGCCCAGTGCCAAGGGATTGTGCTGTGCAGAAGCAGAATTCCTGATCAGACTTCTGTAGGTCACCTAGTGTGTTATCTGTTGTATTTGTTATCTGAATGTAGCTTCTGCGTCTTCCTGAAGACAAGTAAAGGCTCCTGTCAGTAAATTGAAACAGAAATTATTGCTTTGTAGTATTCCTCTGTTTTTCTCTGCAATGGGAGATTTCACCCCTGACCTCCACGTTTTCAGTGTAACAACTTATACTGATGACAGTAACAGAAGATTGAACCCATTTCACACTATACTGGTAAACTTCTGACTTGTTTTTTCCTTCCAGATGCTTTGCTTTCATATGTCCAAAGGCTTACAGTGATAGCTGGCATAGTTAGGACCCATTACTGTTACAGTCTCCAGAGAAGAAAGCACACTGAGAGTGCCAGTTAACAGGGAGAGGAGGTAAAGAATGTGGACATGGCAAGTGTAACTTAATCCCCTCGATGTAGATTACTGTGATCTGTTTGTTTGAATTGGAAGCAATAGCAAAGTTCTGCTGGGAGGCCTCTGAGAGAACTGCAGTGATCAAGTTAACCTCAGAACAGCAATGCAAAACCTCATCTGGGATATAAGGAGAGCATCTGAAGCAATGTGAGTGTGAAAGGAGCTTGTCTATTAGAGCCTTTGTTTTTTTTCTTCCCCAGTGGTTGGATTCTTGTCTGCAGCTCAGGTTGTCCCCTCAGCGAACTGTATCATAGAGGAAAAGAATGAATGTTATGCCCTTACTCAAAAGCAAAACATCTTCCTAATCTTCAGCTCTGGAAACAGGTTTTAAGGGTTCATAGAATCATAGAATGGCTTGGAAGGGACCTTAAAAATCGTCTTGTCTCAACCCCCTGCCTGGGCAGGTACACCTTCCACTAGACTGGATTGGTCCGAGCTCTGTCCAACCTGGCCTTGAACACCTCCAGGGATGGGGCAGCCACAGCTTCTCTGGCTGACCTGTTCCTCTGCTTTGCCACCCTCGGAGTAAAGAACTTCTTCCTAAGATCTGATATAAATCTCTCCTCTTGTAGTTCAAACCTGTTCCCCTTGTCCTATCCCTATCAGCCTGTGTAAGAAGTCTCTCTTCCTCTGTAAGCCCCCTCTAGGTGCTGGAGGGCTGCTGGAAGGTCTCCCCAAAGCCTCCTCTTCTCCAGGCTGACCACCCCCAGCTCTCTCACCCTGACCTCACAGGAGGGATGTTCTCTGATCACCTTTGTAGCTCTCCTCTGCACTGCTCTAACAGGTCCACAGATTTCCTGTGCTGAGGACTCCAGACCTGGGTGGGGACTCCAGCACTGCAGGTGGGGTCTCACGAGGGCAGAGACCTCCTCCTTTGGTGCTGTTTCTAGAACTGTCCCTTGGTGCTGAGTAAATATTTCCTCGAACTGTAAGTACAAGCTAACTAATAGGGGTGTCCTCCTTTCCGCTCTACCCACGATGACAGCCCCGATGCTCATTTTGTTTGTCTCTGACAAACTCTTGCAAGCCTCCTTGCAGTAGGAGTAGGCTTCTGGAATCTGTTAGTCAAACTCCCAACGTTGCCTCACCCAGACTGTTCCGAGAAATCACTTCTGTGACATTGGCTGCAAAACAAAAGAAGCTGCAGATGTCATCTTAGAACAGTCCCAAACCAGGGCTGCCAGACATGTCTCAAGCAAGTAACACTGCAGCCATGCATCTGTAAGACATGTCATTCCTGACCCTGTTTTTTCCTGAAGGATTTCCCCATCAGCACTTACTTGTCAAGCCCACTGTTCCAAACCCTTAGAGCAAGAATTGATTTTTATTACTGTGGAGCACTTCTCCAGTTGTGTATAAGCTTGTAGGTGATGAGGTAGTTGTGCATATTAGTGCCTGCACATGGCTGGAACTGTTGGATTGATAGCACTGGCATCCAGCAGTCTTGGTGCTGCAGCGTTCCTGCTGGAACTTGACTTTTTGACATTTGTTATTCTCTGAATTAAAGACCCTTCAAGATCCAGGGCTTTATTGCCAAGCTGACGTTTCCAATGCCTGTGCCAGAAGAAACTGAAACGTTTAGTGAGGCTGAGTCATAAATTTTGTGTTGTAACTGATGCAACATCCAGTGAACTGAGCCCTTGATGGAACTGTTTCCTTCTTCAGGACGTTTACTCTGAGCTTTCTGCAAATCTGGTTTCAGGCATGAGAGCCAAAGCATCAAAAGGTAGTTGGCACTTCAGCAAAAGCAAATGATTTTTGAGGCAGTCTGGCCCTGAACCGAGTGTCAGACTTTCTGCTTTTTGTGAGTGATGCAAGAAGAACATAGTGAGACTTGAAAGTTGAGATAATTTTTTGGATGTTCAGACAGTGTCGGAACATCATGGATGTGACTCACATCCCACCCAGCTAAAGCTCAAGAAGAAATGTTTTTAATCCATGTACAGTCTAATGCAGGATGTTACTGACCTTGGAGTGGATGGGAAGCAGTAAATCTGGGTGTAAATCTCTGTAGGTCCTGCTGGTAGCAGAAGGTTCATTGAGCTTCCTGATGGACTTCCAAGACATTAAACCCAGGATTTATCATCTCGTTGTTAATGAGGAGAGCAGCTGTTTTCCAGGTTGTTTCAGCCTGAACACAATCTCTGTTGTTGACAAAGCACAGTGAGAGTCTGCTTTTTGTGCACTTCTGTTCCTGAAAAGTTCTTGGAAGTCTGGAAGGAAGCTCCTGCCTATGTCCTCATGAAATGGCAGTGATTGTGGTGCTGCTTTCTGTCCGAGCCTCGAGAACTCCACGTGGAGTCATCTTGCTTTGAAATACATCCTATAAACTTTCCAGATCCCATAGGGCAGAATTTCCCTAATGTGAGGGATCTGCCCTAATCTGCTGCCCGTGGTGTCCTGGAATGCTGGAATTGTGCAAGCCATCCTCTCTACCCCCGCACATCCCAGTGAGAAATATGACTCTTGTTCCAGTGCAGTGTGAATTTCCATTTGAACCCCAGCCCTTGCCCAAAGCAAACACAGCTCTGAAAACTACTCTGTATGTATTTGTTTTTGGAGACCAGCTGTGGATCTTGCACACCCCTTATCAGAATTAAAATCATTTTCTAGCAGCTAGAATGCTACAGCACTGGAACACCAGGGCTTTTCTGCAAAAGAAAATCTCTAGAAGGGCAGGCTAAAGGATAATTGTATTGATTCTGCTCTAACAGTTTTGGCATGATTCTTACTGTGGCATTGTTACCATTATTTCTTTGACTTAGGTGCTTTGAATTAGGGGACAACAGTACCTGATGTGAGGCACACTGTCATTATGAGCCTGATTTTGTTCTCCATCCCTAGCCCCAAATGTAGCCCAGACTCTGTCCTTAAACCTGTAGGAAACAGCTGTCAGTGAGGTGGAAGACTTCCTGTAAGGTTTATTGTGAGCTGGATGAACACATCCTGGATGTTATCCTGAGCTGGATGAAAACAGCAGAATAAGAACAAGGAACTTTCTTCCATTCTGTATCATGCTGTCAGGAGAAAGGAATTGTATCAGACTAGTGGTTAGAATAAGAATCAGTTTAGACTGAGTTAAAGAACCAACACTTTGCCGAGAATGTTGCCTTTGACAACCTCAGAGCAAACAAAGGAAAAAAAACAAAAGAGAAAATCTATGAGTTTAAGCTGCTCAGGGAAGGAAAGTTATATGCCTTGCATGTAGAGCCTGGTTCTTAAATTGTGGCCTGACTGAAGGGGGAGAGGGGCCATCCTATGGGGCAGTGAGTTAGATGGTTTCCAAGGAAACCCCCTCCCCTTCTGCAGGGCAGGAGTAGGGTTGTGACAAGTGGCATAACTGGCCTGACTTCTTCCCGTCTGAATGAAGCTAATGGTGACTGGTGTCACAGAGTCTCTAGAACCCCCTGAGAAAAGAGGTTATTGTAGTAACAAACCGGGTTATTTGTATCATAACAAATCGATTATTGTAGACTCCTTTTGCAGATGTTCTTTAGGGTCACAAGGCATATGAATAATTGTGGGTTTTATCACCAGATTTTAAGTTTTTAGGAGAAAGCAATTTCTTTCCGAATATCTGACTGCTGGTTTTTTTGGATTTTTTTTTTTTTTGTTCGTTTGTTTTCCCAGATCCAGCCCTATGAGAAGATCAAGGCCAGAGGCCTGCCTGATAACATTGCTTCTGTCTTGAACAAGCTGGTGGTTGTGAAGCTCAATGGTGGCTTGGGCACAAGCATGGGCTGTAAAGGCCCCAAGAGCCTCATCGGGGTGCGGAACGAGAACACCTTCCTGGACCTGACCGTGCAGCAGATTGAGGTAACGTTTGATGAGCTTTCCTTGCTGCGTTGGAGGAGGCAACACACACTGAGCTGCTCCTGCATGACTTGTTAAGAGGGATCAAGTGGAGACTTGCCAAAAGGAAGAGGAGAGGGAAGTGAGGTCTGGTCACAGTGCTGGGGGGAAGCAGAGAATTCCTTTGGGAAGAATAGACACGGAAGGGCCGGTGCAGTCAGCGGTTGAACTCTGTGCCCCCCACATGCGTTAGCGCAAGTGTGATCCAGCCCGTGCACACCAGCCTGGACAGGGGATCCTGTCCAGGAACACAAGCAGTCACACTGTAGAGCTTGTCTGGCCTGGGTGACTCCTGGGCTTGTTTCCGACTCCTCCAGCTGCAAGTTCATCTTTTCAAAAAAGGGTTTTTTTTAATGTGCATTAGAACAAAGCTTTTCACAGCAGCTCCAAGTTCCTTGATGAATTTAAACTCTAGTGCTGGAAGAGATTGCTGGCATTTTCCTCTGAAGAAAGAAGAGCAAAAGAAAGTAACAGCTGCTGGTGTTGGGAGAGGACATTTCAGCTTATGTTTTTAATGCTGAATATTCCTCTTGCAGCAGATAATGAAGACAGTTATTAGAGTAGGAAGTGGGGTGTGCCTGGTCCATGGTTTCTGGAGTGCAAACAATTTTTGCCTCAGTGTGATGTTGTTTGGAGTGTGTGTTAGATGGTTCTATGGCAAACTCAAATTTACATCCAACTGATACAGCCCTTTCTCTAAAGCATCCTTGTGGAAGTCTCTGACTCCACCAAAGTGTAATGATCCCAAATGCTCCAGCAGATGAGGGTGAGCTGATACACAAAGCTTAAAACTCACTCAAGTGTCTTTTTTTATTTCCCCCTGCACATTCTATTTTTGGTGGAACACTGCTATGATCTCCAATTTTTTTGCCTTTGTTGTGCATGTGGAAATGCTCTTGTGTATTTCAGCTCCATTCTATAGATTCCCAAATAATTAACATGGTGACGTTTCATTTATTATGTGCTCTTGATACAATTGTCCATCTCTCAGCCTGCCAGGAAGGCTTGGAATTGCTTCCTGTGCAGAGACAGTGTGGAAATGTCACCTTGACAGGCTGCAACAACTTGATGGAAAATATGCCTTTTGTAATCAACAGTAGCTAAAACTTAAAATGATCGTCTTGTGGCACTGTGGTTTCAGATCTCAGTGCAGGTTTAAAAACAAAAATTCACTAATTAAAGAGACATTAATTAATGTGGGTCTTATCTTTACAACTAACAGGGATTTATTTTCCTTTATATTTTATCCTTTCTGTAAGCGTAAGTGCATCTCTTTTTTTCTCTTATGCATTCATTATTTCCAGTCTGTTTTACCTAATTTCTTTCTCCCAAAATCTCAGGTGTCAGGAGTTAAAGCTAATAATACATGCTGAATTTACCATTTATTTCCCATCTCAGCATTTAAACAAATCCTACAACACCGATGTCCCTCTGGTTCTCATGAATTCCTTCAACACGGACGACGACACGAAGAAAATCCTGCAGAAATACAGTCACAGCCGTGTGAAGATATATACTTTTAATCAAAGCAGGTATCAAAAGACTTCTCCACTTGGGTTAGAAGGAAAAACTAGCTTGTTTCTCCATATTCCAAATGGGGTGGACTCAGGTTTGAGGTGCTGGGGTAGCAGCAGTGTCTTCTGTACCTGTGTTCAGTCTCTTTTGGGCCTCATGGAGATACTGAAACATCAGAGTGTTGGGCAGAGTCAAGGGAAATGTATTAAAATTGGGGAGAGGGGGGTGTGTGGGCCCCAGTTTCTAAGGAATGTACAAATAGTGGTGTACTGGATGCTGGCCACTTGATTCCTGAGTTTGCTTTTAGTGTCCTTGGGCTCTGGAGGGAGACAGACCATGGTTCCCTATGAAGAACAAACTCTAATCCAGGTGGCTGCTGGTCTGAGGTGTGTTTGATATGATCTGAACCTGCCTGGCAGAAGAAAGTTGGTTTGCAGTGTGGTCTGAGAACTGCAGCTTTAAATCCTTGAGTAGATAAGATTGCATTCTGTAGCTTCTCAGCAACATCTCAGTATTTGGGTGGGTCTTCCAGTTCAGAGTACTCAGGAAAACCACACCTCCAGAAGCCCATGGAGTTGCACCTTTACTGTAGCATTTTTTCTTTATGCTAGTCTGACACTGGTGAGAATGTAACAAGACCCATTGTCCTCACAGGTATCCCAGAATTAACAAGGAAACTCTGCTGCCAATAGCCAAGGATGTCTCTTACTCAGGAGAAAACACGGAGTGCTGGTACCCTCCAGGCCATGGAGACATCTACGCCAGCTTCTACAACTCTGGTCTGCTGGACAACCTCATCGCAGAGGGGAAGGAATATATTTTTGTGTCCAATATAGATAATTTGGGTGCCACTGTGGACCTTTACATTCTTAACCACCTTATGAACCCACCCAATGGAAAACGCTGCGAATTTGTCATGGAAGTCACAAACAAAACCCGGGCGGATGTGAAGGTAAAGGGAGATGGGCGAGAGTCTGTGTGTGTTGGTGGCCATCTCCAGCCTCCTCTGAATCCATGGATTCAGACACATATCCAGTCTCCTCATAGCTATTTTAGGCACCATTTAACACATCAGCTCGGATCTAATTTGAGATGCACAAAATCAGCAAGTTAGGAAGTTCTAATTCACGGAACAGATTTGATCTGTGTTCTGGGCAGCGGCAGACAAGGACAGTCTGGGCTGGACTGGAAGCACGAGTGATTTGTGCAGGGTGCAGGTCACAACCTCTGCACCTTCTCCAAACTGTCACTACACAGGGGCAGAAGCTTGAAGGTGGGAGCTGGAAAACAGCACTGAGGGCTGGGATGCAGCAGTTGTTGTCTCTCAGAAAACTGCCTAAGCCACTTCCCCACCCTGCATTGCACAGCTCTGTGTGGCACAGCTGCCCATCTGCTCCTGCCCTAACCCCTGGCTTTCTGCAAAGTCAGGAGTGACATTTCTCAGAGGTTTATGACATGTATCAATTACTTGTAGCCTGCAGTAATTTGTCCTGCAACTGCGCTCTGCCTCTCTTCTTTCGTATGTGAGAATGTGGATTTGGATTTTCTCTGTATTCGTTAGGGAAGCTCTGACTTAGCCCTATAAAAGCACAGCAGTGCACTCTAAGAATACTTGGATTTAATTTAGCTTTTGCTCTATCATCTAACAAAGTACTGCTGAGGGTGATTTTTGACAACAGCAGCATTTGCAAAATATTCTCAGCAACTTTCATTAAAGGAATTAACTGTCTCAGAGTGCTGAAATACGATCGTTGGATGGTCCTGACTGTACTTTAAACATGCTCTATAATTAGTAACCTGGTAGCTGGTTACTAAAAACAAGAAATGTGTTTTCTCTGGGGTTCAACTTCAAATGCCAACAGACCAGTGCATCTGCCTGTGTTAAGGGGAGGATTTCTCTGGCTTCTCATGAACAGGACTTAAAACCTCTTGTTTGCCCCTTGCAGGGTGGCACGCTGACGCAGTACGAGAATAAGCTGAGGCTGGTGGAGATAGCTCAGGTCCCGAAAGCACACGTGGATGAATTCAAGTCTGTGTCAAAATTCAAAATATTCAATACCAACAATTTGTGGATTGCTCTGTCTGCAATTAAAAGGCTGCAAGAGAAAAATGCCATTGACATGGAGATCATTGTTAACCCAAAGGTAATCAGCTGGCAAGAGTTTAGAGGACACTGACCCAAACAAACTCTGGTTTTGGGTGGGTAACAGGCACTCACAGAGCCAGTCTGGGGGTGAGGGCAGAGCTCTGACTGACATTGGGCTCCAGTTCTGAGTGCCGTGTGTTCATGTAAGTTTTCTCTTCCAGACTCTGGATGGAGGCTTGAATGTTATCCAGCTGGAGACTGCAGTTGGTGCTGCTATCAAGAGTTTTGAGAACTCTCTGGGGATAAACGTACCTCGTAGTCGTTTCCTGCCTGTGAAGACCACCTCGGATCTCTTGCTCGTGATGTCGAATTTGTACAGCCTTAACGCGGGGTCTCTAACGATGAGCGAGAAGCGCGAATTCCCAACAGTGCCTCTTGTCAAACTGGGAAGCTCCTTCACAAAGGTAAACTCCCGTCATGACACCTGGTGCTCACCTCTTGGAACAAAGCTACAGTTCATAGCAGTAAATGAGTGTAAAGTGAGGTTTGCTTTATCCACCTCTGCCCACCTGGGCCTTCCCTTTTGCTCTTTGTAAAGGCCGTGAGAATACAAATATTTACTGTGCATGTTGGGTGCTCCTGCACCCCTCAGCTGAGCAAGGGGAGGTGAGCTGGCTGTGTGTGCTCCCCAGAGCTCGCCCAGCACTGGTGGGCAGCTCCCCTACTGTTCCTCACACTTGTTTCTGAAAAAAATCACAATTAAAAAAGTAGCAGCTTTTGTACTGATTCGGATTAGGTTCTAGGAAGGTTCCTGAAGAGTATTCAAGAGGCTCTTCCCATGCTTGTCTTAATCCATAGATGGCTTTAAAACTGTCTCTATTATTTCCTCTTCCCAAAAGGTTCAAGATTACCTGCGGAGGTTTGAAAGTATTCCAGATATGCTGGAGCTGGATCATCTCACGGTTTCAGGTGATGTTACATTTGGGAAGAATGTTTCATTAAAGGTGAGTGTGTAGTGGGGATGCTGCTGCAATAAACATGACTGATCTCTGCTCCTTAGCAATTGATCCTGAATTGATCCTCTGCCTGTACACAGAGGCCATAGGAGCACTCCTAGGAATTGGGTAACTGGCCCACAATGGCAGAGGCCATGGCTGGACAGTGACCCTTGTGATGGAGTGCAGGATATTGCTGCCAGAGCTGCTGCTCTGTGCAGGCCCAGCAGAGGGGAGGTTTATTTATGAACCTTGAAAGCACCACAGAGCTCACATCTCTGTTCAAACACTGCTGCCACCTCTGTCCTTTGGCTCAGTCCCACCACCCTTCCCAGGCTGGCCTTACCACCCCTTTTTGGGCCCTTTTGCATCACTTTGGGGTTCTCAACTTACTAGTCAATGGTGGAACTGAGCAAGTCCGTTTCTCCCTCAAATTCTTGCTTAGGATCTTGCCAGTCCTGGCAGCACCTGCAGTTTTCTCTAGGGCAGTTCAGCAGGTGACAGGGGTGGAATGTGGGGCTGCAGCACCTGGCACGAGCTCAGGCTCTGGGCTCTGAGCTGTCCCTACATTTGCTGTTCAGCTGGAACAGGGGCCTTCCTGGGACACACCCAGGGATGGGGGTAACCTTTTTCCACCTCAAAGCAAGCAGATGTGCCAAGAGCCCTTAGAGCAAGCATGTCTTCAAAGAAGTTACCAGTTCTGCTTGTAGGCCAATAGGATCGAGTCTGGTAATGACAGAGGTTCTAGTAATGCTTGTTTAAAACCTTTGCTCTGGCGGGAAAAAGGCTCTCAAGTATCTTAGAAACAATACAACTAAATGTGCTCAGGCTCTGGCTGTGGTACAGCTGACACCTGACTGCTCCTCCAGACAAACTATTCCCCCCTTCCACGTCAACAGGTAACAGGTTTCTGAACGCTTGTTTTCTTTTCTGTCACCCCAGGGAACAGTCATCATCATTGCAAACCATGGTGACAGGATTGACATCCCAGCTGGAGCTCTACTAGAGAACAAAATCGTATCCGGCAACCTGCGGATCCTGGACCACTGAGTCCAGGAGAGGGCACGGTCAGGGCTGGGGCTGCTGTGCCAAACCAGCCTCGTCGTGGAGGAACCTTTTAAGCATTAGAAATCTAAGTACACAGAGGGCCTATGCTTTGTCATCTTCACAGTACCCTGCAGTATTAATTTAAAATTAATTTCTCTTGCTTATCTTTAAGCAGCCACATAAGCGCCATGGATGTGCGTAAGTAATGCTTCAGTCCTTAAAGAGATTCTGTAACTCAGTTAATATAACCTTGAAGTGCAATACTGTTTGTCTTGCGGGAAGATGGACAGATGTTCTTTGATAAGAAGTTCAGAGGCTTGCCTCGACCATTCAGTAGTTTTGAATTGCTTGTAACTGCAGAAATAAAGCTGTGAAGCAATACATGTGGGACAACATGGTTGGCAACTCCTGTGACGTTTTAGGAAGGCACAGTTGAAAACCAAAAGTTTCACTACTGCTAAACAGGCTCTTAAAACCCTGTATTTCATGTGCTCACAACCTGTAGCCCTCTTCAACCCTCCCCAAACTACAAGTGGGATGAACTATCCCAGTTGTATGTCGAGGTACTGGGGTAAGGCTGTCAATACCTCCATTTCCGTATCGTGAGAGTGGGAATCATCCGTGTTCCAAACTTGCCCAAAGAATCCAATACTTGAGAAAAATGCCTCAGTAGCCACGTGTGGTGTTTGCTTTTTCACATCCCATTTAAGACTGGATCTCCTGTTAATATCTTAATCCTTGATCTGCCCTCTTTTTTCAATAAATGGATCACGTTGACTACACCTATGTTCATATTGTCACAGCCATGTATGTTAATTTATCTTCTCCTGAGTTTCTAAATTTGTACAGGAATCGAAATCCCTGTCCTGATCACTATTGATTTCTTAATGTTTCTCTTGTATTTACATGCAGACAACTTTATTTTATAAGCTTAGTATAACACTGGTATGTATCATTAAAGAAGTTGGTCTTTAAAAACAACTGTGATTTTAGAGCTTTATTTTGACTGACAATTAATGACACGTGTCACGCTACCAGGTCAGCAGCCTGGCTGAGGGCACCACAGGCACACACACTCTGCAGCAGAGACCATTCCATCAGACATGATCATCTCAGGGTTAGGCACTCGACCGGGGTCAGGTACAGAGGGGGGAGGTGAGAAATGCAGGCACTTGTACTGGGTACTGGCAGCCTCCAGTCTGTTAAAGGTAGTATTAAAAACTGAAATACACTGATTTCAGCTGCACTCTCCTTAATGGTGCAGCCTTTTATTAGCAGCCTAAAATCTTTAAAATTCTTCCTGCCCTGTTCTTTGTGTCCCTGTCCTTCCCTGCTGGCTGGGGCCATGGGCAGCTGGACGTGGCCATCCCTACACCAGCCTTTCTCCCAACTTCCAGTGCCCCCAGGAGCCCCACTGGTACCCTGTCACTGCTAACAAGGGTCAGGTCACTCCTCTATGCCCCAGGGAATGGCTTTGAGGAGCTGGCCCTTTCTTAGAAAATCTTGTCTTCAGATTTTAGGTCGTGAGAAATCCCCTGGAACACACTGCTCCCTAACAAAGCTGAATCCTATATGCGAGCAATCAAAAGACATTTATTTATATAAAGTTCTGTAAAAAAATAAATTTTAGAACAGCATTGTTTCATAGAGAAAAACATTTTCTACAGAGTTCCAACTGCAAGATTTTTATATTGTACCATCATTAAATAAGGTGGGACACCATGTGAATTTCATTGCACTAGAAGAAATGCAAAGCATCTTTTTAATATAAAGATATACAGAGCATCTAGACAACTACAGCTGTGTTACAGCTATGTGTTCTTTTGGATTTGGTCCAAAGAAACCTGAGTCTGTTTCCAGAGAGAATGAAAAAACATTGCACAGACAGCTGATCACTTGTTTCTTGCTGAAGGACACTGGAAGGATCTCTCCCTGCAGCTCCCACTGAGTCTAAGCTCCCCCGACTCTCAATCCTGCCCTTTCTGGGGCTCTGGGCTCAAGTATTCACCTCACCGTCGTCACGCTGCTTAGAAGAAAGTCAGTCTGTTGTCAGAGCCAAGTGACTGCTCCCAATGGATTATCACCTCTTCTGCTCCCAGATTTCAGCCATGTTTAGATCTAAATTGTTAAGGCCTTTCAGAGCTTGAAGGTTTCCAGTGTAAAAAGCCACATCTGAAGTAACCAGCCTGCAATGAAACACACAAGATTACAATCTGACCCCAACCCATCCACCTGGAGTGCCTGGACAAGCAGACAGGGTTTGTTGAGGCCTTTGGCACACAATTGCTACAACACATGTTCAAATCCTATGCCTGGATTAGATATTTTAAGTATCAGTTCAAAACTCAATGCTATGGATGTGGTTTATTTTACAGCAGTGATCATCCATAACAGGATTACTGCTGGGTGTAAAACTAGTTCTAGGGAAGGGAGATCAAACCATGAGTTCAGAAAACTCAGCAGGAATTAGGCATTTAAAACTTCTATTCTCTTGCTGTAATCCCAGGCTTATCTAGACTTAAACCCCCCATTCCATTCCAACTTAGAATATTAATTACTGCAACATTAACTTCTGTATTCTAGAGGGTAATAATTCTACGATTCTAGGGTTAATGTAAAAAGCAACTGAACAGCACAACAGCTTTATCATTTGTAACTGTTCATAGACAATTAAAATCCCTCAGACACTGTTGAAACATGTCAGGGAACATGATGCTTCTTGCTATCAAGATGTAGGAACAGAAGCTGTATTTACATAGTAAAAAAAACTAACCAGGATTCACAGGCCTGGATTTTTACTATTATTACAGAAACAAACAGTTTAAACAGAATGAGGATCAGAAAACCACGTTAGAAACCTGGTCAGTGAAGACTGCTGGAACAGCAGCAAGTGCCATCCAGGGTTTGATGTTCCCCTTCTCAAACAGCCCCAGTTCCTGAGAGCTGTGTCTGAAGTAAGAAACTGCTGCCATCAGACAGTCCTGGGCCAGGTGAGACCTCCTGACTGCTGGGAAACACCCCCAGCACGTCACCAGGAACACCGGCCCCAACCCTCCTAATCCAAAAGGGATCCAGGCCACCCACCCACAAGGACAGAACAAAACCAACAGCAGAGGATGAAGACAGCACAGCGCCGTGTTCGGGACTGGAAATCCCAGTGAAAGACACCCCGAGCACATCCAGGGGCTCTCACATCACCTGGGGCTGCAGTGGATCTCCACGAGCTTGGTTACAAACACCTTTTTAAGTACCAAAGGCAACAGGATGTCACCTTGTGAACACACCACGAGTACAGAGAACCAGGTCAGATAAACTTGCACAAAGTGCAAGAAAGAATGGAATGCACATTAAGCAGGAGAAGCAAAAATAAACTGGAAAGGAACAAAACTTTAATTCCAGTGACATTTGAAACATCAGCTTTCTTCTCTGACTTCTGCAACCTAAGACAATGTTTTCTTGCATGTGGGTAGGCCCACTGAGTTTCACCCTTACTACACTGCAAACACATAACTGCCCCCGGGTAATTAAGAATAATTAAAAACTCCACCGTTTCAGGGGGCAATCCAACTGACAAAAGAATTCTGCCTGCAAGAGGCTATTCCTGGGAGGTGGGGACAGCAGGCGCAGCCAGGCACCTTCTCTCAGGAGAGGTACCACTGACCTGTTTGGGGATGGGGTGTTGGGCTGTGGCAGGGAAGGGGAAAAAGCTCTGTGAGCATAATCACTGTTTCAAATCTAGTTCTGCTGTAAAAACCATGCCTGCAGAGCTGCCCACTGCACAGATGAAATGCTGCTTTCTCCTATTTTTACTTTGCCAGCACCATGAGTCACCATCCACGTTTCAAAACTGCTTCAGGAATCACACAATTCCTGCTAATTAAACTGTGGCTGCTGCTGTCACACAAAGGGAGAGAAAGCAATCCATGAGCTGAGGACACCTACAAGCAGGTTTCCAGTGGGACAATGTCCAGCTCCCAGCCTGTTAACAAGTGGGATTGCAATCCTAGTTACTGTGGAACAGCACAAGTCATGTCCTTTACTGTAAGAAAGCTCCAAATGGGACACACTAAAAGATGGAGCTGTGATTCTGCAATCACAACTTTCTTGCAGAAGACAACACCTGATTATTTAAACAAAGAAGAGCCCCAACTCACCCGTTCAGAGGCCCCCCATCATTGACCACATTGAGGTGGGCCAGCTGCCTCTTCAGGTGGAGTTTGTAGCTTGCGTTAATTCGTAAAAACAACATCTAGAAGAAACCACAGCAGCAGAGTAAGGAACTGTGCCCGTGCTCACATCACTGCCTCCAGAGGGGAAACATACTGAGGAAACGCCCTCAATCACTGACTGACTTTTGGTTTTGTTTTTGCAACTCATGTGATTCTCCCTTGTGCCAGTGCTTGGGCCTCACCTTTCTGGCCACATACACACAGAGGACACCCTCACCTACCCATTATGGGGGCACTTAGAGGACACATTCTTTGGAACAGGAACTTTTCTCCTCTGTTGTCCGAAGTATCCAGCAACTTGTATTAAGTCTAGAAGATAACAAATCTCTTTCCTGTGCTAGAAAGGACCATTTAATTTAATGTGAAAGAGAAATTACAACTTCTTGTATTCAATGACTGGATCAGTCCTTCCTGTCCTTAAGATTCGCAACTCTGCAGTAGCAACGACTGCAGTGAAATCCTGCAAAAGCACATCTGGTACAATTCGGGTGCATAATATATTTAGGGACTTTTGGAAGCCACTGACTCTGAGCAGTGTTACAGAATAATCCTCTCAGAGGGCTGCACTCAAGCCCCGAAGTGTTGCCATTTGCACAGCATTTCAGCACTAATTCCTGGATTGCCATCTCTAGATATTAAGAGGCAGCTCAAAATCCTGAAATCCGTTCTTTTTTCCTGTCTCATTGTTCTCCCTACACATTGGAATACTTCCTTCAGCTCAGCCCAAGCTGTCCGTGCGACTGCTGCCAAGCCCTTTAACGTGTGGGTTTCACCAGGACTCAAAAAAGAATTCCCCTCTTCCCAGATAAAGTCTCCCTTGTTCCCAAGTCCATGTGCATTTGCAAGCAAGCTGTGAGATGAAGCTCAAAAATAACATTCACCTGAGTTTGCTCCTCAGGAAGGAGATCATATATAGCTTCATGCATCTTTGCCATTTGCTTGCAGATATTCCTGAAGCATGCTGAAGGAACAGGGGCTTTCACTTCATACTGCAAATAAACACAAAACCAGTTAGCTCCTTTCTGCCACTTTAAAATGGTTTATGTAGGAGAGCTCCCAACAGCCACCTGGAGCTCTGCTTTGCTAATAACGTCGGGAATCAAGATCCATTTAGCACACCACAAATTAAAAGGGTGGCTGGGCATGATCTGATCCAGCCAGGAATTGCAGATGCAGGTCCCGTGGCTGTGAGCTGGCCCTTTCCTTCAGACTGGTATGAGTCAATGACAGACAAGCACTTCTGCCTCTGAGAAATGTGCCCCTTGAGTACTTCTGAGAGAAAACTGCTTGTCTGTATCATACACATCCAAATTTCTGAAGAATCAAGGAAAGGAAACCATAAAGAAATGGAAACTCCTGAAGTCTCATCACTGGCCATAAAAAAACCCCAACCACATCACCAGACAAAAAAACCCCACAAGAACATTGCAGAAATACCCTGGAAAGCAAAGTAAAAAACTGTCCCTTCTCCCAGTACCTGAAATCCAAGAAACAAGGCACTGGAAAACAGCAGATGGCAAGAGATTTGCTACAAAGGGAACAGAATTCTTATGCCCCCACTCTGGATAGGGAAGACCTGAACAGCATTTCAGAAACACTGAAAACCTGTCCCAGGAACAGTGAAGCCAGCTCTGCTGTTCCAAGCGGAGAGGCTGTGCCATCCCAGGCCTGGGTGACACACTGGCAGGTCACCTTTGGGAGGGGGACACTTCCCCTCAAAGCCTTGCACAATTCAGGAAAGAACCGGATCGCTGTAACTACATCATTTACAAACAGATTGGAGGAGATGCCTGCTTTTATGTGGGCCTGAATTGCAAAAGAGAACAAAGCTTGTCTGAGCACAAGAGAAAAAAAAACGGGGAGTTTTGAGAAAATCTTTACAGAGAATCCAAACCAATGACCTTATTCTGACAGGAAAAGTAGCAGAAAAATGCTTTCTGTTCCAGGGAACAACCACCCAGCGTGCAGGATCAGGCGTGCCTCAAGACAAGGAAGTTAAGCAAGAAATTGTTTCCAACTTCCCAGCACGTTGTAAAGCCAGAGGGAACTGGGAGGCTGCAGCAGTGGCTCTTGGATGATTACAGCCACACCCAACTCTTCACCCTCATGGGGAAAAGCAACACCCCCAGGAAGTTCCCCAAGCTCTCCCGGCCATATTTATCTGCAGCTGAGGTCAATGGCTTTAATACCATGAGGGATCAGAAAAAACCTCACTGCTCTTCTGTCCAAACAGTCACAAGACAGCAAGTTCCAAGAGAAGCTCAGGACTTGCACTGGATTTTTTCCATTCATGGTAACAAATGAGCCTTTCCCATTTGTTAATTTTATTGTTTCCAGTGTTCAATAACCCCATTCCTGCTGTATTTCCCTGCCAAAGATAGCTGTTGGGAAGTGTCCGTGCTGCTGTGAACTGCCTTGCTCAGTGGCACTGGGTGAGGACAGCTCCCATGCCAGGGAGCCTCCCAGGGGAAGCACAGCCTGGAAATGCAAAAGTAACTTGCTCATATTACCCAGTGCCAGGTCCACTGCACCAACTGCTATGGAACTCACTTGTGCAGATTTACACTTCTCAGAGAGGGTGACCACTTAATCCCCAGGACACTGAAATAGTTGGGACTCAGAAAAACACCTGAACCAAAGAACACACTGACATGGTTGTACTGACATGCCTATTTCCAAATGTCCTGTGTTTATGCTCTTCACAGCCTTCAGTGCCAAGATTTCATTGTTTTAGGAACAAGATGAGCCAAATGATGGGAGGTGCTAGGAATGGAAGCAAATGAACCATCCTTTGCTCCTGGACTCTGCGGGCTGCGTTCATGTGGGCCAAGCACTGTCACTCAGCCTTCAAGAGCTCTAAAGGACAGGAATAGTCTCAGTTTACATCCTGTGCCAGCTCCCAAAGGAACAACGGGCTGTGAAGATGGAGGCACAGTCAGGGATGGGTTCTCACTGACTGCCATCAAGAGCATAGACTGTGTTCCTGCTTTGTTGTGGGCTACACTTGTTTAGTATCAACAATGTGAATTCTTGCATTTGTCTTTCCTTCTCAAGAGATACAGTGGCCAAAAAGCCATGTTACTTCACGAAACAGCTACTTTTGTGTGGGACAAAAAACCCCCCCAAACCAGCAGACCTTTCTGGTCTTTAGAGAACAGCATAAACACATTTTTTAAAAAAGTAAATGCAATAGGAGTGGGGAATCCCAATTCAAGTGCTTTGGCTTTTTTTTTTTTTCCCCTTAAGTTTAGGCAGCACCATTTAACAGACCGAAGAAACATGAAATGAAAAAGCACAACGTAAAGTAACAATAAAATAACAGAAACAACAAGGAAGACAGAAATGCTGCCTGTTGCAACTGCCCCACAGCAGCTCTCATCAGCCTGTCCCCAACCTGTGCTCCTGTGCTTCTCATGAGCTCCTTGAAGAAGTGGCTGGCCCAGGCCAATCAATCAAACCTGTCACTAAAAAATTAATTTATTTGTGTCACGAAACAGCTTACTTTTTTCCTCCAAAACCCTAAGATCCAAAGCACAACACTAAGCTTTAACAGGTCACATACTCTCTATGTCTGTGGGCCAAGGAGGTGTCTCAGTGTGTTCTACCCTGAGGTGAGTTGGAGTAGATCCAGCCCAGGACCACACTGTACCACCGTTCAAACACCAAAACACACCAGGAGCACTTCATGGGACAGCTACTAATGCTGCTCCAGAGCAGGAACTGCTGAGCACAGACCTTCAGTCCTCAGGCCTGCAGCCCAACAGATGGGCTGGCCCTTCCCCTCCAAAACTCTTCCTCCTCAGCACTTTCCTGCCATTTCCTCAGCTGCCGGAAATGCCGCCCTCCCCACTTGCAAAGAGCAGGAAACAGGCCCTGCTGAGCCTGGCTGCAGACAAGAGCTGTCAGGGGTAGGAGAGCACTTCAGTTCCTGAACAGCCAAGCATCTGCGCCAGCCACGGCATTGCTGTTCCTGCTGAAGGAGCCAACAAAACATTTCATTTTTCTGGGAGTGAAGGTGACTGACACCCAGGTGGCAAATGTGAACACAAGACACATTCATGAGAACAGCACAGAGCTTTCCATCTATATAGTTAAAAGAAGTTCAAACTAGTCCAGGTAAGGAAAGTTTAAGACTACATTTGAAACATCTAGACTGTATACAATGAGACCTTCAGTTGCAATTTAGAGAGTATATAATTATTTCCATAAATCATTACCTTGGATAATAGTTTGTCAAATAAGCTATCCATTATGGCAACGAGCTTTGCTGAAATTTCAGCTATGTGGTCGTGATAATCCTGTAAGGGAAGAAAGCAGGTTTCATTTTCTAGTGGCATTCATGTTCTTCAGAGTACAGTTGAAAAGCAGAACTTCACTTTTCAGGAAATGCCAGAAGAATTACCTTTGTGATGTGGTCAAAATGCCTGAGCATGCTGAACTGCTTCGGCTGCAGCCGAGCTTCAAAATGAGCCCTGATAATGGGAATGTAGTGTACGATGAGCTGGAGGCAACGTGAGGAAAGGGCTGTAAATCCAGGAAGAGAAATAACATAGTCATTACACAGAAGAGTAATTTCTGTATGGACTGTATCTCCTTTGACATAAATAATAGATCTCACAAGTTTAACACGGTGGGCTTTTGTCTGTTGTAAATGCACTGAGGTACATGTTTGTTTCCCTGGGAACCCCCACCCAGTGTAGGTGCCAGACTGGTACCTGGCTACTCACACCCAGCTTTGGTAAGATGGGATAAGGGACTGATTTTACAAGAGGCTTTGAGTGTTTACTCGACATTTTGAGCCCTGAGCACACGCAGACATCGGAGAGATCTCAAAAGACCTGACTCATCAGCTGCTTAACCTCAGCAACCACATTCTCAAGGCAGCAGTGTTTCTTCTGCAGTGGTGTACAAAACACCCTGCACCCTGCCAGCACTGACCTGCCCTGAACCTGCTCCTGCTGCAGGGCCAACAGGGTCCCAAAAAACCAGGCTTCTCCCAACAGGAGTTTGCTGCAGCCAGCCAGCAGCAGGACATACACACTGGTGTCAGTGTGATCACCACACTGGCCAAACATTTTGCAGCAAAAACCTGACCCAGCTGTGGCCCACAGCCTCCCAACCCTTTCTCATCAGGCTGTTCCCTTTCCAGAAGGGAAATGCAGACTGGTAATCTCACCAATTTCTCACCCTGAAACATGGGAACTGTAAGTTTAAACACCTGCTCAAACCCATCAATCAAAGGCTCTTAATTTCAGGAGAAAGCTTACAACTACTCTTCAGGCCGGTAACTGGCAAGGTCTTATCACCCTCTGTGTCCATGCATGGCCCCACAACTCAAACAAAGCTTATCAGAGATATTTAGGGCTTTTCTGCACTTGGGTTTTTTAATAGGTCGGGGAACAAGCTTTGACATTTTAAATACAGAAATCCATACCTAGGTTTTTCGTAGTGATTGTTTTCAAACCAACAACTTGTAATGCACCAGCTCCAAGCACTAATTGGCAACTTCTAGAGTTGAAATACTGTGAGAAAAAGAAGGACAGTGAAATGCATGCTGACTCTTTATAAACTAGATAAACCCACAGTTTAGAAACACTATCAATAGAATTTTGCAAGATTAAATAAGTTATTATGAAGGCCAGTTCCGGAGTTTTCCTCAGTAGAGTAGCCATGTAATATCAGAGTGGAAAACATCAAGACAAGAATTTTCTGCTCAGGCTCTTGACCTTCTCCACTGCTGATGTTAAAGGAAACTTGAAAGCACTGAAACTCCCTCCTGCTGAGGTGACTGAATTTATGTTTGCAACATTATGAAATACTGGATTTAAGAAATTATGCACAGAAGATGAAAAGCCAGTCCTGTAAGAATTCCAGGTATAGTGGACAACTCATGCTTAGAGTTCCGTAATTTACTTCCAAGAGAAAAGAAGTTATCATTAAAAGCACATAGGCAAACAAAGCCTCTGGACAGTAAGACAGTTGCTATCAGCATGTTCTGTCTTACATTGGAATTCTGCTTCCTCACGCAGCTTGAGACACCAGATACTCCAGACTGGCTGGGTGATGCAGTAGAAAAGCCACTGCTGTTGTCCCCAGTTCCTGCACTGAATGCAGAGCAGAAGTCCCAGGGCTCACATTTGAGGAGAACTCTGTTGACATTGGGAAGCAAAACTCAGAGAAAGCTGACCCTTTCTCATACACCTGAAGATTCAGAAGAAATTGTGACAAGGCTGCCTTACAGCTTGTGTCTGCAACACAGACGACTGCCCTCACAAAGACCACTTTTTTGAGGCTGGGGGCAAATTCTGCTTCACAGGTCTTTCTTCATGATAATGCAAGAACAAGCCCAAAATTTCAACATTCCTTGGGTAAAAGGGGGAAATAATTTTTCTGGCTGTTGCCTGGTGTCATTCACAAAATGCAGGCCCACAGAGCCACCGTGAACCACCCCCCCAACTCTGGGTTGCCAGAATGGTGCATCCAGGATCAGAGAAGCAACCCAGACCTTGTACCACAACTGAACCAGAGCTATGTGTGGGCCCTGACCTGAGAGAGGTCTCAGACAGAGGCCAGAGGCTGAAACTGCCTCACACTCACTTCACGTTCTCCAGAAAAGCAAGACCTTTTCTTACACCTGTGCATGGACTTTAAAGCAGAATCACTGAGCCAAAGGCAGCTGTATCTCACACAGCCTAAGCTCCTCAGGTGTTTAGCTCAGGTTAGTGTTAACTGTGAGGCAGACCATCAAAACCTTGGTCTGTAAAGGGTGCTGGACACACGTACTGTCCCCTGCCTTTTGTGGGAATGACTGCTCCCAGATGGCCTGGTGCAGACAGAGCAGTGAGGGAGTAGAATGCCTGGAACAGCCAAAGAGCAACACCTCCTCCTTGTGCCTGCTGGGAGGAAAGCATTCCTGCAGCCAGCAGGAAGGCAAAGAGCCTCCTCTTGTCTGCACCACCTGAAGAACCCCGGTAATTTCAGCCACATGTGCTCAGTTTGGGCCCCTCACAATACTGAGGTGCTGGAGTGTGCCCAGAGAAGGGTCTGGACCACAAGTCTGAGGAGGAGCAGCTGAGGGAGCCAGGGGCACTCAGCCTGGAGAAAAGGAGGTTCAGGGGGACCTTCTTGCTCTCTACAACTCCCTGACAGACAGGTGTAGGCACGTAGGGGCCAGTCTCTTCTTCCACAACCAACAGGACAAGAGGAAATGCCCTCAAGTTGCACCAGGGGAGGTTTAGTTTGGATATTAGGGATAATCTCATCACTGACAGGGTTGTCAAATGTTGGAACAGGCTGCTCAGGAGAGTGGTGGAGTCATCATCCCTGGAGGTGTTTAAAAGATGTGTAGATGTGGCCCTGGGGACGTGGTTTAGTGGTGGCCTTGGCAGCGCTGGGTAAACAACTGGACTCGATCGATCTTACAGGTCTTTTCCAATCTAAATGATTCCATGATTTCTCCCATACACAGATGTCCTTTCACTCAGGCTGCAGCCACAGCTCAGAACTGCCTGGAATTTCACTACCTGGGAATGCTTTCCATTTTCCACCACAATCAAGTCTAGCTCTTGCTACCCTCAAAATTTGTTGGCTCTGACAGGTGTCAAACAAAAAGTGCAGTGACCTGCCAGGACATCTGGAGTGGCTCTATTTTGTTCAAAGTGTAATAAGTGAGCTTTTGTTTTTTCTAGCTGTTCTCGACATCTCTCCAATTGAGGGCACCTTGCTGACAGATAGGAAATACAATAATTAAACTGCACATGATGTTTGGATACCAAGAAATAAACCACAAATGACAGAGCTAGAGTGAGATAAGGTAAGGAGAGGGAAGTAACACAGATATGCAAATCTGGCCAAGTTTGATGCATCCACTGCTATTCTACTTGTGAAAAGGTGCTGCAATTCCTGAGGGAAGCAGCAGCTGGAGAAGGAGACTTGAATAGGGGCAGGCCCAGACAGACTGATTTACCTTGGATAGCACTTTTAGAAGGGAAGGTTTGTGGATGAATCTGAATGACAACTGCAGGGAGCAGTGTTCCTGCATCTGGTTATTCAAATAAGTACTACCAACAGGACAAATATTTAAAGGTCCATCTCCTAGGGTTTGTTTCCCCTCCCCTGCACCCCACCTTATGTAAAATATCCTTTTGGAGATTGAATCTGTTTATCTTTCATTGATTACGCTCATGTTCAGAACTCAAATACCTGATACAACCTTTTTGGGCAAAGACACAAGTGAAAACCTTGACATAAATTAACTGCTAGGCTTTGGAGCCCATATAGATACATACATAGATACATATGTCCATGTGTGCATGTATATATGACAGTTTTATGGTGCAATAATGTGCTCCTTTTACTATTGTTTACTATTGTTACCTTGCAGGGTCTGGGCTTTACCAGCTTTCCTCTTCTCTAGTGAGAAATAAATGACAAAGAGGTCCAGGTGTTTCACCACCTTTACATTTTACAACAGGACCTTCATCCCATACTATTTTTCATGCTTCTACTGACTATACCTCTACTGATTTGTAAAAACCAAGGGATTTGTTTCCTTCCTCAATATAGATATATATTTCTCTGGCATCTGGGATTAAATTGCTTTTTCTTCAGCAGCATTAATCCTACACCCAGCCTGAAGGACAAGCAGCTATGTCAAATACTACTAGATGGGATTTCCAATATTCCAGGTGAACAGCAGGAAAGACAGCCCTCTCAGAGTTAATTCCCACAACAAATTGCATCTTTAATGCCTTTGGCTTGAAAGGTTTCCTCATGGCACAGTAGCAAACACAATGATTTCTAGATAATTTATGTAATTTATATGAAATCACAAAAACACACGAGCATTATGGAGAGGAAGACATGTTCTCTGCACCCCGCCTGCCCCTGCTTGGCACAGGGGGCACATCTGGAGCCATACCTTCAGTAAATCAGACAGGCGGGTCAGCATGTCAGTAGTGATGGAAGGAATGTTATCCACACACTGGCAGTACTCCAGGATTATTCTTATTAGCAGCAATACTGTCCTGAAAGAGAGGAAACAGCCAAATATGTCACCTCAGTGCACAGAAGATGCTGAAAAATCAAACACAGGCCAGTCACGTTGATAGAAAGCTACCCAATGCTAGAGATTACAGCATTGAATAAATCCACTAACTGATGTAGAGAAGAAGTGAACCATAAAAGGAGATTTACATGAAGATAGTTACAACCAATACCCATTCCACAGGGTGGTGTGTGGAAAAAACACTTTATATGAGAGAAAAATCTCTGAAAAATATGGAATAAATGCTAAGGAGTCACAAACAGAGAAGGCAGCTGTGAAGAAACAGCACCGAGTATTCAAAGATGCTCAACACCTGTAATTTCTCCTGAAGTCAGCAGGCACTGGAGAATTTGGGAGCTACTGGATGGAATTAAGAAGGCTCCCTATAGAGCAAGCGTGCTCCTTTGAATTCAAATGCACAGAAAGCAGGAAAATTGACGCAAGATCAAATGTTCAGAGTAGATATTTTAACATTTCAAAAAGTTAAATCTCTTTCTTCCTTTAGGCAGCAGAGTGCAGAAAGATGATGACAAGTCAGCTGAAAATAAACACCTGGAGAATGTTTTGTGAACACCTAGGCATTTGTGATGAATGCATCTTATTTGATTAGATGCAATGAAACTGGATGTAGAAGTGTGTAGAAATGAAACAAATATTTGCGCTCTGAAGCTCGCAACTGCTTCACAGAGCTAAATATAACAGGTTTCAAGTGAGCAGAGGTATATTATCAAACACATCATATATTAAGCAAATTTTATCCTTTAGAGCAATGCTCGTACTCGACCTGAAATGCTCTTCAGCAGTGATATCATCTGCCTGGCTCAGAAATTCTCAGCCATCAGATTCTGTTTCCAATTGAACAATGACACATCACCATGAAGCAACTCATAAAATGACAGCTGGTCCAAGACATTCTGTACATCACACCTTTTGAGTTTGGTGCAAATTGATGTTAGAACTCTGGGGAGTGAGATCTTCCAGGCTTTACTCCCTCTCCAAAAACACTCTCATGCATAATTAATGCTTAAGCCCCACAGTCTCTGGAAACACAGCATGCTTTTAAATGAAAGAAATAAGTGAGTATCATACATTTTAAAATGTCTCTGATATAACCAGCTTTAAGAAACCACTTTCCAATTCAAAGCAGCCAGGATACCAAGAAATAGCATATGCAGCTTCTGAGATGGCCCATATCTTATCCTGAATAAGATAAGCAACCATTCAGTAGTGGACTCAGGCATTTTGGTGCTGTCCAGCCTGGAGAGAAGAGGGCTCTGGGGAGACCTTACTACAGCCTTTCAGTGCTTAAAGGGGCTTACAGGAAAGACAGGGACAAACTGTTCAGTTTGCTGGTGATAGGACAAGGAGCAAGAGTTTTAAAGTAAAGGAGGGTGGATTCACACTAGACATAAGGAAGAAATTTTTTACAAAGAGAATGGTGGAACACTGGAATAGGCTGCCCAGAGAGGGGGTGGATGCCCCAGCCCTGGAAACATTCAAGGTCAAGTTGGACAGGGCTCTGAGCAACCTGCTCTAGTGCAAGGTACCCCTGCTCACTGCAGGGAGGGTGGACAAGATGACCTTTACAAGTCTCTTTCATCCCAAACTATTCTAAGAGTCTACAGTTTTTGCCAGAGATAACCGAGATTGCAAGAAGCAACAGTATTCTCAGAAGACAAACCTGTCTTTTCAGGTGTGTGTTTTCATGAAATAATTGGAAAAAAACATTCAAACAAAATCATAAACTTCAGTCGAGCCATTCAGAGAAAAAACAGCATTTTAATGTAGCAAAGAGTTTGTTGTATTTTATAACTGTTGGGAACCAAAGAGAAACTACTCTGTGAAAGGAGAGGGATTTTTAATTTAAAAAAGATTGCTAAAGCTGTTAGCATTCACCACAGTTCTACTCAAAAATTCTTGCCAACTAACCCACTGCTAAGAGAAAAGAGTGCATCTTACCCAACTGTTGCATATTTTTGTCCTTCAACAATAAGGAATTCAGCTGGTTTTCTTTCTTCAGTAGCTAGACATTTTAGCAAGACAGGAAAAGGAGTGAGTTCAACTAAAAACAAGTACAAAAAATGCTGTTTATAAAAACACAGTGTTCACTTGCTAAGGTTTGAAAAAACCCACAATCAGTCTTTGTAGCACTTCTCTCTTTTACAGTATTTATTAGACAGTTGATCATCCATCATAATTTTTATGACCCATAAAGTTACTTCATTATCTGCTATGATTTTAGATCAAAAAATCCCATAGTCCCACAGTCATTAAGGACTTGAAAACTCCAAATACAACAGGTTACAAATAGAAGGCAGAAAAAGTCTCTACGTTTTCTACTATGCATTCTCAAGTGATTTGCTGTGTATATTAATATTTTAGCTTCAAATCACTTTTTCCTCAGGCTTTATAACAGAAGCTCTTACTGATGCAGTTTTTCACCCTAAATTATCTGCTTGAAGGAGGCTGCAGGAGGTTATTTTACGAGCAATGGCTGACAAACATATTTTGGTGTCATGTTCCATAACTGGAGTGATTATTGCTTTAACACACTCTCTGTATCTGCTATCCTTCCTTTTGGGACGTCAGGGTTTCTCTATCATGACATCATTGTATTTTCCTCCTTCTAATCTCTTGCCATTTTTCTCCCCCTCTCTGCACGTTTTCTTCCTCTTCTGGATATTCACACACACCCAGCTCTGCAATGCTGGACGAGTATCCCCACGAGGTAAGAACACATTAAGCATTCCCACTCTGCACACGAGGAAGTGGGGCAGGAGGAGGAAAAAGTGACTTCTCTGAGGTCAAATGAGGTTTCTGTGGCAAGGTAAATAATTGAATGAACATGAGTTTTCCCTTCCATGAGCAGCCACATGGCATGCTGCCTTTCATTTGAACTGGCAGATGAAGCAGTGGGAAGGAGCAGGCTTTGTTTCATACAAGGAGGGCTGAGCACATGCACATGCTCCTCAGTCCCTTTCAATTCCTCAGCAGTATCTTGTGGGAAAAGGCCCAATTTGTGCAGAGACTGCAAGCCTCTACACTGGGACTACTTGTATAAAAAGGCAGCTCCCTCCCTGTGCTAACACTTGTGGGCGTTTTCAAAAAATAAACAGATAATCTTTCAGCACAAGGCATTTCAACACCCGTGACAGAACAAAAAAATAAAAGAAAACAGCTATCAACTTTCTTCTCATCCCCCCAGAGGACAATGAACAAACACAGATCCAGAGTGTCATCAGAATATGTCCACCAACATTCAACAGCAGAATTTCCAAATAAATTCATTTCACAGCAGGACTGCAAGACACACACCTGTTGGTTTTTTTTCAGGGAGAGAAATTCTGCCATCTGACACCGAATCAACGAGGTCCTGGAACTCAGCAGGAACTTCAGCTTGCTTCCAGCGCTCGTTGTCCAAAAGCAGGCTTGTTATAAACACAAAAGAGAGGAAGCTGAGAAAGAAATGCCTTCTCTCTTGACACTTCTCCTGTCTGTAATGCTGTAGAACAATTTTTAAAAAGCCACTGGCCCAAAATGTTATGTCAGTCATCTTCATCAGAAGGAGGTGCCCAACAATTGTCAGCAGCAAAACAGAACAACATTGTGCTGGTCTTGAGATCTCACAAATTGTTCATTTAATCTGTCACAGAAGACCAAAAACTACACCAGGAAATAAAGGTCTTTATGAGATCACTGCCAATGAAGTAATGTATAAATACTGGAATTTAGCTTTTGATGGATGAGAGCAAACAGACTTGATGGATGTTACTGGCAAGGCTGTTCCTCCAACTGGTTTGGTTTTGGTTTTTTTTTCAGAAAACAGTTGAAAGTGAATTATTCTTAAACCCCTGAAACAGAGCAATCCTGCCCTTCAGTGTTAGTCTTGTGTACTTTCTGTAGCCATTACTGTCCTTATTTAGGTAACTGAAGAACAATCCAGTTTGAAGAAATCAAGTTATGAAAACAGGAAAAGTCTAAACCAACTGGAAATAATTGGGGTGTAATACAGTTTTTTCAACCCTGGCTTTTAAGTGTAACAAGCTTACTAATGTTCTAGGCAACAAAAGATTGTGTTCAGCTGGCATACAATACATGAAATTATTAATGGAAGAACACAAAGACTGTCTGCCCAGAGATACCTTAATTTTGTCTTCCTCTCCTCATGAAACCTATTCACAAATCTATTGGCTTGACTCTGAAGAGCTCCTCTCAAGGACATGCTTTTCCTGCCACAGATCTGCTCAGTATCCAAGATAAAGCCTTCCATCAAGCGAGAAAGAGTGACAAACTCGTTGGAATTCAGCTTCTCTAGGAAGCCATCCTGCATGCAAAGAAAACCACTGTAAGGAGACATAACACCACAAAAATTCAGAGACATACAGAAATAACTAGTCAGCATGTCTGAGGGCTATCAGTTTGAAGAGGAAAGTTATTTAACCCTACATGTGACAGACAGGGTAGACTGCAGTGCAAGCAGCTACCTTGTCACACACATGCATCCTCTGCATGAAGCATCAAAGACAGCAAGTCAGAATATTAAGAAGAGAAATAGATAGAAGAAACCTACACTGCCTTACAATGATACATGTTAACACTGGTGTGCTCTGAGCATTACCATGCAGAGCCTGTGGCAGCAGGAACAGTTCCCATACTCCCATCGCGGACGCCGCTCCAGAACCCCCATTAAAGCAGTAACCTGGAAGCAAATGCTCACCAAGCATGGGGCAGCACCAGCAGTCTGACCCAAGCTCCTCACCTTTGCTCTTGCCATGAGGAACTTGACTGAACGATCGTGGCAGATATCAGAGGCGTTATAAAGTAACTCTTGGATATTGTTTGCCAGCCTGACCAGCTCCAGGTCAGTCAGTTTCATGTCGTCGCTGATCCTACAAATAACAGAACCAGTTGGCTGAGCATCAGTTTATAGAGAAAACAGTATTTTTGCACACAGGAGGAAAGAGCCTTGCAGCAACTGTCAAATGCAGACAGTCAGTTAATCACCAAAGTCACTTTATACAGATGGGATCTTCTAAGCTGCTGTCAATGTCCTGTCAGCCCCTGTAGCAAGGAAATGCATAACTGCACATCCTTTTCTTATTTTTTTTGAATCTACATTCGAATTGCTATTAATGGTCTAAGAGTAAACAAGACATAGCCATTACTGATAAAATAAATATAATTAACATTTACTGAGCTAAAATTTGCCTAGCTCCTGTAACACTTCAGCATCACAAGCATATGACAGATAAAACATGGCATTTTTCTTCTGATGCAGGAGTAAGGCCTAAAATAGATACTCTGCACTCCCCCCAGCCTTCATCTACAGGCTGTCATTCTATTACCTCTTTAGACTTCGGGCTCTTATGCTGGTGCTTTTTAAAGAAGCTTGTATGACTTGTGTACTGTTCTGAGGCCAGCACTTAGCACAGCTCTGCCATTCATGGTTCATGCCATTAGTGAAGATCACAATCTCCTGGGCCAGCCCAAGGGACTGACAGCATGAGAGGAGAGAACTGGGGACACTACGGAGCAGCAACTGGGCTAACACTGCTCTGTGTAGTTTTATTAGCCTGCTCCAAACACAGAGCAAAGGTGCAAACAAAACCAGAAGAGTGATGAAGTAAGTTCATTTTAGAATGAAGTTATGCAACCAACCTCTAAAACAACTTTACTCCTCAGAAGCTCTAGCTGGATGGTATATTTTTAGCAAATTTGGCAAAGTGCTCCAGACTAGTTTGGATCCAACCCCCTTCCCCCCTTCCCTGCTCCTCCACGCAACCCTGGACTCTTCACATTTCATTTCTCCTCCAGCATGTGACAGATGTTCAGACATACAAAGGCCCGTGTTTTAGGCACAGCATATTTACTTTAAATCTATCTCCTTCAGCCAGCATTGTGATTTGGGGGGAAGGTCCCTATCAAAACTAACAGCTGCTTCATACTGAAGGACCAAGCAGCAAGAGCAGGCCACTTGCTGTCTTTCAGCAGGGTAACAAGTGGTATTTCAGTTTTGCTTCATATAACTCTGTATCCAGACTTGCTGGCTTTTGAAGTGGTTCATGCCCCACACACACTATGCCTGGTTCTTTTCAAAAGATAGCTCTGACTTGCAGCTACAAGTAAGGGGTGCATAAAAAGATGCCAGAAGGTTGGAACTCTGGAGATTGGAGCACCTCGGGGCAGCACTGCCTATGTAACCAAAGCACTGAGATGGATTTATTCATTTATTTATGCAAGTCAAATGGTTGATGACACACAGATTTTTCTCTAGACTTTATCAAGGTGTATTCCTTGAAGCCAGATTAAAAAAAAACCAACCAACCAAAAAAAAACCAAACCCACAAACACCCAGGAAAAACAACCATAGGGAACATGGAAAGGGAACAGAAATGCTTCTGCCTGCTAAGGGCATGACAAACAATCTGTCTTTCTGGGACTCGCATCTCTCCTGCTCTCTATACAAGTGGCCACCCCAGAAAAACTAATGGAGAAGGGGCTCTTTTCTGGAAGAAGTTACATAAATCAGTCCCTGTATCATTGCACACAGAGGTGAAAACAAGGCAAATACATGAAACAACTGGGAACAGCACACTCTGATGGCAGTCTCCAGGGGGAGAGCCACTACACTCCACCTACCTAAAAAGCACATTCCTCCAAAGTAATTTTTGTACTTTGTGACCAGAAACAACTGCCTGCACCTCACCCCTCGTTCCGGCCACACTGCCAGGTGGAGACAGCAGGGTGGTCACTCACATCATCTCTACTCCTCCTGGAGTAACGGAAGAGGACGTGTGCTCCTTGCTGGACGAGGAGTCGGTGGTGCACTCGGGCTCCGAGACGGAGTCGCTGCTGCAGGGCTCGCTGTTGGGGGAGGTGTTCCTCTGGGAGGCCGTGTCGGCTGCTCCGGCCGGGAGCTCCCCGTCGCCGAAGGCGTCGCTGATGAACATCCCCTCGTGGGTCAGGTAGGCCACCTCGCTGTCCACCGTGCTCTCCTTAGCAGAGTTCTTCTGTAACGTGTCCTCCAGGTCTCTGGTTTTCTGGTTCTTGTCTAGAACCAAGAAAACCACGCTACGGATAGTATTTAACGTTGCCTAAAATGAAATATAACTTTTATTACAAAAAACACCCCAAAACCCAGTGCCACGAGCTTGTGCTAGAAAGAGATTTTCTTTTGCCCACAAAATTGAACTAAATCCTGGCTTTATTTTCTGTCGCATAATTAGTATTTGGAGGCAGACCCGTCTGTCTGATGGAAACCAGTATCTGATGTTTCTCAGACAGGTGAAAGAAACCTCATTTGGAGCAATCTAACACGTACAAAAGTCCTGTCCTAATCCCTAGCAGCTTAAAATAGAAGTAATTGAGCAACAAGAAGTATTATCTCTTTGCCACTGCTCTCTTTGTTAGCACTGATCATTTTTGCCCTGGATGCCGATATTCTGATCTCCTTCTTTCAATCAGAAGTTTGAACTCTACAAGCAAAACCAACATCTTAAGACTTCAAATGGAAAAGCAACTTCATTCCCTTTCATGCCTGAACTATGTGAAGTTCTTTGTAAATGAATGTCTTACCTTTATTCTCTTGAGGAATATGGTGAATTTAGAAAAAATATTCTTCAGTAAATCAAACCACTGAGGAAAATTCATCATCCTCATCTGGTCTGCAAGCCTAAAAAAAGAGCAGCATTCAGCAAACAGCAACTGTTTGCTGGCCATGATGCCTACTGGCACATAAAGGAAAAAAAACATGCTTTAAGTGGAATTGCAAATATAAGGAAAACTGTGTAGACTTTTACCTGGCAAACAACAGGCACCACCTAAACAACAGTCATGATCAACGCTGTAAGGGGAGTGGGGAAGGAGGGATATAGAATTAAATCATACTATAAGAAAATGAAAGCTTCACATTTACCCTTTAGTTCTTTCCTGGGCATAATGTTCTTTTCCCTGGGATAAGTATGTCAGGGAGGGGGTATACAAGTATATATATATAAGATATAAGTATAACAAGGGAGGGGGTTAATAACATTTTCACAAACTACGTGGGAGGAAAAAAAAATTACAAAAAAAACTACGTGAAAATACTTCTGAAGTGTTAAAAAGCTGTGTTATTAAGCCCATTTAAAGGCTTAATATGCAAGGCATTGCAACGAGACCACTTCTCCTATTAAAAGTACAAGTCAGCTGTTTGTGGCAAAAGGGCAGAAAAGTCATTGACAGACCAAAAGTTAAACCCTATAATAGACAGTAAGGACCCAAGAGCAGAAGAGTAAACACTGGAGAATGGTGACCAAATATCCAATGTTTAAAAATGACCCTGTGCCCAGTTGTTTCCCAATCTGGGTATGAAACCCATGCAGGTTCTGCAACTCACTTTGCTTTATCAGCTGGACTATTTTTATTATCTTGGGGCAACACTTTGCTGAGTCCAGTGAATCATAAAGCCACAGGAAAAACAGAAGCTGGCAGGGGCCCCCGGAGCCGGGGCCTCTGGAGCTGCCTTGGCCAAGCCCTGCTCAAGGCAGGTCCAACCACACTGGGTTGCTCTGGGCCCTGCACAGTCAAAGCCTGACCACATCCCAGAACACAGATTCCACAGCTTCTCTGGGCTTCTGTTCCCGTGTTTGACCAGTCTTATGGGGAACAGATTCTCCCTAAGATTCAACTGGCATTTCTCATCTTCCATATTGTGTCCACTGCCCTCTGTGCAAACTCTGAGAGGAGCCTGGCTCCATCTCTATCTCTGCCCTGGCATTTGCCTTTGCTGGGCTTGGTGAGGTTCCTGATGGACCATTTCTAGGGCTGAAGTTGTCTAGTCTCCTCTCTGGATAGCTCCTGTTCTTGATTATGGGGGAGGAACTTAAACTAATGACATGTTTTAATACAAAGTCCCAGATTATGGCAACAGGGAATGCCTTCAAGTGGATATATATTCAAGAGATACATGCTTCACGTAGTGAGATTCACAGAATTTTAGTATTTATTTCAAAGGTAAGTCTAAGGTAACATTAGAATCTGAATGAGAAGTAAAACACAATATCCACCCAGAGGTGGACAAAAGCAGAGTCTTAAGATGCAAGAGAAGCATAATCTTTAACTATGGGAAATTTAAGCAAAAATTAGAACAGTAAATTTATCTATGCTAAAAAACATACTATCCCCACCCACCATCAAAAAAAAAAAAAATCTGGCTGCATACTTACTTAACAACCACTTCTGTATCTATTTCTTCTATCTGCGATACCGTATTAACCACACACTGTCAAATTTTAAGGGGAAAAAAAACAAAACAAAAGAAGATCTTAGCTTCTTTCTAACCACTGCTGAGTTTCATAACAAACACATTAATCCTCAAGTTAAATAAGGAAAAGTAAAATAAGAAAAGAAACACATAATTGTATCACTTAACAACTTGTTTCTCTAAAAACAAACAAACAAAAAAAAACCCCAAAAGAAACCCCAAAGCAAGTGGTGCATACAAAACTGGCCAGCTTCTTCAGGTCTCCAGCACAATCAATTTTCATTCCAAACACATCTACTGTTTTACAGCCATTTCACTGATCTCTTTTCCCATTACTTGTAAGCCCAAGGTACAAATCAACTCCACTCAGACTGAAAAAGGGCTTTTCTCCCAAATGCCAGTCAATAAACTCAACAAATGAGTAGCAGAGTGTGAACTCATCTTGCCTTTAAGCAAGTTTGTACAATCCCAGCGGTGACTGAGGGCTGCCATCTCAAGCTATGTGGGTTTTACCTGTGTTTTGAATAATGGTGGTCAGTACAGAAGCTTCTAAAGAAGAATGGAACCTTGAACTATGCAGTGTGCTCAGTGCTTACAAACCTCTGCTCTTACACGTGCCTGGCAACAAAAAGCTACTAAAAATCACTGACCAAAACAGCCCAGCAATGCATTTGAAGAGGAAGCACATTTGAGGCGTGGCAAGAAAACAGTTTCCTTCATTAAGGAAAAGTACCCCTAAGAGTTGAGACAATGGGCCACCATACAAAAGCATTACAAAGACGACACAGAAATACTCAAATCCTGCCTATTTTCCTTAACAACAAAAACTTACACTGGAATTTGACTAAACGTTGTCTACTATTAAGCAGAGGGGAAGCCTGAAAAATCCAACTTAAATTTTCCCAGCAGAAGGGGAAAAGCATTTTGAGACTGAGCAGAAAAACAGGGAATGCTACCTATCTATTATACGACCATACAAAGAATTTAAAGGGAAAAAAAAGTCTCCTTATGACTGCTGATACAGGCAAGTGAAAAGCCAGTGGAGACTGCCAGGCACATGAACAGCTTTATCCTGGTGTTATTCATTCATTCCTTTTTTTATTTACTAGCAATGTGGGCCTATTCCCACCCTGCACAACCAGACCAACAGAATCACAGGGCTGCAAAGTGAAAGGGACTGGAACAGCCAAGTCTGGCTTAAAACAAAAACCTTCAAATAACAGTATTAAAAAACAAAATCCAAACTTTTTAAAACTAGGTTCCCAACTCAGGTCACAATGTAGCTGTGAACTGCAGACTATCCTATGAGGACAGGAGATGCCCAACCCAGCACCTATCTCCCAGCCTTTGAGACACAAATCAGAGGGAGTTCATAGCACATCAGAGCTTAACTCTTGAAATTATCACCTATCTCTAGGGGAAAAAAAACCATTCTTACACAATATTCTCACATATGCAGGCAAACAAACAAGATGAAAGTACCAAACACACACTTGAAGTTCAGCCTAAGCTCTGTTTGCAAACAAAAGCCATCATGTCACTATCCAAATTAGCCAATGTATTTCCCCCGAAGAAGTAACCTGAACTGTGTTCAATTATTGGTTTTAGCTGGTTTTATCAATAAAGCTTTTTGGCTTGAAAGACACACTGCCCTAAATGGCAAACCACCACACCAAAACAGAAAAGGATTTGGGTCTTAAGTTTTTTTTAAAGGTAAGCACTTCTACCTCCTCCACTACTTCACCTTGCTCTCTCAGAAAAAGGCAAGGATATCTTCCAACCTTTTATCACGTGCCTATGCTAGGTCTGTGTTAGCATGAAGGCAAGAAATATTTTCTGTACCATTTGCTAGGGATTCATTTGTTAAAACTGACAAATTCTTCGATTCTCTTTTACGTATTTACACCAAGAACTCAAGGGTATTGTTTTACAGTGTTGGGGGGGAGAGGTTTTTAGTGTTGTTTTGGAGTGTTTGTTTTGTTGTGGGTTTTTAATGAAATGTCGTGTTATGACACAACTCTACTATTTGGGAGAGCCAAGTGTTAAGAGAAAGGGAAGTTCAGAACAATTTTACAGAGAAAACAGGGAGCTTATGTTACCTACACCTTCCAAAAGGTCTTCTCTGTAAAGACCTCTGTGCTTCAGGGAGCCCTTAGGTGTCTGCAAGCTCAGCTGCTCTAATTGAGAGACCATCAGCCACCAAAAAACTTCATCAGAGCTGTTCTTAACGACTGAAAAAATTATTTGCAAGGGGTAGAGGAAGGCTTGTCAGATACATTAGAAATGTTTTGTCTTACCTGTTTAATTATATTCTTTGCAGTATTAATCATTTCATCTCCATATATTTCATAAAAATTTAGCTTCCTTTGTTTTAGAAGTCCAAATACTAGAGATACAAGTCTCTCCTATCAAGAAAAATGAAAATTAAAAAAACCAAACACACATAAAAAATATCAAGGTGAAGACAAGAAACAGTTTTAAGAAATTGCACAGCAGTAAGAAAGTTCAGGTATCTAGCACACAATGAACAGCATTTAGGTCAATCCAATTCCTCCGGACTAATGCCAAGCTTTGCCTATACAAAAAAAGTTCCCTGTGGCAATACCAGCTGAGTCTCTTTCTCCCACCCCCCCTTTCCTGCCAATTCCTCAACTGGGCTCATTCACAAGTGCTTAAACCTGTGGATATTTCTAACCATGAGTGAGTTTCCTGAGCAAGACTGACACTAAGCACAGCCCAAGTGAGAGGCTGGCATACTGCAGCACAGAGGGCAACAGACCACAGGGCAGAAGTGGGAGTACTGCAGTACTACTGCCAACCACTACATCTCACAAAATGGATTAAACAAGGCTGAACTGTTCATAGGCTCTAGCAACTAACTGAAGAGCCCTACAGGCAAAATCCAGAAAAATCTTTTCTGGGCTAGAAAGCAACCACAATAGCTTAATCTTCATATGTTTATGATCTTCAGAGGAATGAGGAATATCTATCTATCTATACATATACTGTGAATGAAGCATGCATTCAGAGCAACCATATGCTTGGTATAAGCACCCATAAAAGCATGGGGAGACAGCATGAGAACAGCATGCAAATATCAGCTTTCATTGCAAAACTGAAATTTTACAACCAAGTCGATGAGAGTCCGTGTTCTTTTCCACTTACATGCTTAGGTTCATGAAGCAAACTCAGTATACATTTAATCAGAGAAAAGAGAACTGATTATTTTGAAAAAATAAAGCGGGCCTGGATTGCAGTTCTGAGTTTAATTAGGATTATTTAATCTGATCAAGCACAAAAATAAAGAGGCGGGGAGAGGTGCGGATGAGAAGATAAATAGTCCAAAATTATAGTGTTGCTACTAGGGACCTGAGTGAATTAGTTGGTGCTAATTAAGTATGTTAAAGATGCAAACATATTCATGAGACAGTTTATTTCAATAACAGACATACCTCTTCTAGAATTTGGCAATCATCTTCTAGGGGTCTATTTAAATCATTGCGAGCATAAGTTGAAAACTCTGCAATCATCATTTTATCTATCAGCTTTTCCAGTTCACAAAGCTGTGAGCCAAGATGCCTGTGAAAAACAGCCATTGAAACATGAGCTAAATAATCAACCTGAAAACGAATCATTAGTTCACAGTTGAAGAAAATAACCACCCAGCAGGAAACTTCCATGCAATCAACACTGGCTTAATGGGAGGCTCCAATCTTTCACTCCTCAGAGCAGCTGAAATCATGCATTTTTCAGAGGCACTGTCACCTTGCACCAAAACATATGGACTTGAATATTGATGGAGGATAAAATTTGGAAGTAGGGCTTTTTTTTTTTTGGGAGGTGCCAAGTACCTCTGTGCCCAAAGAGGCGAACCAGAACTAAGAATACTCAGTGCCTGTCAGTATTTCGCTTGTCGAGTTCCCCAGATCATCAGTCCACGAGTTCTTCTAATGCAAACATTTGAGCTTTTGATGTGGTCACAGATTAAATTCACATGAGATGCATTAACAGCATTACATGACAGGATGGCTTTCAGAGAACATAAAAGAGTTTTTAAATTTGCCATTTTTTATGCTACTCCAAATGAAAAATGTTTTTCCCATGTATTGGAGATTTTAAACTATATTTTGCAGACTGTTGTCATACAGAACCACAAGGGAATTTCTCACATCAAAAATGTCAAGCACTCTTTAAAAGTGGGAACTTCAGAGATGTCAAACACTCCAGGGTTTTCAACTTCCACTAACAGCTGGGAACAAATATCTGTAAAAATCAGACTGCTTTTTCTTTAACAAAAACAAACAAACACAGACACTTTGCAAATGAGAATTAAGAGGAGCTGTGATATTTTAGATAAGCCTGGATACAAAATGGGGAGGATGAACACGGCTTTCATTCACTGTTGGTGTAGCTGGACCCTTTGCTGTCACACCTAGTGACTCCTGGTAACTCCTCCTTGCAGAAACCCCCATAGCCAGCACTGAGCTGAAGTCCATGAATCTTGCTGGATCTGAGTTGAGCAGATTAATTAATTTATTTTAATTTCAAGGTGACCAGGGATAACTGTTGTTCAGTAATTCATTGGAATGGACAAAGCAGGTGTATTTCAAATATCTAATTTAAGCAAAAATAGCCTGTAGAAAATCCAAGCCAGTTGCACAACGGGCATTTCAGAACAAACTCAACAGGAAAACATCCTAAAGATTATTATTTGCAATGTAATGACTGGAGCTGCAAAACTCCAGGACTGCAGGACTAGGAGCCACAACACAAAGGCTCTTACTGAGGTAAGCATGAAGATGCCCCTTGCTCCATTATTTCTGTACCTGTGCTAAACTGCACTGGAACACACCAAAACCTGTCCTCTCAAACTCCAGCTATGGAAACATCCAACAACAAGTCCCAGCACCTGCCCTCACCACTTTGCCCAAGAGGTTTTAGTCCCTAGCAGCCACAAAAATCCCTCCAACCTGAAACATGCAGAAGAAGACAAACCTTAATTCACACTCCAGCGAAACACCTTGGTAATTATTTCTTAACAGGTACCACTCACACATCAGATCCCTTCGACAAATACCGAATATGACAACTCTATCATGTAAAACAATGAGTGCACGGTAAAGCTTCTTTTAAAATACACAAATGAGAACTATTTTTCCATGCATCTGTGTTTTACTGTATAAAATACTATAAACGCGTGGTTTGCCAGCATACCTCTGCAAAAAAACCCCCAAAAAACAAACGCCAAACCAAAAAAACCAAACCAAACCAAAAAACCCCCCACAAACAAACCAAATCACTGTATCTCCATCACCCCATCAAGGACTGTGGAAACAATGCAGAAAGTTTTTTCATAGATTTGTAAGTTAGTTAACACATTAGCTTTTTTTTGTAAAATTAAAAGGGTGAACTTGAACAGGGGTTAGAGCTGTAGAACTTTAATTCTATCCTCCTGTAGTAGCAAGCAGTTACAACTGACACATAGCATTAGTGACATTAACCTAGATTAAAGACACCAATGAATTACTTCACACAACCTTTATGGTTTTTTCATTTCTTGCTACAACTAGAAACAAACTATGTTTTTCTCTGCATAGAGTATGACAAGGGAAAAATTAATCTATGATCTGAGTAGTTTTCTTACTGCTTTATATTGAATGATTCTGACATGACCCAATTTAAAGCTGTTTGTTCAAAACCAAATTCTACAAGCTGCCATGACAACACTAAAGCAACAAGTTGTTGGGTTTTTTTTTCATCAGATACAAGTTGTTTAGGAAAAAAAAAGACAGTAATTATTTAGGAAAATGAGTTATTTCTTTAGAAGTTCGCCTCTTGTTAAAATAAACCTGCTATTTAACTCACTTGACAACTGCATCATTCTTGCTCAGAATATTCTTGGGAAAAGCTGAAGTATACGTGCTTGCCATCAATTTAGATTTTTAAAAATTTTATTCATTTTTAGAAACACAACATTCTACTGAGAAGTTTTATCAAGACTTCCATCTTTCCACTGCACGTTATTTCTTCACACAAGCTATATACACAGGCCACTGTGAGACTTGGAAACTGTGCTGGGCTTCTCAACTGCACTTCCATTTCTGGTGGAGTACATGACTTAGATAGCCCTTAGCTCACCTTTGTGAGCCCCATCTCTCCAAAGCAGAGAGGACATTTCCCAATCACGTCACGGTCTCTAACTCTACCAAAACAACCAGCTACGCTTTACTCATAGAAATTATTCTTTACAGACAAGATGATTATCTACCTGCAAGTATGTTCCACACCTGAGGGTAATTTTGAAATAATGGCACATTCTCGGGACATCATGTGTATCGACCACAATGACAAGAGAATTGCACTCTCTGCTGACAGAGCACACAGGTTACCCAGCTGCAAAACACAGCTGATTCTGAGTGATGCTGTCACAGGGCTGCAGAACTGCACCGACTGTCACCAAGGCCAATACAAAGGTGACTCAGTCAAGGGCTGTGCACCAGAATCAAGTGGTTGACAGCAGGAACAGTAAAGAGGACAAACTGCACTGAGGTGTCTGAAGAGAGACAAGCTACACTCTTTAGATGGTCTGTTTCTAGGTTTTTTAACAAAAACACTTATAACAATTTTATCTCAGTAATTTATTAGCTCATTTAAATTTTTTTCATTTTTTATACTATTTCTAGTACTTTTTTCTGAGATCTTTTCTACATAAAATTTGAGTGTTTTCCAGACTAGCTAGAAGGGGTGTTAGGAACTCGACAGAACAGATGGACAAGAACAGTAACTATATAAAGTTCTGAACATCCATGTTACAGTTACTGAGCAACAACCCTGCTTTCATTATGCAAGCTGTGGACCACTGGGCTGCAGGAACCACACAATCTCTAAACAAACCACCCCTCACCCAGCACCAACTCAGAAAACTTAGCACACATCTCCTCAGCAGGCTGATGCAAGCCTTGGAGCTGGTTTAACCACACACTACTTCTGCCAGCATCATGCCACACTGGCAGCTTTGCATACAACACTTTTAAACTATCTATATCTTACGATGGTTTATTTACATCAGCTAAAAGGATTCTACTGTATTAATACTCTTGCATGTTCCTTTAACAACTCAAGCCCAGGTCAGTCACTAAAGAGACGGGCCGAGAGCGGAGCTGTGTAGCAAGGACCCATCCCTGGGGTGCTGCCTGCAGGAGGATTACAGACCCCCATGTGGAAAACATCTCTCAGCTGTCAGCTACAAGCCAGGCAAGATGAAAGTCCAGCCACAGCTTGGCTCTCAGCTCTGCACCCCTAAAACAGCTGTAAACCAGAACAGAGGACAAAGCATTTAGATGTCAAAAGTTCATCCCACTCTAAAAAAAAAAACCCCCATCTCTGGCAAAAGCATCAGTCACACTAGTTATGCCACACTTATACTTTATACCTTCTGTATGAGGCCCTCTAAGAATGAATGAATGAACAAAGGTAAAACAAATCCCTTCGGCCGACAAAACGTGCTCAAAACCTTCAAGCTCTGTTTGCATTTTATGTACTTCCTACATGGTCACCTACCGGAAACTGTGAATACCTTGAAGCTCTTGCTGTAACACCTCTTGTGTTGTTGCTATTAAGTCCAAAGCTCCAACATACTCCGAAGTGGAGAGCAGCAGCTGTACTGTGGGCTGTGTTTGGTGCACAGTAGCCATTAACTTCAGTTTATTGTATGCTTTTATACAGTTATTTCTGGTGAGTGACAGTCTTAAAACTCGAAGCGATCCCTCACACATTACTTTATCAATTTTAGAGATCTTCTCTCTAAGCAATTTTACAGCCTGGGAGGTTTTCCTGAGGTAGTCCTGCAATTCATGCTGAGAGGTCATTGCATGAAAAAATGCTTCTGAGCGGAGAGAAATCTGATGAGCAATATTGACTTCCACGATGTCCAGATAATGGCTCAGCTGGGAAGAGGAGGGAAGAGATAAAACCAACATTATTGTTATGACCTGGAAGCTTTATCACCATGCAAATACACTTGCAGCATACTTACCTTATTGTATCACAAGGAAATTTTGCTAATACAAATTAAATCCCTTTGTCATTGTGGTTTAATAATTTCTTTTTAAATTAACTCAAAATCACTGTGGGAAGGCTGATTTGATGCCTTTTCTGCTTGAAAATAAAAAGCCAGAAGAGCAAATAAATCTAAAACACCCAAAGTTTTTTACCACATGGTTGCACACTCGCCACCAGAATATGGACAATAACCAGGAGACAGCTCTGGATACTGGCTTGCAAGCAACAGTATATACATGCAAATATTCTATGAAATTTGGGTCACTGAAGCTGTTAAAGGTGCAGCCACTGTACTTGATGACACACCACTGGAATGGCTCTGCTTATTTAAAAAGCTGTAGAGCCTTTGTAGAAAAATCTCCAGGGCATCTCTGGCTGCAGTTGTACTTTTGCCAACCAGCTGGAATTAGTACTAAGCCTATTTCCTGTGTGCTGGCACTGTGGGATTCCCAGAGACAGAGTACACCTACATGTTCAGAACCTGAAATTCAGATTCTCTATGTCCAACAGTTACTAGACCACTGCGTTGGCCTAATTCTTTGACTGTAAAAGCTTTGTGGTCTGGCTTGTGCTGAATATGCAAACTCAAAGGACTGAGGCTTTAGGATGCTCATCTGAATGTTAATACTCAGATGACCTGGTTTCTCAGAGGTGCCAAGCATTCAAACCTCCTGCTGAATTCCAAAAGGCCAACAAGAGATGGAAAGAAAATCAGCTGGAGAATGCTTCCTTCTTGGAGTCACTTTCATACTGCTTTCTGTGGAGACACTAGGGATCTATACAACATGCAAACCCACCTTTTTTGTTCACATCTAATTTAATCAGAAGCATCCTCCATCAACCAGCTGTGACACACCTAGCCACAGGGAAAGCCAAGACAGACTCTGACATGGGGATCAGAGAAAGGGCTATTACAAGCAATTATTTATGTGATTGTACCAGCCAGATGCCCCAGGTCCCTTCACTATGCTAAACAAGGTAGAACAAACAGAGCAAACAGTACCTGCCTCAAAGAGCTTACAGTCCCAATGCAGGGCAACACATGGGAGGAGGTAAGGAAGAAAAAAACATCATGGGGAAATTATTGAAGTACATCAACAGCAGTCCAAAAGCCTGTAAGCAGATCTGCTTAAGGCAAGGCTTTCAAAATCCTGTTGGAAAATGGTGCCTGGAGCTAGGGACAATTATGGCAGCAGGGTGTATATTTACATGTGGTAAGTGTAAACCTCATGTAATTCAGAGACTTTAAAAAGTAAAACAAAAAATTTGGGCTCATTTCAGTCATTTGAAGCAGTATTTTCACTCCTCTGCATCAGTGAGGGCTCTGGGTCTGCTTCAACACAACTCCTTTCTGAGTGGCCATCCTGCTGCTGCCAGGCACACTTTACAAAGTTCACAGCATATACCAGACATTGCTTTTTCATCTTCAGACAGCAACTGCCTCAAAAACTCCAAAGAAGCCTTCCTCCAACTTTAGGCGTGGAGGATAACCTAATGAACCTTTCAGTTAGCCTCCAGCAGAGCCTGTCTCTTCCTCCTGACTGGGCAGGAGAGCAGGAAGATTTATTCCCAGAAATTTGGAAACACTTTCCAGACAATCTCTGTTATTTTTTTCTTAATGTACCTCAGACTCCAAAATTACTCAGATTTTCTAAAAGCATTTTATGGGTATTTGTACTGTAAAGATGACTCATTATGAGATTTTCTATAGTATGACTACATAACTAACAAAAAAAGAAAATAATGACCAAGAAGAGACTCCTCTTTCCAATATGAAAGAAACAGCTCTGCTTTCACGTTCTCCTCTGTGAAATGCAAAAACAGATCAGTGCAGATGAGGAATCTCCTAAAATACAAACCCAACAGGATTTCATATTGCTTTCAGCATAGAAACCACAGTGCCTTGAATCTGAAATTTTCCTGAGATGTTGGAAAATAAGAGTCTTACACAGTGTACAACCTGTGTAATCCAGCTTTCCCTTACCACGGAACTGCTCTTCCTCCCTAACAAAACTACTCCACACTTCTGAAGTTCTCAATATATACCTGGTTTCAGTAAATTACAGCTGTCATGAAGAGCCAGTAGTTACATCATATACAGATTCTTTTTTTTCCAGATTTGATAGATTTATTGAGCAGGGAAAAAAATTCTCTTTCAGTAGGATGCTTCCTGCATGATTTACTAGCAACCTGCAGCCTGATGTAAAATGAAAGCTAGCAAAGCCCACACTGATGTCTCAAGAAACACTACACAACAGCAGCCATGGAGTTCCTTTGTAGTATCCAACAGCACTGATGGATAACTACAATTTGTGTCGAAGTTGTACCTTTTCTTGAAGTAACTTGGAGGAAGCTGCATCACGATTTCCTTTTCCACCAGCGGTACTAAAATGAGACCACGGTAAAACGGCATTAAATGTTAAGGAATCTTCCAAGGCAAAATCTGGTTTCATAAAAATCTGAAACAGAAAAACAAAAGAAATAAATGTGCCTCACTCACCCCTACATTTCTTGTCCCAGTTAAACACATCTCCTGTCCCATTAAGCTAACAGAGACCTTACTTGCTGATTTCAAAATCCCAATTTTCATTTATCCAGGCACGCAAGTTCATTCCAGACCTTACAACCAAAGTACTTTACACTTTAAAAGCTTGTGTGATCTGACAAAGTCTTATCTTCCTGAAAGTGGAAGTCACAGCTCCGAAATTACATGGGTATTCAATCACCTGAGATGACCTGAACACCCTGAGTGTGCAAACATAGGCAGCAGGTGGGTGCTCCCAAGAATCTGAGCAAAGCTTCTTCACTAAGAAGGGCATCCTGCTGCTGATCTGCTCATTCCTGGGACCACAGCTCCTACCAGGCTGATGATCCAGCCAGCTCTCAGGGTGCACCAAGTGTTGTCTGGGAGGGAGCAGAGCCTCAAGCTGATCTCCTTTAGCAGGATGCAGCAAACGTGCTCAGCACAAGAAGAGGCAGTAAGGTGTAACATTAACCACACCTCCTGGAGAACTATCAATCTGAATTCACTCTGATAACATTATTTATACTTGACAAAACCTTGAGCTTACAGGCAGGCAGTAGAACCCTTTTCCTTTTGTTTATGAAGTGTAATTTTAAAAGATTCAACACAGACTGCAGCATCACACCACACTCAAGCATTCTTGTTTCCTGGACTTTAAACACTGCAGTGACAGCTATTCAAGTCACAGCCTACATGACTGGCACAGAGATGCTGACCCATATTAACACTCTGTCTTCTTACTGTTCCTAGAAAAAAATTATTCAGACTAAAACGGAATCTGGAGTTGTGTCTTTTGTCAACCTGACACAAAAACCCACTTCATGTACAATGCATGCTTATATGCAAGAGAGCGTTGATCAAGGATTCAAGTAGTTAAACCTAATGCTGAGTTGTACACTAGGCAATATTCACGGTTTTCTCAAACTCTTAAGTTTTCCCTTCCTCCTAGAATGGTCAATTTTGCTCAGCTCTAAGGTCTTAACTTCATTTATTTAAAGACGAAAAAAATAATGGTATCTGTATTATACTTTAAGAGAAAAATTGAGACCATGGAAACAAAACGAAAAAAAAAGACAAAGCAAATCATCCTTAGTCTTTGTAAAACCTGAGCACTACAGATCCTCTTGAGAATCAACCTAAGTCATCAGTGAAGACAAAATTTCTGCAAAGAACAGAGTACATGCATATATTCAACACTTCACGTGAGGAAGCCTTACAACAGCTCAGAGTGCACAGAAGCCATACCTTAGGTACTTGTTCCAGATCTGTCCTGGATTTATCTAAAATTAAACAAAACACAAGTAGTCATTCATGAGCAAACAGTGGGAAACAATTCCCTTGAACAAGTGAATCCCATGAACATGAGGAAGTTTTCAAGACAACGATGCCATTTTCCTCACAGAGAGGGAACAGGGTTACCAATTGAAATGAAACCACCTGACTGAACATGAGGAGAATCTTTTCCATCATGAGGACAATCATGCATTGGAGCAGGCTGCCCAGAAGGGCTGGGTAATTTGGAGATTTTCTGGACATATATTTGTAGATATTTTCTGGAAATTTCTATTTTTTATGGTAAAGCTTTGAATGCCTTGGCCTGACATCACAGCTGAACTGGCTTTGAGATGGCAGTTGCACTGAAGGCCTTCTGAAGTCCCTGCCAACCTGAAATATTCTGATTCCTTGAAGTGCTCTTTTGTCCTTTGCAGTTCAGGTCTCATGCTCAGACTACTCAAAGGAGCTTGCACTTGGCTGTTTTGGCAGTGTCAGGGTTAGTCATACAAAGCAATCCACTTAGCACTTCACATTCATTAGTGCACTGGCAAGGGCCAGGAAAAGGTCCTTCTAACATCACCCCAGTTTTAATGCTCCAGACTGAAGCTGCCCATATAATCACTTTTGCACAGCACTTGGAGATTGGACGCACAAAGACTGGCAAGAAGGATGAACAAGGGCTCAGGCCAGAGTCTCAAGCACACTGAGCAAGCAGCACAGCAGCAGTAATTCCCACGGAGTAAGCTGACCTGACAATTGCAGAGGGTGAGAGAGCTGGGCTGGGAAAAGAGTTAATTCATTACACCCTAGCAGAACTTGAAGAAAAGGCAAATTCAGACTTTTGAGGTTCAGCCAAAATCCCCTGTCCCACCCTTACTCATTACTTTAGTGTGCATTATGAAGAGGGGGCACACTGGAGGACAAAAAGTTGAGGAATTTAAAAGCAACAAACTCATATCTCTGCTGGACAGTCTGCTTGTCCCTGAAAAACATGGCAAGTGCTACCTCAGCATCAGCTCCCACACTGCTCTCACCTCTTTGGCTTTTATTTCATTTGTTTCATACTTTATTGGTATCAAAATACAAAAGGTAACCTTGGAATCATCCTGCTGTCCTCAGCCTTTGGTCAGACCAGTTCTTACAGGAGTGAAAGGCCAAGTCTTGTGGAATGGGGTTAGAGGAAGACAGGAAACAGTAACAGCAGAAATTACAAAAGATCACAAGCTTCAGTTTACCAAATGATGCTTCTACAAGGAACTGTCCAGCTTCCCAAGGAGCTCCCAGTTACTTTGGTGACACTAATTTTCTCTTTTTAAAAACACTCAGACTCTTTTAAAATGGATTAAGCTAAGACTGAAGAAGGCACTTTGATTGTATGCAGCACAAACAGACTCATTCAGGAACAGCTATTCTAAAGTAACACCAATACAGAGAAATCCTGCAGAAGGGCTTCCTTTTGCACAGAAGAGGAGGAAGAAAGTCAACTGAAACAATTTGATCAAAAGGAGTAAACTACTGAATCCTTTTTGCTGTATTACCTGTAGACATTGATATAGATAAGCCTTATCAAACAAGGATTGATAAATGAATCCTTTTATGCTAACATTTTTGAGAAAGTAGATTAAAATAAATATAAAAAGCTTTCTCCAAGTTACGAGTGTTTCTTTTCCTTTTGCTTGCCTTTTCTTTTTTATTTTGCCTCTCGCCTTCCTTCCTGTCTAGTTTCCTATCCAGCTGAATTACTTCCATGAAGTCCTGAAATTCAGCTTTCACGTGCAGGTTTCAGCTCCCCAGCACAAGCCAGACCTCGACATACTGGAGAGAATTGTGTCAAGAGCCACAAAGATGATTAAGAAACGAGGAGAGACTGATTAGACTGGAAAAGCCCAGGGGAGATCAGTGTGCTTAAAGAACTGATGAGGGGCTGCAAAGAACACAAAGCTGGTTTTTCTCAGTGGTGCCCAGTGTCAGGACAGGAGGCAATGGGCAGAAACTGATACATGAAAGATTCCACCTGAGCACAAGGAAATACTTTTACGGTGAGGATGGTAAAACACTGAAACAGGTTGCCCAGACAGATTGTGTAATTTCCATCTGTGAGATTCAGAACCCAACTGGACACTGTCCTCCCATAGGTGGCCCTGGCTTGAGCAGATGGTCTAGACTAGATCATCTTGAGATGTCACCTCCCACCTCAGCCATGACGTGACTCTCATGGCAGAGATACGGGAATGGCACTGCAGTTCTTCACTGCGAAGCCAACAGCTGCTACAAACTTGATGCAACAGTTTCAATGAATCTTAAGATAAAAAGCAGTTAAAGAAAACACTGCCAGGGCCACAATGACCCGCCATGAATGCAAACATGCCAAGAAAAAGTTTAAAAGCAGGTATCACAAGCATTTTGACCTATAAAATGTCAGCAGTGGTCATGAATACTTCTAAGCCTACCATGTCTGAGTTTTCAATTATTGTTTCAAAGAAATTATCAGCTATTACTCTACATGAAGATCTCAAGCAAGTAACAGAGACAGTACATTATAGAATCAATAATGAGTAACATTCATAACACTTGTTATTGATGTTATAACATACTGATACAAAAAGACAGCACTTTTTAATGACTAAAGGAGGCTTTGACTGTACCGTGAGTGTGTAATAGTGTCCTGTCAAAGGTATCTTTAGGAGTACAAATGTTCTTGCATCTTTCATGAACTTTCTCCCTCTGTAGAAGAGAAAATATATTAAAGAATTATTCTGATGCTTAAAACCCAGAGCTTTTTCATTTGAAGCAAAACATTCAGTGAAACACAACTGAATTATGCAAAATAATTCTGGCAAATCCACAGTATTTTCTTCCTCTTGTAAGCTCAGACAAAGTTTGTCCAGGTGAAAGGTACCAAAAACTTCAACCTATAGTGGATGTGTTGTTTTTTTCCTGTATCTTTACATCTCAAGAGAAAATGAACACAAAAGTTATTGAAGATGCGTAGTAACTTTTCTACATAATGATATATAATCATAGATCAATTGTAATTACATATAAAAACATCATTTGCTGAGTAACCCAGCAATCACACTAACACACAAAGAATCCTTTTTCATTGCTAAATCAAATTGGATGAAAGTAGAAATTACTTGCACACATTACTAATGAGTACCTTGCAGAAACCACGTATCTTGTTTCATCATGCTGAGCTTCGAATTTTAAACACCACGAGACCACAGTGGTGAGAAATTGTATTTCTAAAGAACACCAATGTTAACTAGATTTCTGCTAGAAGCTACATCACAGCGCAGTTCCCAAATCTTCTTTCATTTAGCAGTCACTGCATGAAGTACTAATTTTAAAGGATGAAATCTTAAAACATTTAAAATGATGAATATGTGAGTTAAAGGCAATAGTTCAGTTGTAGTTCAATTACAGACAACTCACTTCCACAGTCTTTAACTACGGTTACACAAGAAACACTTCCTGCAGCTAATTCTGAACCAGCAAAAAAATAAGGAAGTTACAAACCAAGGAAGCAGAAAACAGTGGGAGACTTCTACATGTTCTTTCAGTTAAAAAAAAAAAAAGAATACTACATACTTACTGACACTTGTATTTTTAAGAGATTGTAGAAGTCTCCTACTGGTCCTGGTCTCCTTAGATGTAGCTTACACTTCCCTGTTACAAAAGAAATCATCAAGATAATAGGCCTATTTATAGTTTAAGAAGTTCATGTATAAATGCTTCAACGTTTAGATTGAAGACTCTTAAAAAATATCTCCAACCCTCACAGGATGTAGTCATTTGATCCAAAGGTCTGAGAATGCCATGTTGCATTTTAGAGCCCAGTCCTTAAACAATCCTTACAGGAAAAAAGGGATTTACAATCAGAAAGAATAAATATGAACTGCAAGCCCTGGTGCAGAGCTCAGTACTCAGAAACAGAAGTTAAAAATAACATGAAATTGCCTCAAGACAATTCAGAGAGCATTTTCCACATGATGGGTTCTGAGATTATAAAACCAGAAACGTCTAATGAAGACCCAACCAACACGGAAAAAGCAAATTAATTATTAGCTAACTGTACGACGGGCTACTAGCAGGGACAATCTAATTAGAAGAAGGATCTCTTTCTGGTCCCTAGGACTACGTGCACCTAACTGGGGGTTCTTACCGGAGTGATTTCCTGTTGGTATAATGCAAAATGTTCCTTGGTGATCTGTGGGAGGTAGAATGAAGGCGTGACTTCAGTGTCCACAAAGTCCACTCCCCATGTTTTTGTAAAGAAATCAGATTCCCTTTTTGCTAACCTAGGATCATTTAGTGCTGCTGGGAGATTGACTTTGGAATGATAAATAGTCCATCTTTGCTGATCCGCAACTAGAGATGGGCTGTCACGTAAGTTATTGGGATTGCCTGTAGCACAAAAGACAAGACAGTTTGTTAGGGTGAGAAACAAGGCTGTAGCTTTTGCAAAAATGTGGTTCTTAAGCAAACCACGTTTTACCAATTACACACTGGATTAGAATTATCTATGCAAAAGCCAGATGATATTCTCATTCTGCAACACTTCACCTTGCATTTCTTCTATGAGATTAACCAACTCAAGTATTAAACACAGAAGTGGTGTATTGACACTCATTAAATAGATTTAGCTCAACAACATTAGCTTCTAGTGAAGAGAAAAAATTCCAATCACAAATGTATTTCTAATAATCTGATCTTGATCAGAATGACAGCTGCAATTCATTAGTAATATGTCATAATTCGTAAGATCCCATCCCACCTACTCCTTCGTGTAAACCAAGCTTTAGTGCAACACAACAGCTGGAACCATGACCATTGCTGGTTTAACAACAGCACCAGAGACTCAGTACTACAGACAGGTCACTTGCTTCCTCCTGCAGAAGGGCTGGGATGTTTCCCAGAAGGAATGCAGCCAGACTCCAAGCACACTGGACACATCTGCTACAGACTGTGACAAATTGCACTCTCTTCTTACACGGAGTACGGATCACAGCTGTAATGTGGAATCATGCAAGCAAAAACCCCACCTATAATGGGAACATCTTAAAACAAGCTGCAAATAGTCCCTCCTATTGTTCCAAAGGGACACTGGGTGGTATAAAGCAGAATTACAGCATGCTTGGAAATGAGACTATGGCTTAGTACACTACACCCAGTATACAAGAAATACTGAGTGGATGGTTGCCAATGGTTCAGCAAACTGAGCTGCTTTCTCCCTCTCCCTGCACACCAACATTACCTGTGGGTTCCTTGGGACACACATCAGGCAGGGACTGCACAGGGCGAAAGCGTTTTGTGGCGTCCATTTCTTTTTTAAAGAAAGCATCACTGCTGTTTGACTGAGGCACTGGTGAAGAACTGTGGCTTGATGCCATTGCATAAAATCACCACTTGATAAAAGCTAAATAGGAAACAATAGATATCAAGGCTTTAATAAAGCTCTCGGGACACACTGCATCAAAACAATGACACTCCAGTATTGTTTTTAACTGCAATACTTCAACTGACACATTTCAACAACAGGAGAAAGTTTATTTTAAACACAAAAATAAAAGGCAGAATGTAACTTCATAGCCTGTTCCTCACACACCTGTAGGTTTGGAGGATAGCCTGTTCTTGGGCACAGCACCAATAACAGGTTACATTAAGAAAAAAAAGAAAGTCCTTCAGGCACTTCTTTCTTTCTTGCCATAACTATTGTAGCCACAGTGCACATTTTCACAGAAGAATTTCCTCTCAAACATCAGGAAATGTTGTACTTGAATCAGGAAAACTGACAATTCAACTTTTATGGTTGCCTAGTAAAGTACAGTTTATTTCAGCATAATGTATTCACACAGAGAAGAGAATTAAATCGTAGATCAAAAAGCCCCAGAGTAAGCAAAGTCCTACTAATTTTCAGTTCAATTTTAAGATCCCAATTTGAAAATAAATAGCCTTAAAAATGTTACACAAGGGCTGAACTTAATGAGTTCTTTCCCTCTGTAAACAAAACTGCATTTCCATCAAAGTATCAGACAGTAGTAAACGGCACAACTATTAGAGGTTTGAGAGTTTATTAAAACTGTACAGCTCAAGGAGTGCCTGTTCAAAAGGACTGATCTGGATCCACGCCTTTAAGGAGAAATTAAACGCATCTAGCAAGATCTTAGCGTTTAACTACCAACCCTTAATGGACGCTTAAATTACTTACTGCTCTGTGAAGGAGAACAAAAAGATTAAAGGCCTATTTTATCTTCAAGTGCTAAAGTAGGCACCAAGGGATGGCTGTATCTCACTGTGTCAGCTTCCAGCAGCATCACATATATTAAAAATCTCATTTGGAAAAGAAAAAGAAAAGGTTCTACTTTCTAATCGAAGTTGAAAGTGTCCTACAAAACAATTCTAAAAGAGATGTTCAGCTATAAGAGAGCATCCCAATGAAGAGGCCCATAGTAAGAAAAACTTACTAGTAGACATAGAGAATGGGAGCAGTCAGAAATAGTCAGACGAAAAACCTTTCCAGACATCTGACAGATCTTCCTTAAATACCATGCAGCATTAACCTCTCTCCCACAAAAGCCCCACAAAACCCTTTTTCTCTACTACTTATATTGCATTTTGATATTCTTATGTTCTTCCCTTGACATTTCCAAAGTAACTTCTTCATTAAGCTCTTCCCTACTGTTTTGGGGTGGTTTTGTGAAAATTCTAGTATATTATGACAAAACACTAAGAAGCTAATTCTAACATTTTAGCATTCTTAAAAAACACATCCAGTGCCATGTTGCCATGACCAAATCTCCTAAAGGCATACAGTAAATCTATCTGCACTTGGAACTGCTTCAAAGTGCTGTATTTGCAGTTTTTCTCCTGAAAAAGCCTCAGTAATACGAGACACAGTCTGCTCTAGCCAGACGTACGAGCAACTAAGGCAATTTGTAGAAAGCACTGAAATCCTGTAATTCTTGCAAGCAACTCTTTCATTAAGCCTTTCTCCTTTCCCCACAATGAAGTACCATCTAAAAGGATTGTCTAGGATATTAATTGTCTCAACTACATAAATCTTAGTGGAGAAAATGCTATCTGTGTGATGCTAGTCAAAGATTTAAAACAAATTTAAAAGACAGTTTAAGACTGACAACACCTCAGCTCTGACTCTGACCTCTGACTCAACACCTCAGCTTTTCAAAAACAAACTCTACCTATTCTTGCACAGATATTTTCATTACTTATCACCATAAGATATTCACTGACAAATCTTAAAATAGAATGAAAAGAGTACAATAAAGTATCAGCGCAAGCAGTAACCTTCATACTATTGAGTGGATTTCAACAAGATATAAGGCTTCACAGGCAGAGGCCTTCTTAAGTGGCACGCAATCTGATGCTGTATTAAATTATTCATAGCTAGCAGCTATTCTAGTATCCTCGTAAGTCAGGACCTTATGGATAATTAACCCCAATGAACAGCCACATTTACACAGGAAAAAACTCATCTCTGTACTGCCCAAAACCAGGCATTCCTCAAAATGCAGTCCTTAAATTGGCCAACAAAGTATAACTTCAGAAAGAGAAAGAAAACTGGACAATAGTACCTGCATTAAATCCAAATTACAAGGGAATATCTGCCAAGCCCATATAAAGATGAAAATCCTGCCGTACACTCATCTCTGTACACTAACCTTACCTACAACTGAAAAACTTTAATTTGTTGACCAACAGAACAGCAGTCCCTTGTGCTCCACTACTAAACATTTTATAGACAAATGAATCTATAACCAGCCCCCTAAATCAACATTTTAAAATATGCAATAATATGCAAATTTTCTCATTTAAACATACCAAAAAAATGAAACTCAGTGTTAACAAAGAACAAAACTTCTGCAGAATATTTTAACTCGTTCAACTTTCAGTGCAAGTGAAAGGCAGGTAAATGCAGTTAACTGCACTAACTGTGTGGAATGAATTATGAAATGGTGAGTCCCCTGAGCCTCTTAGAAGAACACGGCTGTAGTAAGAATATGCAACTGTGTAACTTCATGATATCAGTGTTCAAATTATATACAATTAAAATGGGTTAGATCAACTGTGTTGTCTCCAGTAATCACCGTAATTTACTCACATTTTGTCTACCAATGTGTATTAAACTAACTCAATTAAAAAAAACCATTAGAGGTTAGATACAAGAGTAATGACAGAAGCTGGAACCTAGGATTATGGCTTTATTTGCAACATGCCTTCAATATATTACATCTATTTTGTACACACTGTATTAATTTCCTTAGTTAAAAAGATTATATTAAATTACACTGTCACTGTAATGACTTAATACCACTGAAGATAAACCAAATCAGCCACGGCAACAATGAAAATAGCTTTGATGATCTGAATTGACAGTATTCTTACAGTTTGAGCACATGAAAGAGTTGTATTTCAACTTACAGCCTCCTCTTTAAAAGCATTCTTGTTCAGTAACGTGCTCAGCAAGTACAATATGACACAGCTGTACAACACAGCATGGAACAAATACTGTGGTGACGAGAGTAATAACCACACACTTGGATACTGCACAGTCAGCGGAACAGCAGATCTGTGAGTTAGCAATGCATTAATCACATGAGGTTTTTTCTGAGGTGACTACGCTGTGACTCTTGAGTTTCACACCCGAGGTTTCAGCTGCTGGACGAGAGCACAACAAACAACGAAGCGTATTACTCAGAAGTAATTGCACAGGGTGGTTGTAACTCTGGAGGACGTGCTTGTTTTTCTAAGTATCAGGACTTGTACAAAACTTCTTCAGAAACTGCCTTCCCATATTCTGAGTGCAATTAATTCACATGCTTTGTTTTTCCAATATAATCCATAGAATCTGCTCTGCAAATTTTATCTCAGCTTCAAAAACAGTGACATCTAAGAAGAGACACTAAGCACCCAGGGGGAAGAGCCCAGCGTTCCAACTGAATATACAACACTGAATAAGCTTCCCTTCCCATTGTCCACAACGAGCCACACTTGGACACCAGCAGGCACTTTTCAAGGGCTACGCTCTGCATCCCAAAGGTGAGGCAGGAGAAGTTTCTCTGTGAACACAAATGGCATGCTAAAGCCCCTGCTGCTTTTCATGGCTTTGGCAACAACAGAGTGAAATGAAAATATTTCAAGCACTCTTCCGGCTATCCACCATGCTTTGGAATACAAAACTATCAGAAGCCACCCACAAGTCAAGCTAAAGCAAGATATTTCACCATTTCTAGAAGACGTGATAAATACCAAATACTTCTTAAAGAAAAGCATACCTGAAACATAACTAAAAGATAAAAATGCCCAAGGGACTCCTTCCAGGACCTCAACAGCTAATAAATAGCATGTTGTTATTGGCCTCCTGTATTTACTCCGTCCTCAAAAGTTTCGCTTTCCATATCTATTATTACACAGCTCTTTTTGCTAAATCAGCAGGATTTCACCCTGTAACAGGGAAACCATGGTACGAGCAAAGTACACGGCACCTTTGTAAGACAATGTGAGCCAGACTGCACGAACACAAGCTTTCACATTTTTTTTCAACCAGCTAATTCCTCAGGCTGAAATTTCCGTGCTTGTCCCTGGTGCCCTGAGACAGACATCCCTGTTGCAGCAGGGGAGCCAAGGTTAGCTTGGAGCAGAAATGTTTAAGCAGTTTCCGAGAATGAGGTTTAAGCTGTGGGAGCTGTTCTGCTACCCCAGCTCTTTCTGAACACCACCTTCCACCCTGGGGTTTCAGAGGAGGAAGTTGATGACAGTCACGGGAATGACATGGCCAGCGTCAGAGGAGAGCTGTGACTTGTCCCCATGGCAAGTAACCTCCACTTGGGGCACACTCCAACATCCAACCTCTTCATACAACTTAGAGAGGAGGCTGTGTCAGCCTGGCCTTTCTGAGAGCCTAATAAATATATGTATATTTGTATTCACAAACACGCATTTGAGTGCATTCTGCACATCCCAACAGTATCCCCAAGCTCGTGTTCTCACACTGAGGATGTACGTTCTCTGCAAAGTTAGCATGACTGATGACCATCCAGATTAGCCTTGCTGGGATGAAATCAACCCAACAGGGAAGCAATGTATGAGATAGCTGCATTTCTCATCAGCCCTGCTTAGCCACACATGCTGTTACGCTCCAGCAGACTCCGTAATTCCTCAGACTGTGCTACTTTCCCAGCAAACTGCAGAATGGGGACTGTGGAAAAGCAAGAGCACTTGAATAGTTTGGAGACTAATGCCACCACCCTGCCCTTAAATTGTCTCTTTCATAAGGCCATCTCAAAACACTGTCCTCAAACAGGGAAACAGGCAAGAAAAAACAGTAGTGACTCCAAAGAAAGAACAGGACAGCTGCATCCCCACTGCAAAGCACCACGGGTAGACTACAAGGCCAGGATAAAACAACATCTGACTTTCATACTATTACATTTTGTACTGGTTTCTTTTGCCCTCCCCAGCTGTGGCCACATGAACAGCAGATTAAAAAAAGTTTTAGTTGAGCTTCACTTCTTTAAACACAAGAATAAGATCCTCTGAAAAGAACTACCCCAAAATGTACCATCACTGAATAATGTCTTGCTACTTAAAATAATCCATAAGTGTAAACATTTTGTCAAAAACTGGAAAGCAATTTATCTCCTTTTAGACAAACTATCTGGAAAGTAATATTTCACTTTCATTCAGGTACCAAATAAACAATTACACGAAGCATCTGTGATGTACCCACTGGGGCAAATGCACTTCCTCTCACCTGGAAACCCAACCTCCCAATGCTGAACACTAATTTGAAATCAGAAGGCAGCTTCTGTGCTGGAGAAACAGACCTACCTACAGCTATTTAGGTCATTATGCACCAAGTTCTTCCACACCAGTGGTGTCAGAATCATTCAGAAACAATCATCAAAGCAGTAAAAATACATGTCAGAAAAGGCCTTGTGGTTAGTTGCCCACACTATCACACAAGATGAGAGCGAAGTCTCTTTCTACCCTTTTTTCCAGGCATCAGCATTACAGTGTGCATTACCCCCTTGGAAAATGGTGAAATAGGAGCATCTTACAGAGCTCCAGAGAAGTCCACGCAGCTGAACAAAGACCAAGGAGCCCCAGCAGGCATTCCTGCCACGAGTCTGTCAGACACTGCAGAGCAGTGACGTGTGGAGGAAAGGCAGAAGAACTGCACCAGCCCCAGCAAAAATCCCAACACCGAGGTCCTGACGTGACAAAAGGAGTCGGACAGACGCTCACGGCAATTTGCGTCAGCAGCACGATTCCCGGCACAGCCCCTCCACTTGCCACCTTCAGCAGGGCTAGGCTCCACTCGCTCATCAGAAAATAACTTCCTAAAAATACGAATTTTCATGGGAATCGTGTCTTTCCAAAGCCTTACCCAAGTTCTGAACTGCAAAGTGGCTATGAGGGAGCCAAATAAAAATACTTCACAGTTTGACAGCATGCATAAAGCTGTGACCAGAGACCGTCAAAAAGCAGGCCCAGTGCACCTCATATCAAGTCCTGACACGAGATGCCAGTCCACTGTCACCCTACAGGGCAGGTACTCTGCAAACATGACCATCCAAACTTTTAACCTGGTCATCAACAGAGCGTGCCACCCATGTTTGTTGACAGTCCTTGTGGTATTAGTACCTGCTCAACAGAAGATCAAACAAAACTGATCACCTCTATTTCCATCACTTCCTTTTCATCCCTCAAACAGCTTCCATTGACAAAAAGAATAAATAATTCTGTGGCATAAAACCCAGTATGGTTATGCTACACCTAGAATGCCAAAAACCAAAAGGAAGGCCTTACACTGCTGCTTACAGTGACTGTATAAAACTGATGGAAACTCTCTAACATATTGCAAAGTGCCAGATATGCTACTCCAATTCTAATAATCCATCCCTAACACACACCCACATGCACCCAAAATGGCCCCTTTTTTCCTTTTTATTAAAGAACCAGATTGATAGAGAAAAGGCTGGGATATTTAAGCTATTAAGTATGAGTATTTTGGAACATCTGATCAGTACGTGGATCTGTCAGTTTTGACTACGAGGGAAACACATCAACAATTCTTTACCTTCTGAAGAGAATACTCAGGTGTGTTTTTTCAATCTAGCACCTAGGTGAGGTGGGTGCAAAAAGTTAAAAGTAGGAAGACAAATCCTGGATTCACTGGTAAATATGATTTGGACTCAATCATATGAGGCCCTAGGAACATGTACATACAACACCCACACTCATGCTCACCCGCTCACTCTTTCTGCTCCATTCATAAAACAAGAGAAAGAATAAACAAAGTGTGAAGAAAAAAAAAATTAAACCAAAAGAAAACTGTGAACCTCCCAACTGGAAGGATAATATGACGTTCATGGCCCTTCTCTCTTCTTGAGACTCACAGGTCCTCATTTTCCCGAAATTCGGGAGAAGGAAAGCAGAAGTGGCTTCTTCACAGAGTTGCTGCCCCAAAAGAAGAAATGATACCTACATGATTCTATTTCCCAACCTCTTCCCGCTCAAACTGCCGAAGAGAAGCCTGCAGTCTGCTTTCTCCACTCCTTCTAGTGGCTCCTGACATTTTCCAGGCAAACAATATCCCTGTTCAACCATGGAAATGTACACCTCCTTCTCCTCCCATGAAGTTTGTGCTTGTCAACATGGCAAGATTCCTGCACACACACCAGACTCCCACTACAGAGAAAGATGGTGCTGAAGACAGAGGGACACTCGGGACAGATCCTATCACTGGCAAATGGGATGGGAGAGGTAGAGATGCTTCCCATTGTGCAACCTTCTGGCCTCACTGGTGAGGCTGCCCAGGTGATGTACAGTGACTTTTGCGTGAACAGCCGTAGATCTCCTGTCAATTAATCCGTTTTAGGCACTGTTTTCCTACCCAACAGAAGCACCAAGGATTTCAAGACCTTTTGTCTGTACTACAGTTAGTCAAAGAGTCACACTGACTCTCAGGCCAAAGCAGTAATTACTGCAGCCACTACAACAATTAACATACTGCAGCTGGGTTTTTCAGTAAGACAGCAACTTCTCGCAGGGTTGCACAGCAACAGCTGCACAAGTCCATAGGACTTCTCATTCAGGACTTCATCAGTACAGGTAAGACAGTAAAGTCAATACACCAGCTATGCTAGAAATGCAAAAAAACAAATACATGCAGATCTGTAGCCCAGTAATTACTCTGAAGCACTTTAAAACAGGCATTTTATACTTTTTTACACTCGATTGTGATAACTCTATGTGCTGTAACAGAAATCCTAAGTATTTAGAAAATATAAGAAAAACAGAAGAAAAAGAGAATCAGCAACGTACTAAGGCCCAACCCGGACAGTCAGACGGGGAAAGTTTCTGTTGGGAGCACAGAAGGTTGGTATTTCACACGCACATGCGTGTATTTCTCTCAATAGCACATACCGTCTTTGAAAAATTACGGTAAGAAAATGCAAGAAATTAATTTGCCCATGACACAATTTTAGGATCATCTACAAACCCAGGAACCACCGCATTCCCAAATGGCTTATGGAACCAATAAGCCCTTTAGCGCTCCACATCCCAGTCCATCCTGGCTGCCATGCGCCAGAAGAAAACACCAAATACTTGCTCTAAACGTTAGCTCCCGAGCCGGCCATACCTTATGGAGAACACGCCAGGAGTATCTCCCGGAGGCCGTCGTCATATCTCTCCCCGTGGCATCGTCGGGAATGCTGCCGGGGCCCTGCGGGACAGCGACCGCATGAGGGAGGCCCGGCCTCCCGCCGACACCTCCNCCCGCCGGGCACCGCCCGCTGCCCACCGGGAGGTTACCATGGAAATTCAGACCGGGGATCTGCAGGAAAGGAGGCAAAGCGGGCCGCGGGTAGCCCCCCCCNGCGGCTCCTCCGCCGCGACACGTCGGTGCCCCCGCGCAGGGCGGCGCAGGAAGGGCCCGGGCGGCGGCGGGAGGAACCAGGCCCCGCCTCTGCCACCGCCCGGGGGAGGAGCCGCGGCCAAGGCCGGCGGAAGGGGCCGCAGCGCCGCTGGGGCTGCGGTTCTGTGCCCGCGGGGGCCCGCAGTGCCCGCGGCCCTGGGCCGGCGTTTGAGAGGCCTCGTCACCAACCCCCCCTGCGGGTGCTCCGCGGCCGGTTTTAGTCAGGTTTATATTTTAGGCTGTAATTCTCCGTCAGGCTACAGAAGATGCTGAAATATAGGGTTAGATCCCAGTGAAGCGATAGCTTGATCGTGCCTTAAGCACACTTAAATTCTCGGCCGTAGTCCTGCGGCAGCCAACAAAACACGGGGAAACTCTGATTAATTACCAGCAGCGATTCCGGCTGTATTTAATAACAGAAGCATGTGGCTGTGGGCTGTGTGAACGCACCACGGTGGAAATCCATGGGTTACACGGGTTCACGCCTGGGCTTGCAGCTCACTAACTCATGTCTGTGTCTGGTGCTGGCCCCAGACAGACTGGGCTGAAGATGTTGTTTTGCTCCTTGGTGGTCAAGGTTGGCAGAGGTTCGTTTGGTACAATTTGTTTTGGAAACTCAGCCAATAAATTCTAAACGAGTATCACCAGGATCAGGGACTCCTTGATTACTTCCTTGAGAGATGCGTCTGACCTGAGCAGTGTTCACCCTTTAAAAAGATGAGTTTAAAGAGCAGAAAATGAGACACTACTGGAAAGAAAGACTAGTTTAATGTTACTATTACTTCATGACTGTGGACTTTGGTATCAGTGGTCATCCATTATACCTTTCATAGACATGCTTTAGAAAATAAAGATGTACCTTCTCATGCTTCAGAATTCCATCCTTGGCTTTTTGGAGTTAATATTGGCTCTGCACAGCTCAGACTTCATTGGAAGCTGGAACAGCAAAAGCAGTCAAAAAACACAACTATGTTAAATATTAAATGCTTGTTAGGAAGCCAATGGGGATTTCCCTCCAGCAACCTGCAAATGTCACTCACAATATTTTTTTAGCATATTTTCCGCTACCTGGCAGAAATCTCTTTGTGCCTTACAGCCTCTTCTGTGCTCAGACTGCAGACATACATTTGGCACACTCCTCATGGGCAGAACATGGTGGTTTGGGGGTTTTTCTGGGTTTTTTTTCCCCTTGGGGATGACATTAGTTGGAGTCTGTCTGTCTCCTAATCCCTGAAATATGACACAACAGCAATAAAGTGAGCAAAGAAATCATGGACATAATGTAAAACTGATTGCTGTGTATTGATCCAGACTGCAGAAGGACTGAGTTAGCAGAATTTAGCCATGTGGATAAAGGTAAGGAAATTGGAGTGGCTGTAGGAGGGAAGTGGCGTTAGTCCTGTCCTCCCCAGGGGTTCTCCTTTATGTTACTTGCTGTTGACACAGACAAAAGTCCTCGGCTGTGTGGGTTGAGGATGGCATTTCTGCCTCAGAACTGCTGCCAGCTGGCTGGGGGTATCTCCATGGCTCCTGCAACCACTCACAAGTGAGTTGGAAAGTTTGGATTTGCCCAAACGGAGTTCACTGTTTGCTTTCAGTAGTCTGACCTTCTGGAATTGGACCTAAGAGTATCTACACAACCACTTTCCACTAGCAAAGAGACAGATGGGAGAGGATGGGAAGGGAGGGGAGAGGCAAAAGGAAAGGGAATCCCCAGCAGAGAAGCAGCTGTGTGTGATTATTAACTACACACACTGATTTTGAGGGAAAAGCCCTTCCCACAGGCTTAGTAGTAAACCAGTTTTCCCCTTTCTAGCCCTGTGGGTCAGCCTGAGGCTGAAGGTGAGTCCTGCAGCATGGATACAATTTTCCATGCCTCCCTTGTATGAATCATGGGTTGGTCCACTCGCTGCTGAAATGTGTCCAGTCCTGGTCAGCAAACTGAGCCAGAGCCAAGTCCGGCTGTGCAGCACTGACCTCAGTGCTCAGCTGCTGAGGTTCACAACACTGTTCTTGCAGCGTCCTCACTGAGTCAGGGAGCTATCCTGCCAGCTTCATCTCTGAATTGCTCAGAGCAGCCTTAAGAAGAAATTTTGCATCAGTTGCTTAGCATGAAATGACCTTTACGTAGAGCTGGATCACCCCTCAGTTGACATTTGCCCAAGAAGCCCTGATCTAGCTGAAAACCTCAGGTCTGTGTTTCTCTTGCACCAGAGAGGTACTTTCAAAGCCAGTGATTAATTGTGTCAGAGATGCAGGGGAAAGCCATACCCTCAAAGTGACATTTGAGCCATGCACCCTCCCATGACCTTTAATGTTTTCCAGCTGCAATGAAAAGAGTCTTGTTATCTGCTCACGCAGGGAAAGTAACAAACTGTTTGATTTTCTACCTTATGCTTCATTGACGTTTTCTCTGAGCTAAATGCTGTTACTCTTCTGCCGCGTTTTGTATTAACAGCAAAGCCCTCTGTTCCCCTTGGGAAAAATAAACTAGAGCTGCATCATCTTTGTGGATCAGAAGGAAAGGATGACAGCCATGGGGCTGCCTCCTGCTGCTTGCTTTTCTGACTGTCACCTTTCTGCTAAACCCCGTGGTGGCAGTGACAACGCCAGTCCAGCCTGAGAAACCTCCTCGTGTCCAGACCGTAGGAGACTCAGTGGGTGATTTCTGGAGACTTTGAGAAGAAAGGCTGGTTTAAAGCATAACAAAGCTCCCCAAGGCACGAGGCATGGCTGGGCTTGTGAACCGTGGTGTTCGCAGCCTGAGCGCGCTCTGTGGGTAAGAGCAGCCGTCGCTTCACCAGCAGAGCTGGTAAGGTGAGGAAATGGTGAGTCAGTCAACCATAGTTCACTTGATCTGTTGTCAGTCTACCTCCTCAAATACAGCTTATGTCCATAAAGTCTGCTTGTATGGGAGCATTTCAGTTATCTGTGCTTCCTACTGATTGCCAAGGGCCACGTCAGCTCTGCAGGGCGGCGTGACTCAGCCCAACAAACACCCTTACCCTGGGCACACAGGACATAGTCCCATGAAGGCTCTCCCAGGGAAAAACTCCAACCCCAAGTAGCTTTAGCCAGGAAAATCTTTCTACTGCTGCTTTTTCATCTATGTGAGTTAAATTTGCCTTCTTACAAAACAAGAGAAATATGACAGGGTTTTTTCCTACATTAACACCAGCTCAGGAGTCTTCTGTGGAGTCTTCCTGGAAAAGAAATGGGAAACAATGAGTTTTGTGCTGTAGAAAATAAACAGTAAAAGGAACAAAGTAGCTCGATGTTTTTCCCAGATACAAGAGACAATAAAAAAATAAGGAAATGCTTATTACTGCTCAGTGGCAGAACTAGCAGCCAACTATTGTAAAAGCTGGGTCACCTCTAGGAATATCTGGGCTTCTTTCTTGGGATGTTATAGTGTTTTAGAAGGTCCTTGCTTACAGGATCCTGGTACCACTAGCTTTCAGTTTTCCACAGAAAACCTTTGCTCAGCTTGTAAAAAAATGAAGAAGGTACTGCAATCCGTAGGGAATGTGAGGGAAAATAGTGATTAAATGTAATTAGAGGGGCAGGTCCCCCAGGAACCCTGAGTGTAGTGGGTAATCTTGTCTCTAAAAGAGCAGCATTAAACAATGATAGGAACAACCAAACTTCGAGGAAAAGCTGTCCTTGGAGGAAGCAAGGGATATAAAAGAAATATGTAAAATAATGAACACTGCAGAGAAGGCAGATGGAGAGTTTCTGCTCTTCTTGTCTTAAGTAATGTGAAGGGATATTAAGACTGAATATTTCATGCCAGTAGCAGGGAACGTATTTCCAGGCCTTGTTTAAGTGGAGCATGGTGCTCAGTGCCACGAGAAACCTTTCAAGACAGGAGCTTAGGAACATGCAGAATGGGATGGCAGTTCTATAGGGCAACGTTACTGGCTCTCCAAATTAACAGAGATGACAATTTTGAAGATTATTTTTATCATGTCAACCAAATGCTAACTGGTAGAACTCAGGCTCAGACCTACGTAGAGAGGACATGATTGGTCCACCTCAAGGGCCACCACCTGACATGGCTCTTTCTAGGACAGTTTCTTAACAGACTCCATCAAGACACTGTCATAACGTAAGGACAATCCATAAAACTGGGATGCCAAGTCTCTCCTGTTGCTCCTGAATGTGCTGGCATGTATTACTCCATGTCTGCAAGGGTAGCAGAGCTCCTCCTGGCTCCGAGTTGTTCCTCAGCACCTCAGACATGCTGCAGATGCGGCTGCATTTCACACAGTTCTTGGTTCTCTCTGTCTCCAGTAAAGAGGCTGTGTAAAATTAAAAGCTCTTTCTTCTGTCTGGAGTGAGCCCATTTTATCAGATAGCAGTTTATTCTGATGGAGTACATTAATACCCGAGTCATCAGAGGCTCTGGCTTTATGTCAGCTTTGCAGGCTAGTTTGTTATGTGCAGTGCTCCCTTTGAATCTGGCCACAGCCACTCCAACATTACAAAAGGAGGGATTCTAGTGGGATGCTTTCAGGAAAGTGAAATGGGAAACAGTCTCGTCCAAGCAGCACCTCAGGCAAGCAAAAAGCTCTTGTTTCTGAGATTACTTGTGAGTCAAAATGTGCAGTTTCAAAGTGATGGTTGGAAAAAAAAAGGAAAAAAGTGCAGAAGAAGCGGACCAAGTTGGTACCGAGGGAGCAGGGCTGGCATCTTAGTGGCTTTTAAAGAGAAGAATTTGATTCTAGATACCACAGGGTTCAGTAAGGTTTTATTTTAAAGATCAGAGATAAAGGCCCTGAGTTATAGATGTTTTTAGACTTTGCTCTGCTCTAGGTTGCAAGACCTGTGGGTAGAGGGTGCAGCCAAGTTCACTTGTTGCTAGTGTAGGTATCACACACATACTGCTGAGAGGAAAACCACACACCTTTCTGCATTTTAAAATCCTACAGCTGAGGGGCTGTGGAATGATGTGGGTGCCTAGATTAAACTGAGGAAGCAGCACCCTCACTGCAGGCTGGCCCAACTAGCAGCTTTCTGAATGGTGCCTCAGCCCTGTCTTTGACCTTGGCTGGAAATACCAGGGATTAAAGCAGGTGGGGACAACAGGGAAGATTTTTTTTTTCCCTCTAAGGGCATGCTAGGTAACAGCCATTATTAGGAGAGGGATCTCTCCCTAAAAAAAACATCACCAGTGCTTAGTATGTCTTAAGTGCATAGTATGTCTTTGCTTGTTTTACTTTGCTCCTACCCCGAGCTCATCTCGGCTTCAACACGACTGCTGGGATTTGATTTAAGCCAAATGTATTTCCAGCAACCGCTTTGCATTACAGCAGATGGCAGCCTTTCCCCAGACTTCCAGAAATGAGGAGTACCTGGATTTCAGACAATCGTGTCTTTTCTTGTCCCCTGGTGTCTGCTAGCGGCCAGCAGAAGCCTCTGTAGGAACCCAGCAACTGATTCAATGCAGCTAGAGATAGAAACAACACTGAAATCACCTCCTTGCACTTGGAGAGCTTGGCTTCTCACCAGAGGGTGATCAGCTCCTGCACCACCTCTTTATTCTTCTAGGATGATGTTTCCCTTCCAGCTTATATCAGAGTTCAACATTGAAGCAATTAAAAATCCATGCTAATTCATTTCTTCACCTTGACAACAACGCATAACAGAAACCACATCATACTTGGTGGGGAGTATGTCAAAATCAAAGTGACATTTCTCAGTGCTTGACATGCTGTATTAAAAAGCACCTCTGTTAAGAGACCTACGCAGCTGGCTGAATAAACTGTGGTGTGGGTGAGGCCTCAAATTACTTCATCTGCTGGTGACTTTTCAAAAGAGACTCAGATATGCTCTGTGGATTCACCCAGCCCTGAAAAGTAAGGAGAAAAGTGATCAGCACTCTTCTGTCCTGCCCCTTTTTGTTCCAGAAGAGGAATGCTTACTGGGACAGGGGTTTTTGAGATGACCACAGCCCAGCTCTTTCTAATACCTCTTGGATCCTTGGAAGCATTTCTTATTGCCACATAGCAACTCCCTTGTCCAAACTGTGTTTCTATACCTACCTGACTGGTATTAGTCAGGTCTAGGGGTCAGTTTCACAAGCACGAGAAAGATGCAAAGATGTCTTCTTCTGGGAGATTGCTCCTGATGGAAATACAAAAGAACACAGATTTACTTCTACACAGGCTCTGCTTTCAATTTCTACTTTTTATCCTGCTTCTGTTCTCACAAAACATGTTAATGGCATCCAGATGCTTATTAACATGCTTCATAGTAAGAACCAGAGACAGGAAATACAGGCCAGATGAGGAAGAGAAGAGCTTAAACAACAGCTAAGAGAGCTGAGAGGAATCCAGACTCAGCAGGGCCAAGTAAAATTTACTCTGGAGCCTTCAAGAAACAAATCAAATGGTTGTCAAATGAATGACACTATTATAAACTCCAGGGAACAGAAGAGGTCGTACAGGACCAGAGAACCTATTAGCAATATTTAGGGGGACATCCAAATACAGCATTAATTAATCTTAAAGACCCACATGAGCCTTAAAGCAACTGCTAGGGGCTTAAAAAAAACCAGGCCGTGTCTAATCAACTCCATTCCTCTCTTTGATAAGGCAGCTGGCCTGGCAACTGGGAAAGGGAAGGCACGGATGTGCTGCATCTCCCCTTGAATCACTCTGGGTGATGCAGCCACCAAAGGAAATGGTCCAGACTGCATTGCTGTGAGGTGAACAGGCAGTGGAGTTGTTTATGCTCAAGGTGTACCATCCATCACGTCCCCAGCTCTGTGTGTCCCATCAGCCACTGCCATGGGAACATCAGCTCCCAAAATCTGGCTGAAGAGCTAGGAGACTGGATTTCTGTGCAGATAGTACCGCGTGGGATGGGAGACACAGGGAGACAGAGTTAACTTCACACAGGAAATCACCATCATTGAGGAAATGACCCCAATTCCCTTTGCTATACTCAAGGTCTTGGAATTCAAGGGCATCTTTTCCTTACAGGACATGTGTACAACTCACCCCCAGTTCAGCTTTTAATGAAAAAACCACTTAAAATACTCTTCCACCAATCTACACAGCCCACAGAGCCTGCTGCAGCCTGCTGCTTCCAGCTGTCCCTCACAGGAGCCTTCTTGTCCTTTGAAAGCTGCCCTTTTCTTTCCCAGCTCTGTAGAGAAATCTGACTAACGAGGAATCTCGAGGCCATTCCACTGCTGTTCTCCCATCTTCCTGGCTGCATTCATTATTAATAGCTCCTCATTAAATTTTAATAAAATGAATATCAGAGGTTTAGGGCTTGGAAGGCACCTTTCCTCCCTTTTTTTTTTCTTCCAGCTCTATTTGTTGGACAAGTTCATTCAGTGTCACACAGGGGAAGGTGCTGATCAATACCTTTTGCAGGAAGCTGCTTTTTTGCTTTATTCCCTAACTCTGCAGAAGTGCCTGGAATACGAAAGCTTTTGCTTTGTTTCTTTTTCTTTAGGAAAGCAAACCCCAAACAGTAGGTAGGCATTTGGTCCCAACTTGCTCTTCAGTTTAGTAGATACAAGTTTATGAGTTCTACAGTTTTATAGTAGATAAGAGCTTGTGGGTTCTATAGCTGAACCATGGACCAGTCTCCACTGGAGTCTCCATTACTATAGATTTTGAAAGACTAAGCATGTTGAACACTTGCAAGAAGTATTTGGGTAGAACTGACCCTGCCACAGGGCAAATGAATGAAGGAGAGGAGCTTCCATAGATCTGGGGGTTAAATAATGAACAACGTATTTTTAATCAGCTCGTGCAAAGAAACTTGCATCTAAAACTTGTGAAAAATTTGTTTGCTGCAACCTGGGAATGCTTGGTGGTGGTTGTTGTTTGTTTGGAGTTTTTTCCTTTTAAATAGCAGGGTAACTCCAGATACACTGAGTTTTTTGAGTATCAAGAGCAGAGGTGGGTTAAATATCCCCCATCCTGGGGACTCCCATAGCTGCTCTTCTCTTCCTTTGCTGTGCCCTGGGGAAGCCAACCTCTGACATACCACTTCTATCCTTCTATTCTGTGAATGAGCCCCTAAATTACAGTCTGAAAGATTGTTTGGGGCCAGCAGATCCTAAGCCTCTTGCGTGATACTATTCAACATGTTTTTTGCTGCAGAAGCATAAATAGAGCCTGGCTTTATTAACCATTAGCCTATAAAGTTAAAAGTATAACAAAATGCAGACACACATGGGCTATAAATATATTTATATTGTTGTGAGGAACACTAATCCCACTGTATAAATAATGTGCATTTGGCAATATTGGTGGTGTAGGGACAGAGGGGACGGGTTGTTGTTTGGGTTTTTGTGCGTTAGGGCTGGCACGGGCTCCAAGCAAGCCCCACTTTTGCGGAGGCACTGAGCCTGCTCCGGTGACGGCCTTCCCTGGCAGGCAGCGGCCAGGAGCTGCCAAGGACTTTGCCATGAGCATGATTCATCATTGCCCAAAGGTGCTTGAACACACCTTCTGCTGCTCCTGCTCCAGAACAGGTGGAGTGAGATTTCCAAGTGATAACGAGTGACGCTGGCAAAAAACGCTGAGTAACACTGAAAGCCCCTGGAGCGATGGTGGAGCCAAGGTCTTTGGCACTTTGGCTGCTCCTGCCTCCTTGGGAACGCTGCTCTGGCTCCACTTTTAATGTGAATAAATGAAAAAGCATTAAACATCCATGCCCTGAGTGGTTATGTGGCATTTAAAAGCCTGCTGATTGCTTTACCTGCCCTTCAGAAGGGAAGCAAGTTACTTAAACAGCTTTGCTGTGCAGAGCCCTGGCCCAGCTGTGCCCAGGTGGCCACTGTGACCACAGGCTGTGGGAAGGCCCAAATCCCTGTGACCCATCTCGGGCAATGTTTATCCTCCAGCCATGGTCAAAGGTGACACCACAGCTTCATGCTGGGGTGGGACCCATGGACATGTCACCATTACAGAGCAGCACTCCAGGGAAAGGCAAACTGGGCAGGAGAGACTGTGACCCCTCAATCCATGGCAGTTTGGAGCCTTTCAGCCCTGTTGAGGTCACAATTTAGGTGATTGTCCAGGCAAAACTAGAATGGGCACAGCTGCATCACAGTCCTACGGAGACTTTGGAAACTGCCAGCCCTTGTGCCAATGGGAAGCACAGGACAGAGAGGGGAAGGGAGCCAATTGAAAAGCGAGGCTGCCTCCATGTTGCTCAGGGCAAACTGAACAGATGATGGCATCGCTGGAAGCTGCATTTGCTTTTAATTGTCCTCATTCCACTGAATAACTAATTCTCTCCTCCTCCCACACGACAGCAAAAAAAAAAAAAAAAGCATAGGATTTTTGGAAAGGATGAGTTGACTCAATTCCTTTCATCCAGCACATGACAGCAAGCTGCAGTTTTTAGCTTTGCATCCAGGCAAGTTTAGAATATTGCTGCATGCATTTGTTTTGTTTCAAATCTTCTGGGATCAGCTAAAAATATTATTTTGGAGAAATGTAGATATGGAAGCACTAAAGGCTTCATGTTCATCCAGATCCTAAATTGCAGCCAGCCAAAGAGAATGACAGGGGTAGATCCCAGTTGTAAGGTGGTTATATTAAAAAGTTCTTTTACAGAGAGCTGGGAAGTGGGAGGCGCTTGGGATCTGAGCATGATCCAGGGAAGAAGTGGATGCCCTTTCAGCCCAGAGACAGGCTTAATGCAAGACTCAACCTTCTTGAGCTGTTTCCCAAGAGCCCAGGAAAGCCATTGCTTGTCCCTCATCTGTGACCAGCTTCTTTTCCAGCATTTTCCAGGACAGACTGAAGGGAATTGCTATCTGGGCTGAAACCTAGATGACCAAAAAAATCTCAAAATACATTTTGCAGGGCCTGGGTCCAGCCAACCTGGTTCAATGCATTAAAAGTCACATATTTTAATAGAATCATTTAAGGAAAGGCATAATCACAGCAAACATGATTGAGAAACTTTCACATAAAACATTTGCAGAGAAAAGTGAATGTGATTTAATTTTTTGGGAGGGGGGTCTTGAAGCAGAGACAAATATAAGGGTCAAGATAATTGTATAAATAAACAGACAAAATCTTGGGAGTGGTAAAGAAAACACACATAAAGAAGCGTTTCCCACTGAGTTAACTGTATTTAACTGCACTTAAATCTGACTGACAATGTGAACTTTCATGTCCTCCCTCCTCTGTGCCGCTCACGCTCCGTGCTGTGCTCACACGGAATCCTCAGGAGTCTGGCATGTGCCATGCCAGGGCTGGAAGAGGGGAAGCCTTTTCAGGAGACCTTTCCACTACAGAAAGGAAAAATAGACCATCTTGGCATGAGTTCTAACTGCAAAGACCTCTACCCTCATTGTTTTTCTGGAAGGCAGCAGAGCTCCAGTAGTGATCTCAGCACAGAACTGGTACTACAGACATAGACAAGGTAGAGGAAGGAAGTCAGAGCAGATTAATAATTTACTCCTGCCTCAGAGCTGTTTAGTGACACTAAATCAGCAAAAGTGCTCAAAATAAAAACATTACAATATTGCAGGTGTTGCCAAATTACAGAGGAGTTGCCTTTGCAGCAGGAAAGTCCTTCTTGAGTTGATCTTGAGGTCATTTGTACTCCCATGAAATATCTCAGCCCCCTGCACTGGAGCAATGGGCCCTCAGCAGGGCTGGCAGAACCCAGGGTTTGCTGGTGCCTTTGCTGCTGCCACAAACACATCGTCACCAGCAGAGTCAGGCAAACAGCACAGCCAGCAAACAGGATGATGTTGGTGCTGGTTCCCATCCCCTCCTGCCAGCCCTGCAAGAGGAGCAGTAGGACAAGGACAGGCTGGGCACAATAGCAGCAAACCCAAGAGTGGCAGGAAGTGGGCAGGGGGCTCCTGACTGCCAGAGCTGGCACTTTGCCTCTGGTTACTCATCTTCCCTCGAGGAATGCAGCCCCAGGCAATGCTTAAGTTGATCCCACACAGCCTTGTGCTGAGCTAGGCAAACAGGACCTGCTTCTGCAGGCACCTGCTCACTGTGACTGCAGAATGGGCTGTGTTGCCAGGGCTGGAAGGCAGGAGGAAGACGGGCAGCAGCAGCTCAGGGGGGCCCCAGGCAGGAACATGAAGATCCATGCACTGGGGTTTACAGCTAATGCCGTTCCCTAAAGCTGCACTGATCCCAGCCTCGGGCATGTCCGAGGCCACCAGCCCTGCTGCAGTTCCCCGAGGCTGGGTTTGGCACGGCTGCTCTCACAGAGGCACCTGAGGCTTGACAGAATAAAAGCCCATTTTTTTGCTCTTTAAATCTGCCTCCCTTTGCTTTCAGGCTGGAGATGGGACCAGACCAGACCAAGAATCAGCAGAGCTGAAGGAGCTGGCTGCTGCTCCTGCTGCAGCAGCACCCATCGGTGTTTCCCCGGCGTGCCTTGTGTCACCAGCCACGTTACCATGGGATACTGCCACCCAACAGCACAGTGACGTAGAGCTGCTCTCCAGGAGAAAACAGGGGCCAGAGCTCCTGCTGCCGCCCTGGAAGCAGCACCTGAGAAGGGGCAGGACTGCTGCTGCCCCTGCAGAGACCACACTTGCCAAGGAGTCCCTGACCCAAGTCACAGGAACCATCACAGCTCCTGCAGAGATGCTTTCCCAGATCTTCTTTACAGGATGCACAATAGTGCAGGTACAAGTGATCTGCTACAGTCACAAAAGAGCCTTAGAAACTGCATTTCTAAGATGATCACAGCCCTTATGTTAAAGCCAAGTGCTACAATTAAAAATAGACGAGCTCTGCCAGTGTTTTTACAGAAAGGGATGAGCCAAGATGAGGACCATGAAATCTGGTCTAATTCAACAGCAACCAGGCCTAATCCAGGCTGAAAGACACCATGCAAGTAGCTGTAGTCATCAGGGTAGATTTATATTGCAAAACTGGAAATGTATTTTTAGAATTGAGCCTGGAAAGTGTCACTTCAGAAGGAGATCAAGCATGCCATGGCAGGATCATTATGGGATTTGCAGAGCACCTTCCAACACAGGAGTCTCCTGAGGTGACTCCATGCTAAACCTTCCAGGAGACCAGGCTCATTCCTGCAGGTGTAACAAGCCCAGCTCAGCTGCACCACGCAGCTCAGGGCCACACCAGGCACTCGTGGGACTGCTCCAATCCAGTGTCCGAGTCAGCAAAGGAACCAGAGCACCCTGTTCTCCCCAGGGAAAGCCACAGCAACCTCCCTGTCTATGCTCCTGCCCTCCCTGCCAGCACCCTGTGCTGCCCCCCTTCTGCTTTGGGGAAAAAACAAAAAAAAAAAGCAAAAGGGCTTTATTAGCCAGCTGCTGCCTTCCACCACTGTTAAATCCATGCACTTCCCTACATCTGAAAGGCAAACTAGTTCATTAAACCACCTGCTTTACACATCGCACTGCCCAGAACAGAGCAGCCACACACACACCAGAACACTGGCTGGTCATTTCCAGAGGCACTTCTGCAGAGCTTCATTGAACTTTAAGGCTAGAAAAGTACCTACACCTCATGTCGTTTTCACACTCATTCCCTTGTCCCCGCGGTGCTCTCCCAGGGAACAGTCCTGTCCCCTCTGCTGGTTGCATCACCAGTGCTTCTTGCCAGTCGAGCAAACCTTTAAAAGCAGGTGAAGGCCACTGATCTCACCTGGGACTGGTCTTTGCAGCACCAAGGGGCTGTTTTAGGCTGTCACAAGTGGAGCTGTGATTGTCTCAAAGCCAGAATGGTGCCATCTCTTGCAGCCCCAAAATTTGTTCAAAAGGATTGGCCTTAAAGTTCAGAGTGCTTCAGTCATCTGTTTGAGTACTTTTAATCTGAAATGCATTTTACCATTTACAGAGGACTATTGCAATTGTTTACCAAAGAACAGAAGCCTGGGGGAACTCAAACATGGAACCACAGTCAGAGCTGCTGCTGTTGGTGATAGAACTTGCTCCTCAAACTACTCAACCATTGCTATTTTTAAAATGACAGCAGGATTTCCCTGTCTCAAGCATTTGAATGCCCATGTTCTGCCCTTTTAAAAATGGGATTAACAAGCCCAGCTGGGGTCAAGAAAAGTATACAGAACAGGCAGAGTGTGGGGCAGACTGAAGAGCGACCTTAGCCTAACATTCCCCAGAGACACAGCCAATTCTGCTCAGACACCTTTGTCTGGGATGTCTTTTTTGGGGGGGATGGAGGGTGAGGAGTGGGGTAGAGAAGTACAGTGTAAGCATAATGTATCATCTTAAATGGGGTAGAGCCTTAAACAAGAGCTGCATGTTGGGCATGACCCTCTCTTCTGCCCCTCTGCAGTCAGATGTGCAGGTACCCAACTGCACCCCTGGCTCCACACCAGCCTCCAGCTGGACCTCCAACACCACTTTCCATATTCTTCCTACCATCCTGTGCTCCATCTGTGCTCACAGTTCAGCTCTGCATTACTCGTACTGCTTTGTAGCTTTCATCATGTCCTTTTCTGGTTTTTCACGTTCCTGTAGTCAACAAGATCAGGACCAGAGAAGCGTCAATTAGATTTTGTGGAAGATGGAATCAAGAACTCTTGTCATTTTAAAAGAGCCCTGACATTCAGTTCAGTTTTTGCTTACGTTTCAGTATTTGTAACTTTCTCGGGGAAGAGATCATTTAACTGTGTCTTTTAAACACCAACCTCACCTTTAACACAGAGTTAAATATAAAACACATTGAGAGGACACATCTGAAAGGAGCCATTCAAAGCCACGACCAGGGAAAACGTCCAAAGTCTTTACAGCTGCTGCTTCTCCATGCTCTTAATCCACATGTGCAGACAGACAGACACCTGAGGTGACAACAGAAGGGCCATCCCCAGCCACCTTTCCCATCTCTTGGAAACAAAGCCACAGACAATCCCAGAATTTCTATTTTTGAAAAGTGTTTACTCACGTACTTTAAATAAATTAATTTGCAAATAAAAATTAAAACTACAGTATACTATAGTTTGAATAAGATGATTAGAACAACTACAATACAGGGATTTCTTGCTGCATAAATTTCATTACTTAATGCATATAATCTGGAAAATGTCAAAATCAGTTATATTTCTATGGAAAGGGAGTAACAGCAGTTACTTGTACATGACAGCTAACTGAACTTATAGTACAGGTTTCCTGACACATGCATTTCCTGAGTGAACCAAACAATATATATAATTTCTTTTTAAAAATGGAGAAATAATTGACAGTCAAAATAAGTAATTCATGACATCTAAGCAACACAGGTCTCTTTAAACAAAGAAAATTTTAGAACAGCTTCAAAAGAAAAATGAAAGCTTGCTATAAAGTACAGAAATTTGTTACTGTCAATTATACAGTACATATTTTTTTTTAAAAAATGTACGAAGCTGGCCAAAAAAGCTCAAACCAATCTTAAAAAGGTCAGGTTGTGTGTTTGCCATGAAGCACAGTGGGCTGGCAGCAGAGCTGCATGTAGTGCACTGGTCTTTTCTGGTGGATACAGAGGGGAAGGAGGGGAGGGAGGGGAGAGCAGAGAGAGACCAGGAACCAGAGCCCACCGCAGCATCTCACCCTGAGGGTCTGAGCCCAGCCCAGCCCCGGCTCTCCCAACACACTGCCAGCTGTGCCCAGCTGCGCGAGGATGCAGGGACACAGACACACATCCCCTGGGTACCAGGCTCCACCTCTGTTCCACGTGTGGTCCAGATGATCATCTGCACCTGGCAGAGGGGTAAAGGCCAGGCCTGAGGCCCCCCCAGCAGTCGGCAGGTGGAAGGCTGAGCATCCAGCTGACAAATCCCTCTCAAGCTGGGACTGTGGCCAAGTCACAAACTGCTCCCCACACACGTGCCCGGGTGCGTCCACCTCTCCCCTCACCACCCCCTCCCCCCCAAACAGCAAGGAACAGAACAAGCCTCATCTTTCAGGTCTGTTCATGTTTAACATTGGAAAAACCCTCACAAATGTCACTAATGCTAAATAAAGAGAAGTGTTAGCGTGAAGGGAGAAAAAAATCCTTAATCTAGACTAAGTTGCATATTCGAAGAGTCTGGTAAATATTCTCCTCATAACCAGATCTTAAGTACAGTCCTACCAAAAAGACATTTTAAGAAGTCCTTCTTAGCTACCTTTCAACATGGTTAAAGCACAACTTTATGCCATCATAATTTGCATTAGCTTTGTTTAAAAAGCATTTTAACTATTCTAAGAACTCAGTATTTTAGATTAAAAGATTTTTCTACCATTTCCATCCCACGTTCTTCTCCATCCAGAACTACTCTATACATCCAATTGCTGGATGTAACACACTAGGACCATGCTACTCTCTAAACATTCTAAATATTTTCAATAATAAAGATAAATAGAAAAGAGTTAATATACATGTTATATTTTACAATGTTTGCATCCAAGCTGTAAACTAATGTTCTTTGAACTATTTACCCTCCATATACAAAAAGAATGAAACACCTTTCAAACACTGTGGGCATATGATTCAAAAACCATTAAACTGAAGGCATTGAAGTTCACTCTACAACACACTTCCTTCACCTCTTCAGAAGTAGTTATTAACTAAAAAAAAGCAGGAGGTCTCCCCCTTCTCCCCCCATTTCTTCTATTTCCAGACTTTTCTCAATAAAGAGGGATTTAGCTGTTGTAACAAAAAAACCAAAAAATTCTTCATCTTAATGCAAACCAGCAAAGCCCAGAGAATACGAAAAACAGTTGGTTTAAAAATGAGAATCGCTTAGCTTATCAGTTTACTGCAGTCCTTGGGAACACCTTTGTTAGTCGAGAGGCCCTTGGAAAATGAGCCTGATGTAACCCTGCTCACCAGCCAGCTGATGCGCACAGAAGGGACAGGCTGCGTGAAAAGTGTGAGTACCGTGAGGAAGAGGAATTTGGGACCAGTATGCAGTTGTCTTTTCTGAGCACACGTGTCCACACGGGCTGAATGCATGAGTTGGAGGTCCGGCATCCACATAAAATCCCGCTTCACACCCGAGCCACAGAGGCACGTAGGGGCCGACGGAGCGGCACATGGGGCACTCGCGGTCCTTGCCGTCCCTCTCCTCTTTGTTCCCCCAATTGTGGTAGCCGTGCACGTGGCCGCAGTTCAGGTACACCCACGGCTGCTTTTCGTCTACAACATCTTTTCTCTTCATGCTGGGGAAGGCCAGGGTGTTGAAGCCCACGGGGCACTGGGGCCTGGCTGCGTTGATCTCCTGCCTCAGGGCCTCCAGGTGCTTGACGGTCGGTGTGCGCGAGAGCCCCTCGGCCGTGCGCCACAGCAGCGTCGCCCCGCACAGGTCGATCAGGGAGCCGTCCTGCAGCTGGTTCGTCTCATTCTCAACCTTGGCATGGACACAGACACACAGAGCTGTCACCTAAGGGGCTCTGAAGAGTAACAACGTGCACTTCCACAATGCAAATCTGCCTGGAAGATCCGTCAAAGTTTCAAGCAGCTTCTGACTGTCTACACAAGACACCCACAGAGAGCCCAGTATCAGCTTCTCTCTGCCCTTTTTTTTTTTTTTTTTTTTAAAAACCCCACCCCAACATCTTAAGAGATGATTAATGTGTGCATTAAAATAGACCACACTGAGTCAAGAACAGCTCCTCTCTATTCCATCCCTATAGCACTCCCAACTATGTTACTTGAAATGCCTCAAGGAACAGCACAAGCCTGGTTTAGCTCTCCATCATATTTTAGACTGTTTTCTTAAAACACCCCTTTACACATGGCTTTCCCCTCCTCCACTTAGCACTCCTAGCTAAATACGTCACTTCAAGTGTTCAGTGCAGCATTTCTCTTTGCAGAAACAACCCAAGTTACACCAAACCCAAATCTCCTGAAAATGTCACCAATGCTTTGGAAACAAGAGGAAGAGGGAAAACTCAGAATGCCAACATGGAAATGAGTATCCAAAAAAATTTTAACTATTCTTCATTATTCTATAAAAAAGGAAAAGTGTGAAAACCAGGAAAATACTTGTAAAATGTGCACAGGCCTAGGAGAGTTTGCAGAAACACAGAGTAGATTGGGAGCTCAATTTAGGAGAGCAGCCTAGCTGTGCAATTAAGTACTGGTTTGCAGATAAACTCAGTTATTCAGGTTGAGCAAGACACCTTTGTGCACGCAGACAGACACATAAAAGGCAGTGCAACTAATTGCAGAGTTGACAACTACATGGAATTCCAGCAGATTCCAGCTCTATGCCCAAACTATACCCCCTTACAGCTGCACCATTTTAAACAGGTTGCATAAAACACTGGTCACTCCTCTCACCATTTTTCCCCTCTGTTGAGCTGATCTGGTTTCACGGAGGCTGAACACATTCCCACACACAGAAATCTCTCTCCACACCCCTGGCTTGGAGTCTTCTGTGAATCCATTACGAGGATGCATAACAAGAACGCCATTTGTTGTTAGTCCATCCATTTGCCCATCTGATGTCTTCCACTTTGCAGCTTTCTCCTAAAAGGAATTACATCAATGAGAACTTTTAATTTGCCTGAAGTAGAGCTATGAATTAAGTTTAAAAAATAGACCTGCACTGAACTTCTAGTGGAAAAAAAAAGAATAAAAATAATTCTCTTACCCCAAGAAAAATGTTTTTTGAGGAGTCAAATCCTGCAGCATATATTCTTGCTGTAAAGGGAGGGTTTCGTTCACATATGATTCTGCAGGCAAACCTTGATATAGTGCTCTGCACAGACTGTGTATCCGAATTACTCTGACTCCCAGGAACTGTATCTGTTACTACGAAGTCTATAGGACTCTCTGTTGACCGACCAATCTGGAAAGGGATTAAAAAAACAACTGGTCAGAAGTTTGTCTTTGGGTCTAGGAATATTCAAATTCAAAGCATTTAAAAGCAATGATACAAAAATCATGACATTACAATTTAAAGCATTCCTGTCTACCAATCTATCAATTTAAGTTTCTAAAGCCTCATCTGAACTGATGAATTTTTCTGCCTCCAAATGAGCAAAGTTATTCTGAAAGCTGGGTACAGCCAAATGAAGGAAGGAGAAATAAAATGATGTAATTAAGTCAATTCTGAGATGATTTCCCATTGAAGGCCTTTTCATCAGAGAGCTTACACTCAGGTCAGGCAGACCAGCTGCAGGAGCACCAAAACAGCCAGGGAACAGCAGTCAGAGGGAAGAACAGTGACATGCAGTCACTTTGCATGCCCAGAACATTTTGAACAGTGCCAGACTAAGCCAAGGTATAGGTGTAAGAAAATCACATTATGTGAGCTGTCTCTTCAGCTCTGGTAGGCGCTGAGGAGCAGCAAACCTTTTGTGAAAGACCAGGTACCAGGTGGTTGTGGCACAGAGGGGCTACATTTACACACTCAGAACACAAGAATGTAACATCTGACTACAGTCAGGTTTTCCTGGTAGCTGTGCCTCCTTTTCTGGCTGCAGGGAACCGTGAGTTTTGCAGTCCCACACAACTGTACTGAGTTTGATAGAACTGCATGGGTATCACTGCTTTTCCAGTCAACTTATCTTGTCCTTTTCTTACAAAGAAGAAAAGTAATAACCCTTTCCCAAACACCCACATAGCGGGGCTTAAAGCCCCCTTACACATTACTATTCACTCACTTCCAGAGCTCTCAGGCTCTTTGAAAATAGGTGGTTACATTAAGACTGATTAACTGCTGAGCAAGAGACCCAAAAGCTTGAGGTGCTTTTTGGCAAGGGCTGGAGAGCTTTCACGAGACTAAAACTGCTTTGTCAGAATGTATTTTTCTATTGCTTCTTAGGCAGGATAACCCGTGAGTACATGGGGACTGCCAGGAGCGATTTCAGAGTAGTACACATGCCAGAGCATGCCTGAAGAGAGAACACTCACACAGACAATAGCTTATGCTGCAGTGATTTCATTACAGTCCTTTTGCTCTGTTGTAAGTATTTGCAGTTGCAAAGCAGCTTCCTCCACCACTTCCCAACACCTCCCACCTCCTTAGATCCTGCAGTGGCGTCACAGCTAAATGCTGTGACAGCAAAACTCCTTGCCATAAACTAGTGGCAACAAGGGGGGAAAAAAAAAAGCTACACAAGATCACAGTCTGGGAATTAGAGAGAACAAAGCACACATTAAAAAAAACCCCAAAACAAAACCCTTCCTTTTGAGAAAAACAGGAAACAATTATAAGATATGAGGGCACACCACAGCTGCAAATGTGTTTGTGGTCCGTTCTCATACACACAGGAACTGCAGCAAAGTTGTTGTGAACTGCCAGCATCAGCACTGAGGCTCCTCTCTTCACATCTCCCAGTGCTTTAGACATTTCTTAGACTTTGCTTAAAGAAGTTCAGAGTATTTTTCATATTAGTTGTGCCAAAAGCTTTCCTGTGTTTCCACATGGTATTTCTTCTACCCTGTCTCCGACTGGCTGATCCCAAATCCCTTTGAATGCCAGAAGCAAAGTTCTAAGCGCTTAAAGAGAACGGTGCCCTTTATTCTTCATTTTACAAGGAGGGACTAGGAGACAGATTATGTGACTTGCAAAGGCAAAACCATAATCTTGAACATTAGTCACAAAAAATCCGAACTTTCACCTTTGCCCCCTTTGCCCAAGTCTATCTGACCTGTACAGACACACAGCCTTGTTCACAGGATGGCTTTGGGAATGAACAGCATTAAATTGCTCTGAATAGCGAGTGCAGAAACTGACACACACAAACTTTTGGGTCTGAGGGAAAAAGCTTACTACTGAGAGGATGCCTTGTTTGAAACTACCAAAAGTGAGAATACACTTACACATTTACTTCACATACCTGGAACATATCTGTGTTGCTGTCATGTGTATATTCAACTACTACTGTCTGGGCCCGAGACAAAGTGTAAGATATGCTGTGTTGGTCCTTATTACTTATTGCCTATGGAAAAATGCCAAATATCATTGAACCAGTGCACAATAATTCTACAGTATACAGCAGCAAAGCAGACAATATATATACATAACACCAGGCTCTTGCATTAATTAATGCATTAAGGCAGATGGTTGTTAATGACACACCTGTAGTTAAACTTCACAAAACCCAGTCCTGGCCATTAAAAAAAAAGCTGCAACATTGATTCAGCAACAGACCAAACTGGTCTCTTCACCACATGCTGCAACTAAATACACATGACCAGGGCATATTATTAGTCATTTTGTATTAAAGTATTTTGTGTGAAAGCAATACCAGCCTAAACACAAAAGGACAAAACAACTAAAGGCAAAGGCTAAAACTGAATGTAACACCTTCATTGCCATCTCAGCATGGTGAGGACAAAACTTAGGGACTCCATTCTAAAAACAGGATTAGAGTTAATACTAAAATCAGTAATGACTGATTTAAGATACACAGACAAAAAAGTGCTGGTAAATAGGGTAAAATGGAGAAACTCAACATAGGTTGCAGAAGTTGTAGCAAAGGTTTCAGTTTGTTAGTCTAGATGTTCATTCTGCAATTACCTACTAGGAACTGACAAACACCTCTAAAAGTGCTGCTAAACAGCACTTACCAGACCATAAAGAACTTGCAAAAATAAATGTTTTTTTCACAGATCTCTATGATCGTTATTCTACTACAAGAATTTTGGTTAGTAAAACACTTTTAATTTCAGAATATTTTACGGCATTCCCTGAATTTAGGGTCAATATCCTTAATTGTCAAGGTGTTCTGGGAGTCAAACACTTAACACTACCGTATTTGTTTAAAGGCCTGATCTCGTCACTGGCAATTTCTAAACAACCACTAAGCATCCTCAAATTCCATTGTTTTAGTAGAAATGCTCCATTAGTTATTGAACACAATTGCACACACACTTGAACAGCTACAATAGAGAAATATTTCATGGTAATACCTTAGCTATAATGTATTAGCTTTGGCATGAAATACAGTTCAACTTCAGGGCCTAAGCCCTTCCTTTACTGCTTCTTCATGGGAACTCTGATTACAAGCCCTATGAAACATGCCCTGCAAAACCCACCCGTCCTGATCCCTGGGGAACTCCTACCCATTGGATGGAGCAGCAGGTGCACGTGGAGCTTTGGCAAAGGATCATTTAAAAGTCAGCTGCACGTGAAGCAAAGTTAGTCCTAAAGCAGAGTGAGTGCAAAACCACAAAGTCTAGAACAGATGCCTGTAGTAAGTTTGGAAGGAAAACAAAACAGAAAGTGTTTTATGACTAGCCTGCGCCCAGAACATTCATGTTTCAAAACTAATTTTTTTTTTTTCTGACCATGGCAAGGACTAGGCACCAAATCTTCTTTGCTAAATTGTTTCTTGCTAACCCTGACAGGTACTAAACAACTTTAGATGAACACAAACCATTCTCTTCACAGTCAGAACTTTATGCTGTTTAAACTGTTTCTTAACAGCTCTCTATATGGCACTAGGAGAAACGAGACAGACTTAAGCAGAGAAATGGAGCTTACCTTTGCTGCTTGAGGGGTACAGGCAATGTGCACAGTGCTGGGTTTCACCCCATTTGCCTTGGGCCTTTTAAATAAAGCAAACCTACTTTTCCTTCTTCCTCTATCTCCATTTGGGAGAGACCCATTGTACCTATCAAAGAGCACAGAAAAACAACAAAGTCCATCATTCCTGTACTGCTTAGCTTCTCATGAGATACAGACCCACAAGAACTTTCATTCTAAGCACCAGGTATTCTTAATTTGTATAGTGTTATTAATTACAGATTTTCAATTAATCACATTTAAATCCAAGAATTGATTAACACAGTACCCAGAATTACAGCATAGAAAACCCTCAGGCTCTCTTACACACAAACACTTACCCCAATACAATCAATTCACCATATTTGACTGGTGCTTTTGATGGATGATTTTCTTGATCAGGAGAAAACATGAGCTTAGCTAATGACTTCTTCTCAAATTTCAGGTCTCTGATCAAGAGTTGTGGCACACTTTTTTCATTATTTCCTGTAAAAATAAAACCAAAAGTAAGTGTAAGAGAAAATACTCTACTCCAATTACACAAACTTACACACCAATCTGATACAGTAGGTACAATATTTTGTGTTTTCCATGTTTTGGTTTTGCCTGAAATAATTTTAAAAAACATATACATTAACCCACATGAATTAAGGTTGCATTGCCTTGAAGAACTACCAGATCACAAAAAAAATCCATTTAGAAAATTTCACTATGGCCTTAAAACATACACATTTGTTTTCCTCCATGCTACTTTTTAGAATAAATGATACATAGCTTCGTTTATTATATTTCGTTCAGCTACTGAGAAGTAGAGCCAAACAGGCATTAAATTTAAAGAAAAAAAAAAACCACAAAGCAAGATCAGCCCATTAGCTAGAGAGGCAGAAGTTTTCATGGGAAGCATCTAATTCAGAGCTTTCCAAGAAGTTTCTGGATTTGCAGATGGAAGGAAGTTCTATGACAATTTGATATCAAGCCTACCATAAAAGTTTAGGGTGTACAATGTGATCTCTCATGTTTAGCCAGAGACAGAAGTGATACAAACATCTGTTAGAAGAAGATTTCCTGAGGGAATTCCACATAACTCCTAGTGAAAACAGTATTGAAGAGCATTTTTACTCAGACTTCTGCTTTGAGGAACAGTTCATATTGTATTTTTTACAGCTTCTCATTAGTAGCATTTCCAGACACTTTTGACCTCTGCAGCTCATCTCTGACCTTCCTCTAGAGAAAGGCTACCGAGCAGAGCACTTGCTTGATAAAGAATAAAGCTGATGAGAGCCTGTTTGAGGCTTTCTTTAACAGAAATAAGAACATTCCCTTGGTCCTTCCAGGTGGGTTTTCATACCAACTCAAAGAGCTACTAATCTTTTTCGGTACTGATGGTTAACATTCTGCCTTCTGTGCAAATGCACTTTTTGACCCACACAGCACTTTTTGAATCCTGTCATCAACTTTGATCACAACTACAATGCTGTATCTCCACTTTCTTCTACCTTAACTAGACCATACTTATTAGCAGAATAGATGTCATCATGCAGATTTTATCTATCCCCATGTTATGTCGTAAGAACAGAGAAAAGGATGTGGCAGTGCTTGACAGCCCTGCTCACGTTTGTTCAGAAGCTGATGCAAAGATCCCTTTTCTGACCTTATCTCTACACCCTCTCCCAGTCTTTGCTCCTTCACAGAGAAGCCTGGCCTTCAACATGTTTTCTCAAATCTGTAAATTCATATTCAGCAAGCTTATGTTGATTGACATCTGCAATCAGCTCACAGTGCTCTCTAAAAACTCAAGTTTGCTCCTTCATGCTATTCCACATATTTGGGAGGGCTTCTCACAAATACAGGCAAAGACATCACACTGTCCTCAAAACTATGCTTTGATGCCTGCAGAACACAACCAGGAGACTAAATAGAAACCTTTTTGTTTCTCCTTTCATTTCTCATTATTTTCCAAATCTCTTTTGTTTTTCAAGTCTGGGTACTGTAGATTTCACAGTGCTTGGAACAAGTTAACTGCAGCCTGTCTTTGTGGCTAGCACACACATAACATTATCACGACAGTACTGAGAGATGTGAGAGTGCATTGCAATAAACCCGATTTGCACAACACTGCTGTGAAGTGTCTGTGCCCCATCTCCAGGACAGTGACACCAAGCTGTTTCTGCTGCCTGGGAAGCAGTGAGCACTTTCACTCGGCAGCTGTCCTGGTTCAAGCCTTAGGGTACCCATCACTCAGCTGGTGCTGAAAGTGCATTTTACTGATCCAACAGTCTCCCTCTGTCACACAGGAGCAGCACCAGTGGCACAGGAGAGAGTCAAGGAATACAGTTTGCTCCAAAGCATTTCTAGATTGCTGACCCAAGTGTAGTGGTAACTCCCCTGGGATTGTGAGGTTACTCACTGTTGTAGGTTTTGCCTTTAAAATTCTAAAATAAAAACATTAAAGCAAACTTTTCACATGAAAAGGTGACCTTAAATCTTTATGATGCCAGTAGTCACAACACACTGAAGTGGAGATTGCCCCATTTGATAAAGAGAGCCCCACAACATTAACCGTGTTCACAATTTTCCTGTCTTCCAGGGTCCTCCTTGCCTCCTGGCATCACACCCCGCTTTGGAGCGCCACACTCTCTGAAACTATGTGCCTGTGAACACACCTCAGGGCTGCTTTACTGATGTTAATACTGAACTATATAGATCCTAGTGTTCAATAGTGCTCAGTTCTTTAGACACATTTCCCTTCTGAAGTATTTCTACTTAAGAACTGAGTATAAATCTTCATAATTTATCTGTATATAAAAGTAAGGATATATTTTCTATGAAGTATTTTCATGATCAACTTCCACATTTCTTTTTTTATTTTAAAATCTTCCTGCATTATAGTTGCTTGTATAGTTGTCTTCTAAAAGAGCTCATGTTCTCATCTCTTCCCCACATGATTAACCTATTTTCTGCTTGAATATCGATCTCCTCAACGGCCTCTCCCCTGCAATTCAGTCTTCTTCACATACAACTAATTTCATCTTGGCCAACAGTTGTCCTCTGCCTTGACATTTAACAACTCACAAGAAATACTGCCATGAAACCTACAGCAGTGCCTATTAGGAAACAGCACACGACTAGGAAATACCATGACACTGTAACCAAAGATTTAAATAGTATAACCCCACATTACAGTGTTAGATAAAGAGCTAATCCTTTCACTCAGAGGAAGTGGGAAGGCAAACATTAAAAATAACTTTAGCCATTAGTACAAGAACAGGTTCGGTGCAGCTTCTCCTCTTCCTCTGTTCATCCAAGTGAACTATTTTAATGGAAAACTAAAAAAAATACATGTCTCAGTCTGAGTCAACGTCAAAGTCTCATGAAAATAGCACGTGAACAGTTAAAGGAGGCTCTAAAGTGTTACCTGCACAAGTGGCCAGAGAACTGTGCAGAAACGATAAAAGGGGTCAGCAGTTCCCAGGGACAGACTTCAGCAACACAAAGAGTTATACAGAAAATCTCAGTACAAGGAAAGATGTCCCACATCGATCGCTCAGCTCCTCTTTAAAACATTTTCTTTTGCTTTACACTTAGAGAAATCCACTCCAGTTTATTTTGCACATGATAGAAATCCACTTCTTATTAGACTTAAGGAAGGTTTGAGTGTTAGAAATATAGAGCCATCATTAATAACACAGCTTGCTCATCCACTTTCAAAAGTCTGGCTGGAATGTTTGAACTTCATTTTTTTAAAAATACATCTCAGAACCTTTGTGAGATTCACACACCACTTTCACAACTACTACACCCCCAGATTACTTCAACTCAAGCACATACAAAATTCAGCGCTCCTAAAAAATAATCAGTCCAACATATACACTACTTCTCTTCCAGTGTGATAGGCCTGGTGCACTGTGCCCAAAAGGAAAATATTTTTCTTCCCAGAAATAATAAAGATCAATTATATCCTTCCAATGAGGTCCTGAAGATCAGTCCAAGGGAAATTTCATGTCTGCAAATAAAACTCAAGTGCTGTCCCACTAGAGATGAATCTAATCTACCATGGGATAACACCTCCACTCCTGAAACAGAGCAGGCTTATGCATCATTTAAACCTTAGTGAAGAACTTACTGGAAGGAATGCTGTTGAGTAGCAGAAAAGGATCCACTAAAATATATAATGGGCCTTCTCTTGTAGTATAACCTGACCAGTTTTTATTCCTACAGCACTATAGGAGACTTCCTCAAGAAGTTACGAAAGGCTAATTAAAGACAACTTGGCTCTGAAGTGCCAGTATACAGCTAAGGAATGGACTTTTTGAACAAAATACATGCAAGTTACATTTTTTCTGCTTTTTGCAGCAGCATTTCCAGACATCAGTGCAACAGGCTTCACTGGAGCAAGCTCTGAACAAAAGACTCTTCTAAACTCCTCCAACAACCTTTGACACTGATAAGGAATAAGATGTCAATTACAAGATGCTATCTCATCCAACGTTCTTCCAAAAATCATAGAACTGGCAGCACCAAACATTTCATGTCAAGATCTCTGCTTCTGCCAAAGAGACCGAAGTCTGAAAAGCCTTACCTTTGCACAGTCCTGTATTATGGATTTGAAAAGATTTTGTGAGTAAAGCAACTTTCATGGCTAAAGGCAAGCACAACTGTTCGCAGTTAGCCCCAAACCACAATGGGTACCAGTTAAAATCCTCCAGTATTAAAAATAGGAAACTGGAATGGGAAGAACTCATGAACAGGTAATACCTTTTTATTCTTAACACTGGTTCCTCTGGGGGCAGCAGAAAGTTCAATGAGGATAACTTGCTCGATACTATCATGTGCAACTGTTTTGACAGACTGGAAAGTGATAAGAACTAAATTGAGAAAAGCATTTAAGATTTGTTTGAGGAATGTAAGTCTGGTTTCTTACAAGCCTTCCTCTGCTCCAGTACTCACTAAAGTCACAGAAGGCAAAGACTGCTATAGCAGAGAAAGCAAGCCACAGATTTCTGACTCCATTCCAGTAGAAGGAAAAGTCCTATCGTTGTAATCTCTCCTGTCTCAAGCAAACACTGGTCCCTGCATCCGGACTATCCCCTGGGAAGACCTCGCAAACCACGCTTCAGAGTAGTACATGAGGTTAAGAGCACACTTCCATTGAACACATTGTTTTCCACGGGGGACAGAGACAGATTGAATTTTGGTTGGCTTTGAACTATCAGCTCTAGCTTACCAGTCATCCTCAACCATTCAGCTGCCCTTCCTGGTCACAAGACTCACCCACAACTAGCCTTTAGTTGCTTCAGCAAGTCTTCAGATTTTGTTTGCAGTAAGGCACAGCATCTTGTGAATAAGTTTGCTATTTCGTAGACCAAGTACAGCTTCTGGAATTGCAGCAAGAATAGCAGTATCTTAATGGTTAAAATGGGGCAGGGGGAGGGGAGAACATAAATTCAATGAGCCCAAGCAGAGATTCATTAAACACTCGGCTGCAAGCTAAAAATACTAGAATAAAAGTCTCTTTGTAATAAATTACCGTCATTTTCTAAACACAGAGCCAGCATTATAGGCTGCTAGCAACTGTAGCTAGTGCCAGACTAGCCCTTTTCTAAAATACTGCATAGAAAACCACTTTCACAGTATAGAAAGAAGTCCTCTGTCAATGAATATATTAAAATAAAAATATGCTGATTCAGATGCAAAAAATGGGATTTTTCCCCTCCATTTTTAGAATATTATCTTTATGTTCTACATCTAGATAGTTTAACTTTTTGAGTTTGTTTTTCTTTTGCTTTTAGAAATAAAGCACAAGACATCTTATCTATCAATGTTTTTATTTTTATACTATTTGCTATTTGCAGTTCTCTATTGACTACCCTTGCAATTCTCACATCCAGCTCTTCCCTTGGCAATTCTGTGCTAAACCAGAGGGAATAGGGACAAAATGGAATCTAGCCCTTTTGACAGGTATGCAGTGACAGAACAAGAGGCAACAAACAATCTACAACACAGAAAATCCTAATTAGCTATTATGGAGGGGGAAAACCCCCAATCCACAGAGGCTATGAGATCTCCATCCTTGGAGACCTGCTGCATGTGGCCCTGAACAGCCTGATCTAAGGCAGTCCAGTCCCATTTTGAGAGGGACAACATCCCAACCTAAATTATTCTAGGAATTAATTTTAGGAAGTCCACACAATTTTATCAAGCAACTGGAATATGCGCTTTAGGTACACTTTTGACCAGTTAGACATAAATTATAAGTAACTCCATTACCAATGAAACAAGATTTTCTCCTTATCCCTCAAGATTTACATGTTACTGTCTACAGCTTTATTTGGATTTAAAACCCCATACTGCAAACAAACAATTCCCACACAATACCTGACAAGACACAAGTAGGACCCAAGTTTGCCAACATCCATTTACACATTTAAGCTCTTTATCACTCCAGTTTCCACCAGGCAAGTCTCCTGCAACTGCAAGGTCAGAAACCAAAATCCTCTGAATACACATACAGTATTTCAGCACTGCACATTCTCTTCTATGGTTACATCTCACCACGTCAAAAGTAAAAATCTTGATTTCCAGATTTAAACAACCAGAATACCAAAGTTAAAAGTCACTGTGAGATACAAGCTGTACAGAATACTAGTCTCTCAAGATGAAGATATTTGCAAGCATGGAAGGAGGGGGAGGCAATAAGTAATCAGAGAGAAGGAAAAAAAAAAAAAGAAACCTCAAAAAAACCAACCCAAAAAACCACAGTAATTCCCAGCAGACTGACTGCTTGTTTGAGTATGTGTTCTCACCAAGCCCAGGTTGCCAGGTTGCACAAACAATATCAATAATGTTACTGATCTCCACAGGTGCGAGCAACAAGGAATCAGCTCCTTGCATCACTGTGTTTCTGAAAGCCGAGACAAAGGTTGAGAAATCACTTTCTTCTATGTGATGGGTGAAGTAACTTTCACCACTGGAAAGTTATTCTCCTTTAACTGTTTTTCCTATTAATCTTTTTGTAAGCTGGTATTAAAATAGTTTTTATGGATGTGATCACTGGGTAGAAAGAACATGTGTTTATCAACCATCATTTTAACACTTCTCCCAGTTTCCAGTTAAAAACAAGTTAACGTTTCCTTCCCACACACACCTGCAATTTTAACATCAGCAGGTTTTAGACTCCACTTTTGAGATTAGCCACATTCTGTCTACAGCTTGCATCCTTCACTACAGATGCACAGGGAAGGTATATTGATGCATCTGTTAGTGCAATTTAAATGTCTATCACTTTAGATCAATAGCCAGATACTACCTTTCTAAGGAAGGATAATTCATTTTCTTATTTCTAGAAAAGGGAGTTTTTCTGCATCAAAAATCCCCAAGAATAAGCCTTGGGAGTGTGGAGTATCAGTCCAGCCTTTTACTTTAGTATGGCTTATTATTTCCTTAGTCTATACTGTTCAGCTTTTCTTTTGTAACTCAGAATAAGCTTAGTCATCCACTATACACATACAAGTGTCTTATGATATGAAAGCAAGACAAAAACAAGATATCAAAAACAAGACAATGAGGCCAAGCTCTGAAATGAGCAAGCAGCCAATCCTGCACTGGACACCAAGCATAAACCAATGCAACAGCTATCTACTACTATGCCTTGAGAACATCTGTAAAATCTTAGTAGAGGAGTTTTTCATTGTCACAAACAGAATGAAAGCATCTTTTTACCATGGACATCTGCCATTAGTGGTCATCCTGGAAACAAGTCATGCAAGAGTCAGAGCACATACACACACAAAAACCCATTGTCCATAGACACTGTCAAAGGGGCATGAACTTGATAGACAAGAGCAAATCTACTGTTTTGCTCTAAGGCCACAGATAACTTTGTCCAGTCTAAGAAAAGCGGTTTTGATTGAACTGGCATCCAGCATTCTGCTTCAAGTTCCGTTCCAGCCTCAAAAGCAAGTCTGAGAAGGTCTCAGCAATTTCAGGAAAGACAGGAACAGTGCCTTGAGGACAAGCAACCTTGCTCAAAGAACAAGGGAAGTGTTTCAGAACAGGACTTCTATTATAGGCACCTATATGAAAAGCTGTACTTTATGATAGTACTCAAAAATAGCATTCCTCTTCAGAAGACCAAAAAAACCTAATCTAAGCACAGGGGCCTGATTTCAATCAGACCTCTGCTAACTTCAGTTCTCTTATTCTGAACTGCCATTGATGACATGAGAAAAGGGTTGGGTGTATTAAACCTGGCAGATTTATGTAATCAATAACGATCCACTCCAACAGACTGACAAAAATCAATTCTGAAAATATTCCCTTGGAAAAAGAAATAGTCCAGAATTTTTTTCAGTTATGAAAAGTAACAGCTGATCCTCCCCTGAGGAAACCACGATAACCTCCTACGGGTTATAAATGATGTAATTCAGACTGCATGTGGGAAGCCAAAAACATTTGTCTTTTAGCACAAGGTGTCTATTTTAAAGCTGTCACTGCAATATTATCTGTATCCTTAATTAGCTGAGAAAGTTCTTCACCAGTTAACCTGCTCCATTTACATGCAGTCTGAACCCTCTTGCCGCCCATCTCCTCCACGTCAGCTTTTGGAGATAGCGGTGACAACGCACGGAGCCAAACACCACAGCTTGTCCTTGCTCCATCAGCTGAACTACCTGTCAAAGTTACTCACACAAGCTACTTCAGAAGATTAATTTGCAGCTTTCTCCATGAAGTTTTGGCTGCACTTGCACTCTGCCTGTTAGTACAAACTGTGTGCTATGCTGAAAAAAGTATAGTTTTGATTTTATCTTCATTTCACTCAGATTATCAAATGAAGTTTATTTATAACCTGTAAACTGTATGAAAAAGCCATAAAACAATACTATATAGAGGCATGCTGGGAGAACATCAGTTGTTCATTAGCCATAGCATACCTATTTGTAACTTCAGAGAGTGCCTTGCAAAAGTACAAGCAGAAAAGAAAAAATCTTCGTGCAATACTGGTACAGAAGCACAGTTCGGCTGCAGAGAACTCTACAGTTAGAAACCTTTAACATTATCCTCTCCACTGCTTCAGAAAAATTACACAATACTACCTTAAAAAAAAAAAAAAAAAAAAAAGCAGTCACAACTTTCACTTAGAGTAGTCACAAAAGCAAAACTTCCTAAGAGTTTAGACCAAAAAAGAGGCATCTTCTTTTTACACAAAGCAATGGAGCTTTTCAAGTCCAGGAAAATCTATTGTCTGATGCACCTGTACTGGAATATGTGGCCGAAGAGCCTGGGCTTGCAAAAAACCACAATGACTTCTTGTTCTACATGTCTGAACGTTACAGTTTTGCTCTTTATGAGCCTCTGACTTCCTGATGAGGCAGTTCATGTACCAAAGTATCTGCTAAATAGCTGTTTGTATTACACTAAAGCCTTTTCACATAGCATACTATATCATCTAGCAAAACTAGGAGTTGCAGTTACATTTGAAGCCTTTTTTTCGCTTTAGACAACACAAATATTTAACAGCTCCACAAGAAATTCCCCTTGGTACGATTTTATCTGGTAATGACAGTTTTAAGGCACCTTGCTCTGCACCCAAAAAATGAAAAGTGACTGACACTTCTTATGATCAACGAGCACCTATTATGCTAAGCACTTTGAATGTCTCTACCTCTTTGAGGTGGAAGGGCAGCCTGCAGACACACCGCCCACTCTCAGATTTCCTTTCCACCGCATCACTGAAAACCACCACAACTGAGGAGGCTTTTAGAAGAGAGACTGAAACAATACCACACTAAAAGGGAAAAGCGATGGCATGCAGAGCACTTACCAGGGTATTTGCGTCCTCTCAGTATTCCTACACAGTAGAGAAGAAAAAATCCAACCCTTCGATCTTGTTAAAAATCAGCCGAAATCCACCAACTCCTTTAAACCCCCAGCAACTGCCAGACTGAGTGACTGCTCTGTGTGCTTTTACTTCAGCCGTGGGAAGCGCCTTCTGCCTCAAGAGGGGCCGGCTCTGCCTTGCGTAAGCTGGGTAAACACCGCGGCACCACGCAGCATTGGCTGGAGGCAGAGCCAGCATCCTGCTCCTGCTCCATCAATTCATCCATCCCTGGCCCCAAAAAGGAAAAAAGGAAGCAGAGGGTGTGTTGAGAACAATACTGCAGCCCAATTGCCTGGCAGCTCTGTGGATGAGGTTCTCAGAGAAACACTGATTTATTTCCTTCTCTTACATAACTGTACCCATGCATGCTATACCTTTCCTTCTTTTTTTTAAACCATAATTTATTAGCCCAGCTAGCTTTCCTCACCTCCCACACAAAGAGTAATTTCTTAATACAGTGAGAATTATACCAGCAGAAACTCTTCAAGCATTGCTATCTCCGTTTTCACTAATGCCGTAGGACTGGACACATGACACACCTGCAGATGCCACCTGGGTGTACTGGACTGTCATGGCCAATGATTCTACAACAGCTCATTCTTGTAGGATGCACGTTTAGAAAGGCAAATCTGCATGTGCCAGACCAGGTTATGAGCTCATTTCTCATTCCACCAACATCAAAATCACTGCAGCAAGCCCGTGGGTGGGATAATTTAAATGTCTGAGCCATGAAGTGGTGATCAAGTTATCACAGCTTCCAAGTTACCTCGTGGAATTGATCATGCAAATGCTGTGAGGCTGCTGCAAGCACGATATGACACAGCAGCTTAACCTTTACATCAAGTTTTACATCACAGCTGTAGTGGGTGAAGAAGGGGTACATGGTTACCCTGGCTCAAGCAATGTAGATACAGCCTGACATTTCACATCTCCAAGCTATACAAGTGATTGTTGCTTCTGTTTCTCCCTCCTTGGCTTGCCACCTCAATCTTTTAAACACAATTTTATAGACTGATCTGTCAACATTTTAAAAAGTTGGTTTATCTGCTCTGTTATTTTTTAGCTGGATCTCTTCCCCAGTTCACAGTATAGCCATGGGTTAACACTCAAATCTAAGAACTGTCAAAAAGGCTTTTCTGCTCATGCCATAACACAGCGTAAGTTGCAGCTCCACAGAAGTCAGCTTCACTGCTGAGAACAAGGTGAATGCATCTGTATTTTCTCTCTTCTCAACCTGTACTCCACAGCCAACTTTCCCTTAAGTAATACTGTACTGCCGTCCTGTTCGGGATCTTGTCACCTACCCAGAAAATTCAGCTGCAGAACACTTTGTCATAGGATATTCGGCATAACAAAACCATACATAGGCTCAAAGACACTTTTTTTTTCTCTCCTACAGTAGATTACTAAGCACAAAGATACCACTTTGCTCCACAGAAGTGGTTGAGCCACAGCTACTGAACACTGGAAAGTGCCTGGAGGAACACTGATGTACAGGTGCTCCGTTGTTTCCACTCTTCTGGTCACCGAAAAAACCACAGGACTGAACACTGCTCTGAAATGGTATGGTCATTATCACAGCTATCAGATTACTAAGCTGGCAAGGGTCTAAGGGAAAAACCAAAACCACACACAAATCTCCAACTATTTCAACCCAAATAATTTTGCTTATCTATTTGTGGGTTTATTCTGTAATCCCACTATACCAATGCAAATGAGGGGATAGGGACCTTCTGCATAAATCTCAACAGTAATGCCAGAGACTCATCAAGCCCGATCTTGAGATTTCAGTTGAATCCTCCTCCCTGCCAAAAATCAACAGCCTCATGCTACTGGCACATAAACCCAGCTTTTCCACTGGTAATGTATAGATCCTTAAAATGGCAATTTTTACTGGGGTGGAGGAGTCACACCACCCCACCTCCCCCATCACTTTCAAGTACTTTCTATTTCATCTCAGCCTATACAAAGTTGGCAGCTTGAATGCTGTTTTAATCAGGGCTAAGGGTTTGCTTTCGTGATTTTGTTTTAAAAGAAAAAAAAAAAAGAAGGATGCACATCAGGACTGCATTAGTATCACTTAACACACAGATATGGCACCAAGAGTACAAAAGGTGCTCTGTATTCAGGTATTTAACCGCAGTGATTAGTTACATCGGTATAACCACTTCTAGGTTGCATTACTTTTCTCACACAAGTTATAAAACTTGAGTTGTACTGTTTCAAAAGCGTTCATCCTGAAAAGCAGAACTTGAAGACTGATTTGCTTCTAGAACTCCTTTATTCTCATTTTACAGATGCAGCTTTTCAGCGTTCAGGTTAATAAGCTTGTAGATTACTTTATGCTGCAGCCACCTAAGAAGCAGCTGCAGGTGGATTTGCTTTCTACCACCCCACCCAGCCTCCTGCAGATAACAATCCTTACCTGCCTTCATATTAGTGACCCTCTGGAGCTTTCTGGCAACACCACAGAATGTTCTTTTTATAGCTAATCATGCCCCATCTTAATTCAGGTTTTTTGAGGGTTTATTTTGCCCCTAGGCACACTTCTATGTGGCTGCCTCTGAATCTCACCCAACAGAGTTGAACCACTTTGTTTCCCTGCCTGTGTTTACTCACAGCCATGTTCTACTCAGCTGTTCTTGTGTCAACATTGCCCCCCACTTTTATGATGAGCAAGGTTTAATGATTTTCACAGAATCACAAGAACTATGCCAGTCCTTGAGGACTGGAAGCAAATGCCTCTCCAGCATGCTGTCGCTAGGGAAGCTATCTTATTTCTCCTGGAGTACAGATACCATGCCAGACTAAAACAATACAATCTGTAGCCCAAGATATCCCTGCTAATTTCGTGAAGTGATGCTGAACTGCAGGGGAGGTTCTTTCCCTGAAGTTGTTAAAGAAATAAAGGGCTGTATCGTCATGTTCTTCTATCTGACTCACAAGCAGATGCTGTACAGTTTGATACAATTACGTGATTTCACATGACATTCAACATGAGCTTTGAAGAGGAATGCATTTCTAGATGTTCCAGCTAAAAAGACAGCCTTACTGACAGGGGCAATGGGCAACACTATGGCCTCTAGCGTCCAGACTGGCAAGAAGCCTGAATGGCAAGCTCCTTATGCTGGAGTTAACCTGATGAGTATATTACAACTAAATTTCAAGACGGACACTTTAAACACCTGTTGATAGTTTTATTCAACAAAACAGGCAAGGAGTGGAATAAAAACCCCACACAGGATAAGAGCTTGAAATTACTGCACACAGGGTATATAAAAACAGAGAGTGAAGGAAAGGAAACACTGAGAAAAGGGAGCAAAAAACATGGACGACCAGGACATGTAATGATCCCACAGGGGGGGTATATTTGTACTCTCAATACTGAATGCTGAACATATACTATACTCAACCTGGACTCTGTTTCCCAAGAAGTCAGGGGCTGAACTCTGATCAAAGCCAATGGTATCCAAAAAAGAAAAATATTTCATGTGTTGTAAGGCATTAACACTGTTAGGGGGTTCCCAGAAGTCTACCCTCAGGTGCATGAGGGAAGAAGAAAGAAGGGAAGATTACTGATTTACCAGCCCCATTAATCTTTTATTGTGTTACGTCACGTGTAATCTCCGTGCAAGGAGTTCCCATGTCACACTGTTAATAAAAAGTCATACTACAGTGTTTCAAAGAGATTATAGAGGAGAAGATCAGCCTGAAGCCAAGAACATGCTATTTAGAGTATACAATAGAAATGCTAATCAAATAATCTGCAGGAAGAGGAGAAGGGAAGGAAATGACCTAATCCCCTGCACTACTGTGTGGTGGTTTATGGCAAGAAGTAAGAAAGTTCTTACAAGGCTCAAGAAAACAAAGGTCCATTGTTATCGCTACAGCTTCCAGATAAGAACCCTTTTCTGCATCTCAAGCTTCTGTGACATGAAGGGTAGATGGTACTTTGTGAACTCTTCTACACTGGCCACTTCTGGAAGGGGTAGGAGAGGTTAATTAGATTTGCAGGACAGCTGGGTAAAAGATCTAAATAGAATCTCAAATTCTTAAGGCACAACAAATGCTCCTTCAAACATATCTGCCAACGCTAAAATGTCTTTCATCCAGCCATGGTGATCCTTAAGCAACTGTGGAGCAAATTGTCACCAAAAGAGTCTCCATACAGAGTGGCAACAAGTCATCACCCTGCACAGAGGCATTTCCCATCACAGGAGTCATACTCTGCCATCAGACAAACCTAATGAGCATTTCTTACGAAGTCCTGTTCCACCCTTACATCTTTGTGTGCCTGTTCCTCAGCTACGCCAGGGAAGTCCTTCACAAGAGAAATCAGGCCCAACGAGCAATTCAACACAGCAACGTTGTCCAAGTAAGACATTTGGGACTTAAGCTGCTCTTAAAACAATGTTGTGGTTTAACCAACCCCAGCCAGTCCCCAAGCACCATGCATCTGCTTGCTCACACCTCCCCTGCCCCGTGAGAAAGGCAGGAAAATCAGGGAAAAAAGGTAAAACCCGCAGGTTGAAATAAGAACAATTAAGTAATTGAAATAAACTAAACTAAAATATAAGGAAAAGGGAGACAACATAAAAGGAGAAAGGAAACCTAAGAAAGTGATGCACAACACAGTTGTTCACCTGATGCCCAGACCATCCCTGAGCAGCAGGCAGCCCTTCCCAGCCAACTGCCCCCAGTTTATAATACTGTGCATAACATCCTCTGGTATGGAAATCCCTTTGGCCAGTTTGGGGCACCTGTCTTGGCCAAGCTCCCTCCCAGCTTCCTGTGCAGCTCCTCGCTGGCAGAGCATGGGACCCTGTAAAGTCCTCGATTCAGAGGAAGCACTGCTCAGCAACAACCAAAATATCAGTGCATTCACACTATTCTCATCCTGTACACAAAACACAGCACTGTACCAGCTACTAAGAAAATTAATACTACCCCAGCTGAAACCACAACAGATGGTTCTTCACCTGGCTTCAAGTACCACCTGAAGCATCAACGTGCTGAATTCCTAAAAATCTAAGACTGAAAGAATGATAGCTAAAGCCTCCTTCTGAAGAAAGCACATTTGTTTCCAAAAAGGTCAAACAGATGCAAGTCACCTGTCAAGTCAGAACCATACAGATGTAGTTGCACCAGGCTTCTTTCCAAGACAGTAAACTTTAATTTCCCAGGTACCTGGAAAAAAGCTATTGTAAAAGGTTTTCTTTAAGTTCTCTAGGATCATTTTTGGTTCAATTAATCTTGGCTATGCACAAACACTTCCTTAAAGAATTTTTTAGCTGTTATTCAGCAATCTTTCAGCATCCGAACCCAGATTCACTGAGCTTCAGGTATTATGGTTTCCCCTAAGTAAAGAAAAGGAGGCCCAATTTGAATTAATTTCCAAGACACAATTTTTGTACTTGCAAAGCCTTTAAGGTTATAGCAGAACTAGCTGAACCTGCATTACCTGAAATTTTTCATTCCCACAAAGCCAGATCATTTGACCATGGACTTGTACAGAGAATGTTAAGACAGTTGCGAGAAGTAGTAACATTTTCAGTTCTGAAAAACATCTTTGTCTCAATGATGAAAAACATTTCATGTTAGATTATTCATTCAGATTAGCAAAAAAAGGACAGGAGAAGTATTCAGCTATAAAAATCCAGCTATAACTGGCTGTCTCCCCACACTCACATTCTAGGGAAAAAATATGTTAAGAGGGGCAAAGTTTAAAAACTATTCAGTAGAGTTTCTAATCAATTCCCACGTCACACAAATGGATCTCTTACAAGAAGAGAAATACATTTATCCTCAAAGCGATCGTGAAGCAAAAAGTCAAGTTTATCCAACAGCCCTCTGCTTTATCCTAAATTCCTAACCACACTTACTAAACTCCTGACACCATTTTAACTGTAGTCCCTCTGCAATTCTGGTAAAAAAAGTGCTGGATAACCTTAAAACAGCTCCCCTCACTTCTGCATGTCAGTGTCCCAAGTCCATAGTTCATACCTGAATATTTTGCAAGTCACTGCTATTAAACATAACCATCTTACTATATTCTTCCTCCTCATTCCAAACTTTAGACAGTCTTTACACAAGGTAGAAAACTTGGTCCTTTCTAAACATATCACCTCCAGCATTTGCACATAAAAGCATATGACCTACATTCCTCTGGAGAGCTGTCAGAGGGCAGCCTCCTCTCTGCAAGCCAAAGGTCAGGTTTTCACAGGGGCCTGCTACGAGATGTTAGAGCTCTGTACAGGCACGCAGGCTTCAGCACCTCCGTTTCCTGTACTTCTGACAGGCAAGGACGTCTTTTCAGGAGTACTTTAAATACTGTTTTATGAGCTCAGGTACAGAACTAGGCAGTAACCCAAGAGAACAAGAATTGATTACTTGTCACATGCAATAGGTTTCTAATAGATGTAAACTGAAATATATCCAGATACATTAAAAGTTGCCCCTTAAAAACTAAAGTGAACCAACTTTTATGCTAATACAACTTGTATTTATACATACACACAAAACTAACTTTTTGCACACTTTAGTTCCCACGTGCATCACCTCCTACAGCCAGCAACTCAAACAGGACAGTTCCAATACCCCCTCATGTTAGACCACCTGCCTGTTCACAGTTTGTTACTGTTCGGAGAAAAAAAATCCCATGCCAGTTGATCAGATCTTTTTACTTCCTTTCTCATCCCATACGCAATGCATGATATCTAGAGAGGCACAATACTTTACTTCCTACACTTCTAATCCAATTTGGGTAAGAGGTTTACTGCTTATAAAAATAAACGGGCAGTTGTACTTTACCTCTGTGCAGACACTAACACCTAACAAAAAAAAAGTCGTTCCCAATTAGTAACAATTCAGTGCTAGAGATGCCATCCATAAATTCTACTCCTTGGTTGAGACAGAAATACAGTTACTTCTTTAGAGGTACAAGGGAGAACTGGTAGGTACTCTTGGCTCTTGTCAAATGCAATGTATTGGTATTATTGTGTCAAATACATTCCCACCAAAACAAGCCCAGGACAGAATACCTCACCCAGGGAGATGGAGCTGTACTATTTCTATAGGGACCCAAGGGACTTTGGTCTGACCATATAGTCTAGTTTTAATTAAGAGCTAAAGAAATCATTATGTTTAACATTTGACTTATAGTTGCAGGCTTTCAAGGTTATCACTAGTTTCAAATTTTCAATTTCCTATGTCCACAGAAAAATGTTACCTTCAAATAAGGGAAGGTATCTAGCTCAATATGGCAACTTTAAGTTAGTACAGCCTTCAGTTACAACCAGAAGAAGAAATATTCCCAAGAGTCATAAAAGATAAGCAAAGGCATTCTGGTACCAAGAGAGTAGCCTGTTTGTTTTCAAAAAAGCCATGCATTTGAAATCTGTATTGCTTCTTGTCTACTCAGCATATGTCAGACAAAATTTAGCAGATGAAGACAAAAGTAATTTTAGATTGGTGGAGTACAGGGATAGTGACAGGCACTGTGGCAGAACATTTTTCCAGCAACTGCCAAAGTGATGCACCCATTGTGAGGCAGTGTTAAAACGTTCAGCTGTAGTTTCATGGACCGCCCCAGCATTTTCAGTGATGCTACGTCACATTACAAACTCTAATGCAATTACATTAGCAAGGCAGCACTTCAACTCTTTGTAATTCTACCAGCAAAGAAAGTGTTCCTGAAGACAAAAAGGTCTTCCTTGATCCACAAGAATTCCACAGCAGAATTCTCTGTGAATATAAACCTTCAAAATTTGGCCTAGAAACTAAGACTCTTAAAATTGAGGTTTGCGAAGACAAGTTCAGCATATTTCCCATCAACTAATGCTAGTTTACTTACTTGACATAAAATGTTCAAAACAGCTCAACAATTTCTTCTGAAAAAAGCCCCCAAAACAAACAAAAAGCCATGCCTAAAGCTCTATCTTGGCCAGGACTCTGGCTCTCTGTACTTACCAGCTCACATTTCAAAGCTACCTGGAGAAGCCTCCAAAGCAAAAAAAGAGCTGAACAGTTAAAGATGGAGCTAGATTCGAATGAAACAAAGCATGTTTCATTCCAAGCATGAAACAAAATCTGCATTTCTTTCTCATTTGGGCATTTTTCTGACACACAGAAGTATCTTCACACTTGAAAACTCACTTCTAGCACTGACCTCTGCTTTGCACTTTGTACCTGTATGCCTTGAGAGGCAGGCTTTGCGCAAAGAATTACTTGTTTTCTCTCAAAGAAGAATTTTTCCATGCAGGAAATAGGAAACACTGTTGGGCAAATACATTGAAAAGAGCATACAGCCACAAAAAAAAAAAAGGCAGTTTTGACAGCACCACAACCAAGTGATTTTTGAACAGTACCAGACAATTCAGAACACAGTAGTACTTCAGAGAGTTTGGAAATAAATTTCACATGATTTACAGCATCACTTACTTATTAACCACATTGACTGGTTAATATGGTACAGATTTCTTCCTTTCTGAACCTTGGGAAACAGATTAAGAGAAACCTCCACTTTAACCCATGGTGTGCCCTCCAGATACCCACATAGGCTACGTTTGGGTATCTTCAAGTGCATCTCTGTGCACCACGGAAACCTTAGGCCCTGTTTTTTCTAGTACAGCAAAGTTAACAGTAACAATCTAGTCTGGAGGAGCCATTTCACTTCCCCTTTTCAGTCAGCTGAAAAGAGCAGACTAGAGCAGTCCAATTCATTCCAAGCAGACCAATTCCTTCCAAGAAATCTAGCTCTTCAGAAGTGATCTTTGCAAGTTTTTAGGGGTAGATTTGCCCTCTCTGGACTGACATTGTTTATGAACATTGTTTCAAATTGCTAACAGCTACTCACGCTGAGCTCAGCAGTGTCCCGTTCACACCTATTCATAAGGTTTGTAGAAGCCCTGCTCACTTCAATTTGCTGCTTGGCATCAGTTACTCTTGTGCTGAAGGATGTCTCCAGCCATCCCTTTGCAGAAGGCTCTGAGGGTATGAACTGTCATGGGCAACCTTGACACACATTAAGAAGTCACTACCCAGATTTGGCAGAGATGTCCGACACATTCAAGCTCCTGGACCAATGCAAATTCAAAGTAAAACAAAACAACCAAAAAAACCTCAAACATTTAGGAATACCATCTATGTAATTAACTATTCAACAGACAACCTAAAAAAACTAAACAACAGCAAATATGGCAAAGTCATTGGAGCCAATGTGACACTAGACACCCAGTATGGCTTTATGAATTGTCAGGCGAGTTTTGATGAAAACTACAAGTTTGTCAGGCTGATGATCAGAGTTGCCTTTAGCACTCACTGTGTGTTGCCTCAATGCAACTCAATGGCAGAAGAAATTTTCAAGCATGCTCAGTCTAACTCCAACATCATCAACCCCAGCTGTACAATAGATACTCTCTAAACATAAAGGAAAGAAAACACCTCCTCTGGCTTAGCAGCCACTGTTGTACCTAAACTTTTTAGAACACTGAAGTCATTTTGTACTTTTAGCATTTCACTGATGAAGTGTGTGGATTACATGTCCCCAAAATAAACCTTGAACCATACAAATAAATACAGCACTGTCAGAAGCTTGCCCTCCTCAATTTTATAATAGGTATTCCTTGCGTGCAAACACGACTGCTAGGACAAAAAGATGCAAGGTCAGCTACTCTGAAATGTTATCAACACCATACAATGTTACAAAACCAACGTGGGGAGTGTATCAGATCCAATAATTTTATTAGTTTCTGAGGTGAAGCATTTTTCTTTTAGTAACCACTTCCAAGCTGAGGCTTTTTTCCTTGGTAGAAGGGAGGCACTTCATCTAAATTGTGGAAAACTTTAAAAAGCCCAACAAACAATAAAAACAGGTAAGCACAAAACCCCTATTTTCTATTAAAGTCTTCACTTTAAAACCAATTTGTGGCCTAAGCTCTTTATTTTGAAAGTACAGTTTAATATCATGGTGGGAAAGAACCTGTAACTTTAGATACACAGCTATTTAACTTTCATTATATCTAAAATGTAACAGTTATAGTTGCTCTCTCATATCAGAAATAAGATACATTTTTTTCATTTACTCAAAAGACAGATGTAAATATTACAGGCAAAATGCAGACGTGGAGCTGTTGACACAAAGCTTCAGTCCTGAAACTTGCCCAACAAGAACTGTGAGTTAGAGCTCAGTGCCTGTGGAGCAAAGCACCACTTTTGGGAACAACTGCACATTCCCAGTTTTGTGACAGAGAGCTGCATTTTACTGCTTCTGGTATTAAAACTTACAACTAAGCATCCTCGTGTTTGCTGTACTGGGATTTGCCAAAGTCCAGCTGCAGGACTAACTACATGTTTTATTTGTTCTAGGTCCTTTTTAGAAACAGGAAAGAACCTAACATGAAGGGGTATGAGTTTAGGAATTACTGGATTTCTTACCATAGCTAGTCCTGTCTTTTCCAGTCATCCTCCCCCATTCAGCAATATGAGAAGGTTAATAATCATAATAAATGTGATTTCCATCCCAACATCCTCAAATGTTACTTACTAATTATTTTATTAATACATTTAAATAAATGTCTTTGTTTACAAAGACATAGCATGGTGCTTATTCCTTAACTTTTAATAGAGAAGTCTACTTAAAACAAAAATTGTATAAGAAAAAGAAAGGCTGCAATCTCACCCCCAAAACAATACCACTAAGACGGTATACACCGAAGCAGCAAGACTTATCTTTACTGGCAAAAAAAAAGGTCCAGAATACAAAGGTTAAGCAAAGATAACAGAAGGTCTAACACAAAGGGGCATTGAAATATTACAATCAAAACTCCCAGTGAAGTGGCAGCCAACTGAAATCAAAAACCATAAGAAAAGCTTTCTTGTTAATTGAAAGCAACATGAAATCTCTTTTCGACCACAAACGCAGAGTAATCTAAACCAGCTCCAGTGTACAGAAGACTGAATCCTTTGACAGAACTTCAGCCTTCAAACTCTACATGCTCCAAAGATGGTTTTTAGTGTGGCACATATGAAGAATCTCTAATTAAATTTTAAAAAGTAAAAATACTTGCAGCCTGTAAGTTTATCCCAGATTGGAATTCTGCAACAAGATTGTCTTCTCTAAGTGTCTTTTTAAAGTGTGCCAAAACCATTAGTTAAAAGGATAATCTAAATAAAGCCATTGTTAAAAAAATATAACTACATCATGCCATGGCTGGAACAGCTAAGGTATTGGTCAGGGAGGAAGGATTATTTCCTGGCACAGTAACGAAGCAGCAGACTTAGTTCTCTCTTTTTTATTACTATATTAAACCTTCCCCATGTTTCACAAAAATAAAACTGAGATTTGTAGCTCATCTGATCAGCAGATGACCAATTGTACTGAGCAGCAGGACTTTGCTTCTAAGCATACCCTGCCAAAAAAAAAAAANAGCAAGGAAAAGAAATTGAAACCCATGTTCTGTTTTCCTTCATCTACCAGGTCACTTCACCAAACCTGATACTTGAGCCCAACTATGCAGGTGTAAGTAAGGATTCAGCTGCACTGAAGGCAACTGAATTCAGCAGCGTAAGCAAGATCACTATCAGCCTACCTATGCAAGACTGTACTAGAGCAAATCTTGGCTGGACATGTAATTTAATTCACCACTGATTCTGGATAAGCCCCAGACCTTCAAAATAATTACACTGCTGTCAGAGGCAACGTTCACTGTCAGTTATAGTATTTGTGTACTGTTTCTCTGAAGACATGAAGCACTTAAATGCCAACTACCCTCCATCTTCTCAAGCCCCCAGCTTCAACTCTGTTTCACAGCTCTTCCTAGAGATTTTCCAAATGTTTTTGGCCTATACAGAAATACTTGAACACAGCAAGTCCTCTCTGACCCACCATGTTTCATTAGATAGAAACTTCTTCCTAACTCATTTTCCAACAAGGCTCTCAAGCTTATAAAACAAAGCTCTAACACCTACATTTAAATTACTTTTAAAGCGCTAGACCATACTGCACTATCTATTGAGCTTCCCCTTGAAACACACTTGCAGAGTTAAGGAATTTTGGACTAAGAATTCACTCATGATAGAAACTTGACAGAAAATCAAGAGGCACAGTGGAACACAGGGCTGATCAGAAACTAAAATAAATATGTAGCATGAATTCAAGTCAGCAAACTCATGTGAAATAATGAAGTGGTGTTTCCCATATCTAAAATGTTTCAGGCTGTTAACCACCAATACTGACTGCTCATAACCAGTTTCAAGACTTTGGCAGTTGAAACAGAAATAGCAACCACTGAAGTACTGATAGCTTTGATCATGAAAAACATTATTATGATTAGCATCTCATGCCTATTTGCTCCAATCCCCTGAGATGTAAAATAAAACTATAAACACTTTCAAAGTTATGTGCCGAAAGTCCTCTCACTATTAATCACACCCTTTGTACTTGAGGTTGTACTCTCAATTTCACTAACATTAACTCCACTTGAAAACTGGTCTAAGCAAGGTAAAGTTGATGTTCTCACAACACCACATTACTACTTTGGTTCAAGCAATACTGAGAGGAGTCAGCAGCTGTTGTCCTCAAACCAGAGGGCTAAGGAAAAAGAACAAGCCACAGATACATTCATAAGCAAAGCTACAGAAAGCAATGCAAGAATTTTAAGCCTACCACATCAGAAGGATATATATAGTCAGTCTAATAACAAAACTTAAGGCACAGCTCCCTGAACCTCTTAGGAAACTCCCACAATTAATTTGTTTCTCTTGAGTTAGTGAGAAAACTCAGCTCATGGAAAAAATCTGGTCAGCAAGTCTGGAGTAAAGACAGGCCAAGGACTGCATAGCTCAGACCTGGGGAGGGGGAGCTAGATGTGTTCACAGGCCAGGGAAATGAGATGTAGAAGGCATCACTCTCAGCAGACAGTAAATTTTGTATCAGAGCCTCTGGAAACAACCTTAGGTAGAAATCAAACATTAGGGCATGAGAAAGTAAATTTGGTACAGTTTAGAAGGCATCTTACTAATATAATAATCTGCATTTGTATAAAAGCTGTGAGTGGTTGCTGTAGAGAGATACTGTCCAATGAACTACTTAAAGCATTCTCTTCCATTTATTTTTTAAAAAGACAGTGATTGGAGAACAAATACCTTCACAGATAGTTACAGCAAGACAATAGAAATAGTTTGTATTGTTCTACACTTGTACTTTTAGCAGCTAATCTCAATCAAAGTCTTCCAAAGGTAAATAAAAGCTCTATTTGAAAGGAACTGTAGAAGTAGTTACTGAATTCTCTAGACGAAAAATTTGAAAAGAAGTTCATGTGCAAGTAAAAAAAGTTTGTTCTTGTAGAAGGACCGTGTAGATGCAAACTCACCGTGTCCAAGCACCTCGAGATCGTAACCGCGCTTCCACTTGGATTTACGATACATAATCAAAAGCCTCCCGCGCAGAGGGAAAGGGACCTGTTGATGATGGTGGCTGTCAACAATGAGCTGAGATCAGTTAGCTGCTAGTGCAGACAGGACAACGATTTTCAACACTGCGAGAGAAAGCCAGAGTGAGACCATATGGTTAAGCCCCATCCACATCAGCACCAACAGGGAGCATCAGCAACTGAGAACGGTCAGCTGGCAGAGGCACAGGTAGGAAATCTTCCTGCCCCTCACAGACACTGTAAAGAATGGTTTTGTAGAGGCTGGCTCAGTGTCTACTGGAATAAATGTGTCTTTGAACACAGCATCCATATACCCTTCTCTCCAGTCAGTACTCCTAGTGCAAAGCAACTCAAATGCTCAGTTCTCCAAAATTATTGGGGGAATTCAGTTGCCAGTTGGTGCACTCAGGATTTACTAAAATTTAAGAATATGTTCTGGAATTATACTGGATAAGTCAGAGTTTTACATTTACAGAAGACTGCCAGTTGCAGGCAAGCATTAGACAAGCGCTGTCAGCAGACACCCTGGCTGTGTGCTATTCAAAACCATGCAAAATAAAGGGATGAAAGGGCTGGCTTTAACTTCAAACTACTTAGAGTTAGGGGAGCTGGACCAGATGAACTCCAGAGTTCCCTTCTGAATTATTCTCTTCATCGACAGACCTGGCCACTAGCAGAGAGGCATGAGCTTTGCATGCAAAGACAGAAGCCCTGCATCACAGAGCTATTACTTATCACCTATTTGTATGGCTGCAGGATTGCCTGAACTTGGTTGTTAATGTATAGTAGGAACACACACTGCAGTTAAACAATTTTAAGGTGGCATAAAACACTGCTGCCTGCAAAAGCAGCAGGCCTGCCTGTGGCCCAGCAGTTACATGGCACAAGGTTCTCCACAACCATGATTTCCACAGATCCACACTCCAAACTGTTTCTCAACTGGATTTACTCAGTGCCGAGTACACTTGAACAGACTGCAGGAACAAAGAGTTGGGACCACTTTCCGTATGACTTTGTGTTCATTTCCAGGAAAATAGTAAAATTGGGTTTTTTTCAATGCATGGATTGATTAATAAGTGAGATAACAGGAAATAAGAACTCATTTCTGAGCAGTACTTAAAAGCTGTGTTAAATCTCGAAAAACAAGGAAACTTAACTACTCGCATTTTTAACTAGAGCTAATTTTGTTTTCTGTATACTCGCTCTTCTATTCAACTTACTTTGTTCTTTTAGGTAACAGAAGCTATATTCATCAGTAAAAGACCACTTAGTACAGCAATAATCTTATTAGCATGCATACTGAGTTAAAACTAAGCTCATATGAAGGATGTTTTAAAATTAAGCTTGAAAACAAGCACAGTAACAGCAATAAATGAAAAAATTAAAATGGTGTCTCAGTTACAAAAACACACTTGGAACAACCTATAGTTCTGCCTTCATCAAGGCTTAGTCATTTCCTGTACATTTCTTCACAGGGCACTATTTTGTCTGCTCACATTATTGAGAGTTACCTCCATAATCAGTTGCTACAATAAAACCTGGGGTACACCAACATTAACACAGGTTATTGTCCAGCTGAAAAACTCTTGCACCAATAATCCTTCTGAATTGGTCACTTGGTTGCATGCTGGGAAACCATCTTCTGACACTGCCTGGCAAAGATAACCTGCAGAAACTGAACAGGCCCCAACAGAGACTCCAGTACATGGAGTGGACTGAGAAGACAGGTGTAGGTCACAAAATACAGTCTCTGAAGATTGTGAGATAGTATCTGAAGGTTATCAAAGCTTAAGTAACATTTCCAAAGACTAATCAGAATCTTAGAGATGGAGTAAAGTCTGAAATACGAACTATGGCTGAGAACTAGACACCTGACTTAAAACCATGCTTAGTGCTTCAGCATAAGAGGAGGCCTAAGAAAAACCACCAGCTGCTGTGGTTAAGCTTACAGTACAGAATAACTAGGAATTCCCACACACTTTAACTACAATGATTACTATTAACAGAGAATGTAGAAGTCATTGGGATTTTAAGTCTCTCTCTATCAAGAGACAATTTACTTAGATGTAGGTCTTTGAAGCACTGAGCAACTTTACCCTCTGCTAGAGTTGTTAAAGTTGCAAAGCAGAAACCAAAACAGACTGTCATTTAATAAATGCAGCCTCAGCAGAAGGAGTGAAAGGGAAAACCCAGGCTCCACCAAATGCCGTGCTGTTCCACATCAACACAATGGAAGGGAATCCTGTTCCACTCTAAGTGCTATGAGCCACCTGGCCAGAAGCCATGCTTATGCACAGCTACTTGGCCTTGAGGGTTGAAAATAAAAGATGAACAGCCAAAATTTGAGGCCAGCAGACACAGCTGTCAGGCAGGGATCAGCAGACCTGAGGACTGTAGCATTACAAATGCTCCAGCCCATGCTGGTTGGCAGTTCTGCACTATATCCTATTCTTTCCCTCAGTTATTTCCTTCCTCTCTTTGTCTACCTACCATAACTCCTATTTGTGCTCTGCTTCTATCCCCTACCACTTCCCTTTTTTGTCTCTTTGGAGTCCAAGGTCTTTCTGTCAGGCTACTTTCTATTCATACAGCATGGAAGTGCTGAAAAATCAAAGTTCACAATTTTTGGTATGTTTAGCTAGCTTCCTGTCTCAGGATTTTACAAAAATCAAGTTTCTTGAAAGACAGTTGACAGACTCTGTTTTTAACACTGTCCTCATTCACAACATACCAGTCAGTATTAAAGCAAAGAGTTCACAAATAATGCAGTGTGCTGATTTAGCTTCTAGAAATGGAGAGTTTGGCCACTGCAGAGATGTCTGATCTACAGCTCTCATCCATATAAACAGTCCCTAGCCACACAAATAAAGACTGTCATGATCCTTCCCCAAACTCCTGCAGGGAAAAAAATTAACATGATAGCAGATTGGATGGAACAGCTCTAAGAAAAATCAATAATAGTAGCTGTAAAATCTAAAATTAAAGTAAGTCTGGTTTTGATGCTTTCAGTACACACGGTACATTAAATTTGGCAGAAACCCAATGGAACATGAAGTACTTGTGGACAATGTCTGCCAAGAGCTAGAAATGTAGTACTTAGTCTTTAAAGAACAGAGAGCCTCAGTTCATTTCTACTTTATGCATCTGAAAAAAAAATTAAATCAAGGTGATCTTTCTGAGGGAACATTTGTATTAAATCTAATTGGTGTGCTTTGTGCAATGCTGAATGGAACACATGCCCATTGGCAGAGAATCACTATTTGTCATTCTATAATCCCTTCCACTTGTAACAAAAGGTTACAAACAGATGTTAGACCTCCCCACATTCCAGAACACTGTGCTTTCCCGCTCAGCATCAGGCTTGTGCCTCACGTAAGCTCTCTACCTGGTCCTCAGTCATGCTGACACTTCTAAACATCTGACACAGTAAAAGCAGAAGAAAAATGGGAAGCCTGAACTCAGGCAACTCACACTGCACTACCATTTTTTTCACCCTCCTTCACACTTGTTGGTACTTCATCAGTTTACATGCCTCAAAGCAGAGCAAGGTTTGATTAGTAACTGAATACTTATTTGCATTTCTGTAGCAGCCTCCAAACATTAACAAATTAAGCATCAACACACCTGTGAGTTCCTTGCCTTTCTTAAAATAAGGACAAAAAACAAGAGACAAGCCTAACATCCATCTGGGGCATTGGAGACATCATCCACCATCCCAGCACACAGGTTCCTCTCCCTGCCATCTTCCATATCCTGTGCTCCTTCCCAGCTGAACAGGAGAGGGGAGCACAATCCCAGCTTTGTTAGGTTTCAGCCGCAGCCCTGACTTGGGAAACTGGAGCAGCAAGAGAAGAGGAAATAGGCAATGCTACACTTGACACCAGCCCAAAATGAGGCAAGAAACCTCTCATGCCATCTCACTCTACATGTCAGCCAAGCACTATCTGAATCTTTAAAGCTGTTATTTCTTGGTGATTGAGGTTTTGAAATATATAAAGCAGCCAGATAAATCTGACTGTTACTTCTCATTAACAGCTGTAAAATAATAGCAGAATGTCTACAATACTTGCTATTGTGGACTCCAAGAGACTGAAAGACACCAGAAACATGATTATTAACATGATAATGTTCACTTCTCCCTATGACAGGTCTCTCTTGGCTTTAGTGTTAACTCTTCCCTCACCTTTTGGATCAGGCTCCTCTCTCTGCTCCTGTTTAGACACTGGCAACTGGAACACGTCCCTCCCCAAAGTTGGAGAGTAAGGGAAAGGCAGCAAAAATAACACTTCCCCTCTAGAGGCAGATGTTCCTCTTGCTGTCTATGCATATCTCAGAAGAGTGATACATGAATGTTTATTTCAATGAGGAAAAAATTAAATAGCCTATATATGTCAGCATAGAAATTCAAAAGTAGTTGCTGTATCTAAGTCACAAATGGCTTATAAGCCCACACTTTATACTAGAGCACCCTGACCTTTCTCAGCCAGCAGTGAGAGGTACAAGAACCTACTCTATGTTCACATCTGCTCCTCAGAAACCCTCTGACAAAGCTAAAATACTGGCCACAGTACTGACTGTATAAACATGCACACGTGCAAGGAAAAAAAAAGGATAAAAATAAAAGCTATTTGTGCATTTATTTGCCTGCATGATCAAATTGAGTTCCTCAATTTCAGCAGGTGGCTGACAGCCTCAAATCAGTGATACATCACTTCTTTTAAAAAAGACAAGAGAAAAAAACCCCACCAAGCTGTTACCCTCACCATGGCACACTCCAGCCCTCAGGAACAACCTTGAGCAGTTTACAGAAACCTCACCCAACAGGCAACAGTTCATGCTGCACCAAAAGGGAAAGCTCAACTGGAATGATAGCTCACATCCACCAAATGCAGCACCTAATAAATACTAAAACAATTGATGTGGGTTACCAGCAGCATAGTAATAACCTTATTATTTAAAAAAAAAAGAAAAAAAAAAAGAGAAAAAGAACAAAGATCCAGTATGATGCATCCACCTACCACAGGAATCAAGAGATGATGACTTGGCCATGAAAGTCATCTAAGCACAAAGGGGTGATCAACTGTCTTCAGACTAATATGCATTACAATGTAATTTGTTTAAAGCTTGGTCTGCTAATCCCAGGGTATGAAGTGCAGTTATAAATATATATGATATGTGTATATATATGTATGTATGTATATTAAAACACAATCTTTTAATTCTAAGAGCACAAGGACAGCAGATTGGAGCAGGAAGCAGTCTTTATCTGAAGTGTCAGCACTACCATCACAAATTTGCCTCAACATTATCACATGAGAAAAAGAACAAATGAAACATCAAGTGTCTGCTCTTGGGCCTTCTGGTTCTCTGCATTACCCACCTGAAAAACTGAAAAACTGTTAGACCTTTGCCCTGTTAAAAAGCAGTTTTTAACTGACTGTCTCTAAGTTTCAGGCCATTTGAGCTGGCTCTCTCCCAGCTCTTTATTGCAAGTGCATTAAATAAATACCCCCACAACTAGCAGGTGTTGAAGTTAGGTGTTACCACAATGACTTGTTTTACAGCTTGACTATTATCTTCTGCACTGGAACTATTCAACTGCACAGACGATGTGCTCATGCCACTTGCGGGCACGATACAGTTTTTTGTGGACTTTTGAAAGCAGCATCCTAAATCTGAAACCTGATTACCATGAAAGCTTGATCGTGAAGATGAAAACAGCAGTACTGACTGAACAGTCCATAACTCTGGCTTCTCAAATATTAAGTCAACTACTCTGGTTTCCTACATAGGAAGAACTCTCCCAGTTTCTCTCAGAAGATTTTGTAGCATGTTCCATTTTCTTTCCTAAATTCGAAAGACTGCAGTTGCCCAGCAAAATGGAGTCAGATCCAAATCCAAGAGGGAGCACGTACCCTACCTCCAATATTAGTAAGGGTTGAGGCCACTTTACTCTCTTGCACTGCAGCACTGAAGTTCAAAGTCATCTTCTGCTAACCTTAAAATACAGCAGCAATCTAAACACAGCAACTCAAATATCTACCTGCATTTACCTTCTTCCACACTGAGCACTCCTCAGAGTATTTGAACTGGCTCAGGAAAAAAGTAAACCAAGCCAAACAAAGAAAAAAAAATAGTGGGAAATGACAGAACTGACATTTTCAGAATATAGCAGTTTATCCCAAGAGGTGCATTAAAGAAGGAAAATGAGCAACAAGTTCTTTAGAAGTAAATTACTCAGAGTAAGCCTCCATGTACAACGCATTTTGCATTTTTACCCCTAACCTCATACCAAATAAACAGTTCAGCCCCATGATCTGACATAAGGATCACTGCTTATTTTCCCCGTTGAAACTTGTGTCAAACCACAATTAAGGCAATAATTACTCTTCTAAAAATATTGTATAGAACTACAACTGCTTCAGATAAGTGGAAAGGATATCAAGGTAGCACGAGACAAATATCTCAGGATACATATTAACACTTAAAGAGAAGAGGAGCCTTGAGATTTCTTAGCAGAAATTCTTCAGGGACCACTTCTATCATTTAACACAAATGCTTTGTCTTAGGACAAAGAAAATACAGATGCAGTACTCAAGCTTGTATGATTTTAAAAATCTAGTCTTTACTGTTTAATACTGCTAGACTATTAAAAGCAGAAGGATCTGGAAGGAGAGAAAGTGGGCACTTCGGGGCAGATCTGTAACTGCCAGAAAGGCACAGTCTTGACACAAGGAAAGGAACTACAAACATATGGAATGCCAAGCCTAACTCTGTGACTAGTTAAACCTTGTCGTACAGCGTAAGGCTGCACAGGCACACGAGCTCCCCTTCCAAAAGCTCACAGTTCCACCCAGGTGCCTCGCAAGCTGTTCCAGACAGGTATCACTGATCAGTTCCTGGGCAAAGATGACTGGCTGGTTGAAATGTTTCAAGCTAGATCTAACCCAGAGATGCCAGTTTGACTGCCTTGACCCAAAGAACAATGAAGCCACTAGTGGTTTTGGCCCAGATCAAGGGGTTACCAGCCGTGGGGATAAGCTGGCAGGGACAAGCTAACTCAATAGCTGCAACTTTCCAGTTGCTCACTACATGGTTCAGACAATTAAGCAGAAACACTGAAGAGACAAGCAGGACAGTGTGAGATGTACAAATCACATCACTAAGTTTGTTCTCACTATGCCTTCACAAATTCTTGCAGCCTTGAGCTCCACCAGTGTCAAATCTTAACAGTCTTCTCAACAAAAATCCAAATCACTGCCCTAAAACTCAATCTCTGTTCCCTAATTTGTCCATAAAATAAGGAAAATAGGTACCCCAGCTCAGAAAAGAGTATTTGTAAGCATTTGTAATGAAGCCCAAAAGGTAATATAGTTACAGAAACATTACAAACTCAAAATACAAGCAGCTAAGTACATCCAGACAGATGAATCAATTGGCAACAGAAGGAAAAAAGCCATTGATGGTGGTCTACTTAAAAGAAAATTCTGGCTAGGCAGGGATTTGTGTTTTATTATTTTTCTGGGTTTTGGTTGCTTTGGGGTTTTTTTTGGTTTTGTTTGTTTGCTGGTTTGTATCTTCAAGTCCTAGCTCCAACAAACTATCCCCCAGAGAATCCTACGGACTAACTTCAAACCCATAAGCTGCGAGTACCTACACAGTATTTTTTTATATATCCCATTCACTCAAAACCTCAATCAATCCACAAAACACCATTTTCTAGTAGCTATCCATATTATCAGTTACCCTTAATAATAACAAAAAATATTCAAGAGATCACTTCTGGTTTGGGTCTTTTTAACTATAGCCTTTCAATACCCTCCTTGCTGTTCACACATATATACACACCCTAATGTAGCCAGACCAGCACCTCCCTGCCCCAAATATCTCTGTACTATTAAAAAAACTTCTCACAAGGAATGCTTTTCTCCCTTCTAAAAACACATTTATGGAATTAACTTCTACAAACAGGGTTGGCACAGAAAAACATCTGGTTGGCATAGCTGTCTAGCCAGCATCAAGGCAGATCAAGGGCGTTTTGAGCCAACATTGACACATATCCCAAGTCTTCTATAACATATACAGGTGAACAAGGAAAGCGAGTGTGAATTGAACAAATCCTCTTCCTGACAAGAATATAATTACCAGACCAGAGTAAGAGGTTTTGACCACTCCTAATCTAAAAACTGCAATATAGCTTTAATTAGAAGAGTAAAATTATAGGATACTCCCAATCCTGAAACCACAGCCAGAAATTCACTGCAAGGTTTAGTCCGCTCTGACTCTCGAGCATGAGATTCAAGCCCAAAATTCAGCGTTTACATAAGTACCATGGGTGGCATTCAAGTCACTGTGATTAAATTCAGCAGCGTGGATTAAATCCAAGGTCAGCAGATTAACTTTTATTACCTGTTCATGCACTGAGCCGTGCTCCTGCATGGCAGGCTCCAGAGGATACCATCAATCCTTAACCAAACACTCTCACCCAGGCACTGCATTCAGTCTCAACCAAACAAGCTGCTGACTCGCTCACACTTGAGCCCACGTCCCCAAATGCCACCTCACAGCATTTACACCTCACATGCCAGCCAGGAGACATTGCTGGAGCAGGACTAGTATTGATGAGCACCCACCTCCAGCACAGGGTGCCAGCAGAGGACAATAGCTTTTTCCTGCAAAGCCTGTCGTTTCCAGTCAACTATTTCACAATCACTCATCACTACAGGGTTATTCCAGAAAGGTCACTTTGAGCAGCTAGGAACATTTGGTGCTCCTAATCACGTCACCTGTGTCAGCAAAAGAAGTCCATGGCATAGGGCTCACCTAGGCAGCCCATAAGCCGTGCACTCACTCGTGCAAAGCACCCAAGAACCTCCGCCTACCTGAAGAAAAAGTTTCTTTTCAAACCAATATAAATACAGGATACTTGCAAAAGAATATACTCATAGTGCAAGGCTGTCATTTTTCTGCAAATCAAGTTATTGTCAAAGAGATTTTACTGCTTTTAGCAGAAGGCAGAAACAAGGTAGAGCTTGCTTTTTTTTTTAAGTTTTAGGAGGATTTCTAGCAGGACAAAGACCTTCCATCTTTTTTAACTTGAAAGGCAGGCTTTTGAATACATACATTCAAACGTTTTAAACAAGAAACACAATCACTTGTAACTATTAATTGCCACATTATTTTACATTATATTACAAAACATTAGGGCCACAAAGAATGTGCCATGATGCTACCTTATTGCCCCATCCCACCACCAAGCACCCAGTGGAGAGCCTACAGCAGCACAGGGACAGGGAAATCCATCCCACGAGCTGCCCACCACCTCCTGAGAGGCACAGAGCCACTTAAGCTTTGCCCAACTGACATGATTTTTCAGAACTAAATTGCTATTTTACCTTCTTCCCCATGAATCTTTTCATCCAAGTAGACCAACTGGGCCTGACTGGAGATGCAATATTCATTTCAGTAGGACTGGGGAACTACAGTAGGAGTATGACACTTCCTGGTGCATCCTGCTAACCAATAGATTGAAAGGAAACAGAAACAAGATCAGATGGAAACATGCTCACTTTTTTTCCACTGAAACTCAGCAGCATTCAGCAGTGCTCGACCTACTTCCTATCCCATGTCTTTGCTGTCACTTCCTTTGACAGTTTGTCAGCATGCTTGTGAATCTGGAGATTAAGGAATGAATGTCTAGGAGGCAAAAGAGCCGGACTTTTTCATCCTGATGTTCAGTCAAAACTTTTACAATCTAACCAGCAAGGCGCACAGTGACCAGCCAGCAACAAATACCTCCAATTACTGGCATCCAGCAGGAATTGCTAATCAACTGCGTAATTTCACTTACAAGTATGCACTTAAAGGTGACTGATTTCTCATGAAACACCCTTATTCTTCCTTTTTTAGCTCGGGGCATGGATTAGCATCTACAAACAGCTTTGGGTTTTCTGCTTTCCTGTATTCCAGAGTTCCTGTCTGAAAAGACATTTTATATCAAAAAATACTTGTAATTCGCTCCTTACAAATGAATAAGAGTCTTAAATACCACTGGCTCCAAGCACATGATCCTCTATTTTGTACCTACAAACACAGTCACTAGCTATAAATGCTGAAGTGAAAGGATCCTGTTTGCCATGCCTGGTTTCTTAATAGAAACCAGTATTGCTACCAAAATACAAAATGGTTGTAGCAGAGGTAGTATATTAAGTTCTACTTTAACTGAAATACTAGTTACTCAAAATGTAGATTTCCAAGTGAATACTAGCACGGTGAGCTGCTGTGTTGAGAAATACATTCCAGTGTTTGGTAAGAACGGAAACACTCACGAGGCACACGTTACATGACTTTACTCAGCGTAACAGTAGGTGCTCCTACATGTTTAATTCATTTGAAATAGGAGATGTTGAAGCTTAAGGTACCCAGTAGCAACCTACATACAATCAAAATGCATTCCTAAAGCTTCCTGCCAGGCCATTCACACAACTTCAAAGAGTTAGGACACCTATCTGGCACAGCACTAAGAGAGTCTAATTTTCCAACTACCAATGCTCAATTTTCAACAAACCATGCTTTTTCTTGGGGGGAAGGACAGTGGTGCAGAGGAAAGGGGGAAGTGTCTCGGGCAGATGTCTGAACTTTGGCTCTACACTACTCACTCCAAAATTGTCGGCCTAAAACATTACAAAGCCACGCAGACCGCACAACACCACATGCAAACGAAGATCCGGGCAGCCTGTTCATCTCCACTAACCTACAGGCGCCTTCTGGAACAAAAAGCAACTGAAGATGTATCATCAACAGGTCATCCGGCTGCTTCTTTGTGGGAAAAAAAATTCGAAACGCTGCTGAACAGAAACCGGAAACGGCCTTTTTTTTCCCCAGGTCTCCCCCCCCCCCCATACGCCTTCAAAATGAAAAAAAAAAAAAACAACCTATCGTCCTTCAGATGCAGAAGCGCCAGCTTCTAGCTAGCTGAAAGGCTTTGTAATTTTCCTTGCCAAGTAGTGCTTTTTCAAGACAGAGGAGTCCCAGCAAAAAAAAAAAAA
>VWZW01007069.1:926404-1029788 GCA_013397115.1 Edolisoma coerulescens
TCCCGTCCCCCCCGCCCCCGCGCTGAGTGCAGCCCGTGTGCCCCCACATGTGCGCACCTGTGTGCAGGGTGTGTACCTGTGCCCAGATGTGTACCTGTGTGCAGGGTGTACCTGCGTTCAGGGTGTACCTGTGTCAGGTGTGTACCTGTGCTCAGGCTGTACCCGTGTGCAGATGTGTACCTGTGTGCAGGCTATACCTGTGTGCAGGGTGTACCTGTTCTCAGGTGTGTACCTGTGGGCAGGGTGTACTCGTGTGCAGGATGTACCCGTGTGCAGATGTGTACCTGTGTGCAGGCTGTACCTGTGTGCAGGCTGTACCTGTGCTCAGGTGTGTACCTGTGTGTGGGGTGTACCTGTGCTCAGGTGTGTGTGCATCCACTGACCTGCGCTTCCCGTGCTGCCCAGTGCTGAAAGCCCACAGAGTCCCGGGCTTCCCCAAAAGGAGTGTGGCCAGCAGGTTCTCCCCCTCTATTCTGCTCTTGTGAGACCCCACCTGGAATACTGCGTACGGGTCTGGTGTCCCCAGCACAAGAAGGACATGGTCGAGAGCAGGGCCATGCAGCTGATAAGAGGACTGGAGCACCTCCCGCATGAAGACAGGCTGAGAAAGTTGGGGCTGATCAGCCCTAAGAAGACAAGACTGTGAGGGGAACTCATAGCAACCTTCCAGTATCTGAAGGGGAACCTCCAGAGGAGCCAGAGAACCTGTAGCAATAGGACAAAGAGTGATGGGTACCAACTGAAAGAGAGGAAATTTACATTAGATATTAGGAAGAATTTTTTTAGTGTGACAGTGGTGAGATACTGGAGCAGGTTGCATGGGGAGGTTGTGGATGCCCCAACCACGGCAATGTTCAAAGCTGGGTTGGACAAGGCCTTGAGCCACCTGGTCTAAAGGAAGGTGTCCCTGCCCAGGGCAGGGTGTTGGAACTAGAGGATCTTGAAGGCCCTTTCCAACCCCTTAACACTCTATAATTCTACAATTCCATGTGTGCACGTGTGTGTGTATGTATACATACATACAGGCGTATAGAAAAATGTATGTATGTGTATATGCCCATATATATATGTATATATATATTTCAACTGAAATATAGCCACATAAAGAAAGACTATATTAATTGATTTTGTTCTATGTTTTCCATAGCTTAAGAGAAATCACAGCCTTAATGTGGTCTTCAAATTTATTTTTCTTATAAAATGTGGTGAGAAACAGATTTTTAAGGGAAATGAGAACTTTTGCCACCACATCATTCAGAAAACAACGTGGTCCTGCCCCAGCACAACACACAAAGTCAATGGAGATGCTTTCATGGTCATCACACCATGAGCTGCTGAAGAATTATCCAGGGTCAGAAATACTAGTGGTGCCAGGCTGTGTAAACTCTGCCTGTCACTAACCTGAGTTTCACTGGGGTTTTTAAGGAGAGATTAAGAGATATAACAAGCTCCCAGATTATAGGAACAAAAGGGGTCTGGGTGATCATCCCTCATGATCTCTGGCATAACCCTGCACATCCCAAAAATAGCTTTTGCCTCAAATGCAGTATTCTTTTAAAACACCTGAGATAAATATAGTTCTGATGGTAAATTCATCACTCCCTGGCTTTTGGTGGCTGCTGAAAACAAAGCCCGGTGTTAAAACTGAGCTCTCCTCGAAGCGTTCATTGGTTTGCCTTTGGATGTGCTGTCACTCTCTTCTCCGTGCCCAGAAGCTCGTTATTCCCTGCCAGATTTCCAACCCAGGTGTTTCCAGCCCTCTGATCAGGGCGTGCTTTAGTCTCTTCTTTGCCGAGCTCCCGATTCCGGCATCCCGTCACCCTTCGCTACGATGCAAGTCAGACCCTCACCCTCGAGCAGGAGCGTATCCCACATCTCCCCATAGCTGCTGGACATTCCCATGGGACTCAGGCACACAGGGAGTAAGGAACCCATGTGCAAGCACGTGGCAGATGGGTGGCAGGTGACAGCAGTGCGGAGGCATGGGTGGAGAAGCTCCTGGCTCCAACCCCGACATGGAAAACCTGCTGAGTCCTGCCTGTGAGGAAGTCACGTCTCAACCCAGCGACCAGGAGCTGCCTTTCCAGACATGGTGGGCAAAAGTCGAAGGAAAGAGGATGGGGAAGAAGGCAAGGGATAGGTGGAAAACCGCCGCAGTCATGGACAGGCATCATGCTGGAATGAGCGGGTGCTGCCTGACCCCTGCGTGCCGCCTGACGCGCTCAGAGCTTTGCGTGCAATGAATCACTTGCCGCGCATGTGATGTAACACGACAGTGGTAACAGATCTCATTATTATCCAATTTACCAGGGGAAACTGAGGTGTGGAGAGGTGAATATTATGCCTGGGGCGTACTGAGACCAGATTACAGAAGGCCTCATGCTGCCATCCCATGCTCACTTTACTAAGCCATATAGGAATTAGGTGCAGCTGGCAGAAGCAGACACAGAGCACGCTGAAGAAAGCCTGGGGGGAGAGGATGAGCTTGGCATTCAGAGTACAGAGCCTTGCCCCTAGCCTTTGTGTCCTGCCACAACAAATAGTCCCTCTCGCTGTGTTGAATGGGGTCCCCTCCAGCTCCCAAGAGCTGCTCCAGGTTGCTGTCACATGCTGTACTCTTCTGTAGTATCTGATGGGATTATCCCTTTGACCCTCGGGAGGCTCTTTCCTGATTTTGCCTGGCCATATCACCCTCCTGCAGAAGGAAAAATGACGGTGAGAGATTTCCAGTATCCCAGCATCGCTGCTGCAGCCTTGTCCCAGCCGCCCCGAGGATGAGCCCCAGGTGCCAGCGATGCCAGTGCTGAGCCTGGCCCTATCCTGGGAGAGCACCTGCAGCCGGACCAGGGCTTGTGTCCCATTGCTGACCATCTTTTATTTAACTCTAGATTAGCACCTTCATGACGGACTTCTGTTTCACGAATTGGCCCAAGCCCTTCTTATATCCATGCAAGCATTTATCCTTTGCATAACCCCCTGGCTCAGCACTGCTCCCAGTTCCCTTTTCATCTCGATCCTGCCTCAGGGTTCATTTCTTTCTCAAAGACGTTTCAGAGGAAGTTTAAGAGACAAATCAGCATTACAAAGCATTCCTCTTGTAGGAGAAACAATTTTCAGAAAGCTTTTCTCTCCCTACTTTAAAAAAAAAAAAGGAAACAGCTGAGTTTGGTGACTGTTTTCGGTATTTCCTTATATTTAACACATGTCTCTTGCGATGGAAAAAGGGCAATCACCACTGAAGGCTTACAGTCCTCTGCGACATGCCCAGAGGTCTGGAGAAGCTGGTGCTAAAAACTGGGCTTCAGAACTCAGCTCCTTGCTGGCAGGAAGCCTGGGGGCTGCTTTTCCCTGTGATCCTGCCATGTACCCTTGTACCATGAGCTTGTACCACTACATGGAGAGACAGCAGGGAGCTGAAACATAAAACACCCAAAGTTTTGGGGGAGTCAAGCTGGCCTGAGGTGACCCATCACCATGGATAATTCACTGGAGAAGGGAGGGTAGGTAGGTAGAGCATCACCTTTGCTGATCCATCTCATTTCACACAGTTTTTTCCCTCCCAGCACTGAAACTTGGAGTTGCGACTCAGCGAATTGGAGCTCTGAAATCATCTTTGATATTTAAACAACTATTTTCTGTTTTCTGACAGCCACACACTGTTCCAGTGTTTGTGTCGAACAGGCTCTCTGAGTCAGATGCAAAATAAAGTGACACATGGTCCCCTCTAATGTTCCCATCAGAGCATGTATCGTCCTGTGATCTCACTGCAGCAATGAGGAAACAGCGAAGGCTCTTGGCCAGGTTTCTGCGCTGCTCCTAACTGCACATGGCCCCAACAGCAACAGTTCATTCACACCTCACTGCCCCTGTCTATATTATTAAATAAAATGATCCCCAGCCAGAGTGGCTTGGCTGGGCTCAGGGCCATGCTGCTGAACACTGCGTCCCCTGAAGCACCACGGCCAGTCCGAAACTCTTCTGTGCATCTCCTGGCCATGCCCAGATCATTTTCCACACCCAGGCTGCCAAGTTCAACCTGCCAAGATACTTCACCAAGTCCCCCCCAAAACCTTGGAGAGGCCACTCATTCCTGGGGGAGAACGTGTGTCTCCAAGGGGGGTCCTCATGCCTCTCTAAACCAGCTGCCTCCCTGGGTTACAAAACTGAAGCTCACACCACCTTTCTCATCCAGCCCGTAGGATTCCAAGGGATTCAAACCTACATCCAAGCAAATTTCATTGGGGACTGATGCTGCTGGGACTGAGCATGATGACAGGGTGCTGGTGCCACGACATGCTGCAATTCCCGCCTGCGTGGGTAATCAGTGTGGCTCAGTGCCACGAGCTGTGATTAAGTCATTAGTCAGTCGCGTGAAAATATTTGAGATTACAAGTCAATGCTGAATTCCTTCTTGGAAGGGTTGAGGAAATTAATATTTAGCTCTGGCGGACACGAGGTCAGAGCTTGTCAAACACAAGACATGACGCTGTAACCCTGAGCGCAGACGTTGCCTGATCATCAGGTGTTGGGCTTTACCAAAGGAGCCTGCTAATTCCTTCGACTTGTTACGAACTCAGCCTTGGGTTCATCAGGGGCTAAACATCAAATCACGGTAGAAAAATTGAAGCACCCCGAGCCTGGCAGGTGGTTCTTTCTTTTCCATGCCCGGTGGTGTGCACTCGCACCTGCACTGCTCTCAGGCAGAGTAAAGGGGTGGTTGTGCAATCATCCGCAATCAATCAGGCCGATCGTGTAGACCGATTAAATTATGTTCTTCCACCAGTTCTTAGAAATGTAATTTGCTTTAAGTTAATAAGCAAACATCTACCATCTCAAAGTGTATTTGCAGAGCTGTAAAATCAAGGGCCACTTCATAACAGCAGTGAGGAGGGAGGGAGGGATGGAGCTGTGATACCAGCACAAGGTTTAGTCAGGATGCTGCTGGAGGTTTCACAGGAGTCGGCCACCTGGATGGACATGTGTCAATCCCCCTGACGCACATTAATTAATTAATGACGTGGGACAAAATCTGAAGTTCTTTCAGATGACCTCCTGTTGCAGCGGGTGGAGATGGTGAGGGGTACCGCAACCTTCCAAAAGCGTCTCCAACACGGAGCCGTTCGGTGGCCACCTCCCGCACACGCACTCAGTCACACTCACGTCTGATGATACTTGCAACAGGTCGATGGCAAAGAGTTGGGAAGGGTCCTTTGTATGGGGTTCCACAGGAGAGGTTTATTTCAGCCTCGCGCGTGAACGGGACCAGGAACAAAGAACCAAAAATGGTGGGGGACTCAGGCTGATATATGGGGTTGAGGAGCCAATGGTCTGAGGGCCAGGGGGANAACTGGGGGAACAGAACCAGGGTACATGAGCATAGCGAAGCAAAGACCTTTAGAAGAAGCCATTTCATTCTAGCTTTCTACGGGGGTGTCACAGGCTACCACAACCTCCCTTTGAATACAACTGCAATAGAGGAGGTTTAAGCAGAACATGAAGCCTCCTGCTGTTGCTTCGCTGAGGACGGGATTGCACCCCGTGGGCTCTGGGATGTTTTTCACTGCTTGTCCTTGAATGTGGATCTAGAGGGAAAGTTTGTTCTGCTTCTGCAGTGATTTCTCCACCAACTCTGCCCTACTTGGTGCAGTAAGCAAAACGTCCACCAGCACTTCCCAGGTGCATCTCTTGGGTTGCTCAGGCGGGAGAAGGTGCTTGGCTGCTGCTCAGCATCACAGCTGTCCTCCCATGGACCATGTGAACACACATCCCAGCTTTCCCAGACATCCACTCCCAAAATTAAAGTCTTTTCCCCCCTGCTCTTCTTTTGTTCTTCCCTGAAACACCATCTCTGAAGCTGCCGTGTGGAAGGACATCAGCCTTTTCCCAGGGAGGGGGACATGGCAGCATCTCCTCCTCTCCCAACCCACAGCACAACCCGAAGAATGGAGGAGGCAGGTGTTACTTGAGCAAGGCACATTTAAATGCCTTTAATGAGGCGAAATGAAAACACCACGCGTCGCTCGCTACAGCTGCTGTACCAGTCTGGAGGGTGAAGTGGTAAGAAAATCAGTACATAAACATCAGCATGTAAGTGCTCCCAGCACCCATAGGACGGGTCCAGTTTATAGGTGACCTCTCCAGCCCCTTTTACACATCAGGAAACTGAGGCAGAGAAAAATGGAGGGGCTTGGCCCAGAACATCATCAGCATTAGGGCTAGCACAGGAGTGTGAGGGAGGGACATGCTGAGGTGGTACCTTACCCATATTTTAAAAGGACTGGCAAGCAGTGGGGACACCCACAGCACCCATATCCATCCCGATGTTTCAGCCTTCCATGTCATACCCTCCTTTGAGAGGAACAGCCACTGCCTCCTTATCAATTTAACACTTAAAAACCAGTCTGTGCTATGCCCAAGTCCAAGATGTCTAACCATGGGTTGGTTGAAGAAACAAAGCAGATTTTGAGTTCTTGAAAGCACACAAAACCACAGATGTATATATATTTTTGCCTGCATTCAGTATAGCAGCCAATGCAATCTTTTTTTTTTTTTTTTTTTCATGTTTTTTGGGGGTTTTTGTCTTTTTTTTGGTCTTTTTTTGGTGTTTTTTTTTCTCCCCCTCTGTATGTCATGGAAAAAATCCTCTGCTTTCTGCCTGAGAACTCATCTGCCAGAAGGCCTGCTTGTTGTAGCTATGATTTAAGCCACATGAGCTGGCTGCGTGGTAACAGAGTAATACTCTTTCTTTGGCTTTCTCACTCCAACAATATGATTAACACAGTGTTTTCTGGATGGTTTAAGTCTGTCAATCCAAGGAAGAAGTTAAAGGGAAGGAGGCCACCATGGGCTCTGTCGAAACAAGATTTGTTTAATCATTGCTCCAGGGAGATTTGCAGCCAGGACCTCATTAGAAGTCCCCCTGAGGCCAGGCTGGCAAAGCCACCTTCAACCCTTCATTTTGAGGGTTGTGAGATGCCTACAGCGAGTCCCACAGTGGCCTGGCTGTGGCTGGACTCACCAGGTCTTTTCTGGGCAGCTCCAGCAGCACCCAAAGGGATGCTCAGACACCACTGGTGACATGGGTGACATCTTTGGGAGAGGAACTGAAAGGCTCCTACCAACTGCAGAGGTTTTTGTCAATGAGATTCCAGGGTTGTATGCTGAGTATTTCGAATCTCTCATTTTCTCCATTCAACTGAGGGGTCCTGTGGGACATGGCTACCATCAGCTCTTGGTCTTTCTTCTCTAGACCTGCCAGTGCCCATTGTGTTTGCCCCTTCTCTGGGGTCTGCAGCTGGATCCTACCACTGGTTTGGGGTTTCTCTTTGCTTTTAAGAGCACTGCTGGATTTTGGAGTCAATACTCAGCCATTCATAGCCGTGTTTCATTCCTGGACTGATATGACTGATACCAAATGCCCTTGCTCTCACCTAAAGGATCTAAATGTTTCCTGGCAATGCTCTTTAATTTGCATTTACAGTCACTGGGCTTCGTTTGGCACGATCTTGTTCTTTCAGCTGGGAAAACTTCCCTCCTTCAGCCCCTCGGTTTCACTTGGGCTCTCCTGAAGGAAATAACTGGGGTATTTTAGAGGAAAAAACCCTGTTCTGAAGGTGTCTGCAGGCTCAGGGTATGGCAGCCTGCTGCAACCCAGAATGAATCAGAGCTGTGAAAGAACAGGCTTGCTAGCAGCAGCCAGCATCCCACCTTCCCAGCAAGTGCTCAGCCCTGCCTGCCCACCAGCCACAACTCTGGGGGCTCCCTTTGGTCCAGCATCATCCTGAGGAAGAGGCAACACCAACCTACCGCTGGTGGTCTTTGCCAGAACCCCCCCACCACCAAATGGCCTCTAATGGCTTAGTGATGAATGGCCCCTAACACATATTGTCTGTCTGTGACAATGAAATATCCCGTTCCAGAACCTCAGCACCACTTTGGAGCAGGCTGGCGAACTCAAGCACTGACCAGGCATGGTTAGGAAGTGGTGTGAGCTGGAGACCACTCAGAGGCAGCAGTTTGGATGGGGTCACCTCGTCTGGGGCTGCAGCAGGCTTTGACAGCAGTAGGACATTGACAGCTGGACTCAGGACCAGGAAGCCACCCGTGACACACTTGATTTATTAATATATGTGTTGTCTTTGGGGCTTGATGATAGCCCAAAAGCTGGTGGTGTAACCCGAGCTCGTCCTCTTCCTCAGTTCCAGCAACACTGATGCTCCTCAGGGGGAGTGACCAATGTGATGCCCACCAAGCCAAGGTCCACAGCCATCAGAAACAAGGCTTTCCCAGCAGGAAAACTAGAAAGTGGAGGGGCAAACGTGTTGTTTTTTTAAAACCTCATCCCCCAGTTGTGCAAAGGGGGAAGAGAAGTGAAACGGTTGTGGAACGCCTCGTGAGTCACTCAGACACTAAGGTGTGGTATCGCAGAGCTTGGCAGATCCGCCCTTGCTTCGCTGCCCCCGCGGCTGGAGCCAAGCAGTGTCTTGGGGCTGGGTGTTGACACTGTTCCTGGGTACAGCCGAGCTCCCAGGAAGATGTGCTTGCTCCAGGGCCACCCAGCATCCACAGCCCAGCAAATCCCGCTGGGAGCGAGCCGTGCTCTGATGCAGCCCAGCCATGCCAGGACCAGCTGCTGCCCACCCCTGGCCTTGGCAGATCCCATCCCTTGTGTTGCTCTGGGATGGGACACACAGATGCAACTGATGGTGTTGTCTTGTACTGCCCAATGAGCCAAAGGGAACAAAAACTGCAGAAGCAACATGAGCAAAGCATCAGAGAGGCCAAAAGGAGGACTTTTTTGGATGCAGACTCATAGCAAAGCTGGCTTTGACCCCTGTGAGGTCAGGAAATGTAGGTGCGGTGTCCACACCTGAGTCTGGTGGCAGCAATTTTCCCTACGTAGCAACAGTTGTTATGTAGCAATAATACTTGGCAAATTTCAGGGCACTTGAGAAATATTAATTAATCTGCCCATCAGCCTTGTCAGGTAGGCAGCTAAATATTTTCATCTGGGCTTTACAGCTTGGGCAGCGGGAAAAAAAGAAAAAAAGAAAAAAAAAAGCAGCAGTTTGTCCGTGGTCACAGCATGAGCAGCTGCCAACATAAGGGCAGTGCTCAGCAACTGCCTCAGAACAGGAGAACTGATGCAGAGGAAAACCAAAGGAAAACCAGACAGGGCATCAGGAGAGCCAAAGGAAGCACCAAGGTTTTCAATCCAGTGAAGCAAACCTCAGAGGGACTTCTCTGCTGCTGGAACTGGCATTTCACAGCTCAGTTTAATTATACTAATCACTTTGATGATGACTCCTGACATTCACCTTCATTAGCCACTGGCGGCCACGCTCAGCTGCTGCGACTTCAGAGCTATCAATGTCTGCTTTAAATAACCCATGAGTAAAATCGGCTGGGAGACAGTGTGTCTGGGCTCTCCTCTGGCATAGCCTGCATGGAGGTGGCTGGGAATGCAACACTGAAGCCAAAATTGTGGTTTAACCCTGGCTGAGCATAGGCATGATCTTTCTCTGGATGTCTTGGGGTGGGGAGAGCTTTCCTCTTTGGCACTGAGAGCAATGGCAGAGTGGAAGTGGAGAGCCGGGGTGATATGCAAGGAAGGACCAGGTGAAGTCAAGAAGTCCAGTCCATGGCACCATCTTTCCAGTTGCCTTGGGAATGGTGTTATTACTACACCTTCTGTTGCATAAACAAGTAGCTCATGCCATAACCAGGCTTCAGCCCAAGGGCATTTTTGCCCTAGTGCCCATTGTCCCCAAACAAACAGCGATTCAGGTCACACTGAGGGTAGTCATATCCTAAAGGCAGGGGATAGGACAGCTGGAAGGGCAAAGCAAAAGGCGGGAGGACACGTGGTGCCACAGCCATCCCTCAAAGCACAGGGCTGCACGGCCAGAGAGCAGCTGGACCCTGTCCCACAGCTCTGAGACCCTTGTTGTGGCCACGCTGCCCTTGCTGGCAGTGTGCTTTGCTTGCCTTAAACCAGGATGAAACATAGGAAAATCACAAAATCCCAGATAGATCGCAAAAGCAATTAGGTGTTGTGATGTAGCTGCTTCGGTTTTCCTTCCTTACGGTTTGTTGTGCTGTTTCCAGCTTGTGATTCTCATTTTACTAGGAATGCTGCTCAGGGAACACGGACAAAACTTTCAGTGATGTCATTTGTCAAAACAGAGGGATTTGAGCTCTGCAGAATAAAAACAGAGAGAGAGGTGAGATGCCATTAGTCTGTAGTTAGAGATGCTGCAGCAATGCTAGATGCCATTTGTCACTCTTGTATGAGAGATCCCAATTATCATCCCCAAAAAGCTGAACAGGGTGATGATTTCAACCTGCTAGCAAGCATTTCCCCCATACTGACCACAGTCCCAAAGCCCTTCCCTGCAATGTTTCTTTATGAAGGTATTATTTTGCAATCTAATGCCCACAATAAATCCACTTGTGCAGACTTTACTAGCAGGGCCCAGTCACTCATTAACTGCTGCGGCGTGCAACACGTGTTCAGAACATAGGAAGGCACCTGTTTATAATTAAAAAAAATAAAAAGCATAAAACTTTTATGTTGTAAAAGCAGCATCATGTTAGCATGAGTAGAGCTGTTCAAGATAGGAGACATGAGTAATGCTCTCTGTGCCTGCATCCCTCCTGAAACGATCGCTGGGATGCTGCATTTATGAACGATGCACTGGGTATGGCACCACTGCCCTGGGGTAGTTGGACACTTAAATGCCATTATATCTTTGGTCCTTTGTTGTGAGATGACTGATGCTTTAAAAAAAAGAAAATAACGAAGATGTGAGACAGTTTCACTTCGAGGGATTTTAAATGTTCCTTCATTCAGCATCTACAACTGGCATTTTCCTGAGTGTGAAAGTGCATGGAAAAAAAGGGTAATATTAAGACCCTGTTCTTTGGGAAGGAGATTGCCCATGGCATGTCCTGAGCGCTTCTCTCTACCCTGAAAATCCTTGCTTTGCATCAAGCTACATTTCTCAGTGCTGGCTCTGACGTGCTGTATCTGCTGTATATTTTGGCTGGTTTCTCTGCCGCACATCTTGGCTTTTGCTGTGACACGCATTGCACGGTCTCTTAGGAACACAATGGACTTTTGCACTCTCACTCCGAAGGATGTTGTCACTGCAAACCCTTCCCATGCAGCCACAGGAGTGTTTCTGAATGCTCCTCTTGAGGAGCACACACCCTCCTTTCCAGAAAAGCCTTTTTCCCACTGCCAAACCACATGAGCAAAGATCCCTCTGCTTCAAAGGCAGCCTTGGGTTGCCAGAGCAGATGCTGCCAGTGACAGGGCTGGTGGGCAAAAGCCACCCTAGGAATGGACACGGGTGCCTGGGCCAGGCTGGCCGAGGAAGGAGGCACTTCTGCCCCAGCAGGGTCCTGCTTTGCAGAGCATCCAGCTTCCCGAGCTGGTTTTAATGCAGTTTCAAACCCAGGAGTAAACTTCCCCAAGTCCTAAATCCATATGAGCCCACACCCGCTGCCCTTCCCACCCTGCCGCAGGGATGGGCAGGACTGCCCCCTCTCTGCCCCACGGCAGGAAGGGAGGGGGGACACGGTGTTTGCTGTGTCCCTGAACCTCTCCGTGCTGCCAGGGGAAACCAGCGGCTCTGCCGGCTCCCGGGCTGCGGCAGAGCGGCAGGAACACGCAGGCATTGCTTGCAACCAGGCAACCGTGAGGACAGAGCAGAGGGGAGACGAGGAGGTGTCTCTTCAAGCCCTGGCTGATGGGTCTGTTTGTGTCGGGGTGGGGAGAGGACACGGCATCGTACCGGCTTGGCACTGCCTGGGAAGGACAGGGACAGGATTGCCAGCTCTGGGCACACCCCTCCCCACATTCTGCTGCTTAACTCAGCACCTTCCTTCCAGTCCCTTCAGAAAGGGGGGAGGAAATAAGGGAAAAAATTGAAAAAAACGATGGAGGCTCACAGACTCCTAGTTTCTGTATGTCTTCCCGAATATGTATACAGATTTTGATCCAGCAGACACACTATTTTTAGTTTCCTTTGGGGTATGTTTGGGAGCAAGCCCTTAACTGTTGCTGTGCTGCTATAGAAACCGTATCCATGTACACTGACATGTTTACAATTGTTTTAAACGCCATAAACTTTCAAGGGCAAAATCAAGCAGCTTATTTCCATTAAAGTAACTGCCCTGGTGTGGGTTTCTTCTACTTTTACATTTATTAATTTAGGACCCTTCTCAGCTTCACCCAGCCCCACGGAGTTTTTGTTTTGAGAAAGGTTTGCCAGCTCTTGCTGCCATGGTGCTTGGCAAACCTGGAGCAGAGCAGTTGCAAATCTGGATTGAGGAAGAGAAAATTTTTTGCTAGCTCTGCTCGACCTCAGCCATAGGAGGGGTGTTTGGCAGATGCCAGGGTGTCCATGCAAAGCAGAGCCTCCTGCCCATTGCCTGCCTATGCTCCATCCTGGTGCTATGGAGCTGCTGTGAGAGGTTGTTTAGCCCTTGTGGCCAGCTCATGTGTATCTGGGACAGAGCAGCTGCCTAACTTCAAAAAAAATCCCAAAAAACTACCCCCTCACCCCCCCCCCCCAAAAAAAAAAAAATAACGACCACAAAGCATTTTAGTTCAGGCTTTGGGAAGAGAAAACCCTTTTTAAAAAAATTTATTTTTAAATATTTCCTAAGGTTAGGCTTCCCCATTCCTTTTTTCTTTGAAGTCACAATCTTTCTCCTGCAACAAAGATTAGGAAAGGGCAGAGAAAAAGGGTGGGGGTTTTTTCCAGCATCCCAGGTGGACAGCAGATGTGTGAGAGAAGAATTCTTCCCTGAATGTGAGATGGATGCATCATTTGAGCTGGATGAGGAGCACAGAGTCCATCCCATCCTCCCAGTGTTAACCTCCATCTGCAAGGTGGGCTCGAGTGCACCTTCCCTCGAAGTACCAGTCCCAAAACAACCATGCCAGGGCAAGGCAGCTCCATCCATGGCCAGGCAGGGATGGGTGGCAGGGGCACCTTGGGGTGGCCATCACCCATCGGAGCACCCAAGCACACCCACCTGCCTCCTGCTCCCCGTGTGAACCCCATCACTTTGCCAGGTTGAGCTGGACACTCTGGCAGAGACACTCACAGACTCAACCACACCAAACTGGTTTTCCCTGTCCAGGAGCATCCAGGAGCAAAGTCCAAAGAAGGATTTGGCCTCCAGGGTCCATGTCTGCAATAAGCACTCCCTGGTTCTGGAGGTGTGAGCTTTGAAATTGGTCCTGTAAAGCTCTGTGCGTGCTTTGCTATGGTTAAGCTGGGTTTCCCCGAGTTACCTGAGATCACTGGGAATCAGGTCTACATGGAAGTAAAAGAAATAAATGGGGATTTCTGCTGAGTTTTTCCTAAACTGATTTAATGCCTCCAACCTCGGCACCACCTATTTTGTCTCTTTCTTGTGCAAATTTGCCTGTGCTTACCTGATTATTATTTGTCATTCAACCCCCACAACGGTCAATTATTTGTGTTTGCTGGGTCATGCAATGCAGAACAAAAAGACAACCAAATAAGTGGCATCTGCAGCAACACCCAAACAGCTGAATAGAGGCAATGGTTGGCTGTGGGTGGCCATTTGCCTGAGCCAGCAGTTTCACCCTCTGTGTGCCTGCAGAGAACGAGAAAGTGGCCATCTGACCCAACCCCTGCCCTGGTGGAGGATCCTGTGCTGTGTTGTGCTGTGCAGAAAGCCCCCGACCCCCATAAGATGCTTGTGGGGTAGAGGCAGTCACAGTCACGATGCCCTGGCTCCTGTGAGGTAGAAACCACAGTACCTAAAACTCAGATCTTAGCCCAGTGGCCAGTTTCTGAGTGGCTGGGTGATGACAGGTTATCCCCTATTGATGTGCTCCCTGCAAAGCAATTAAAAGTCGAAGTCAAAAAACCCAGAGCTTGTTGTCTAAAGAACATACTTGCCTGCAGCTGGGGTTTCCACTCCCCCAAAAGTTCAGGTTGAGGAGGCTGGCAAAGGCCTTCAGACCACAGAATGGGCCACCAAACTCATTTGGGAGCTGCTTAGAGGGGTAAAAAAGCATGTAGAAGGGGGTGGCTCCCAAAGGTCCTGTCCCCAGGTATGGTGCTGTAGGAGTCCCTTTCCACAGCAGGTCAGGCAATGATCTCAGCATCACCATCAGGACAAAACCTGCCCGTCTCCCTCTTTCCAGCTCCCTTCCGTGGCCCAGAGACAGGTCCTGTGTGACCCTGCTGCTGTGTGATCAGGACTCAGTAGCGCTGCGGGCAAAACAGTCTGAACGTGGGGCGTTCTGACTGTATTTCTGTTACTACCAGTTAACACAACCTTCTCACCACCCTTTCCTGAGCTGTTTGGGTGTTCAGGCACGAACCGGTTGGGTGACGACGCGTAAATGAACTCGGTGCTGCACCGCGGATTAGTTGGGTGCCCATGCGTGAGCAGGGCGGGCGCTGGTGCGCGACTCACTCGGGTGCTCGTGCACGGACAGAAAGGGTTCTCAGGCGTGCGTTGGTCAGGCAGCCACGGGGACGTGGATGCGCTGCCCAGGCACGGACGATCCGGGCAGGCACTGGCTGGGGACTCATGCGTGAATTGAGAGGGTGCTCACGCAGGCACTCATCAGCTGCTCATGCATGAACCTATTGGGTGCTCCTGTGTGAGCTAACTAGAACCCGTGGGTGAGTGCTGTGATGCCTGCAGCTCATGCCCAGCTCACTCCTCTCCTTGAAGATCATCCTTAAAAGCCGTTTGAACACAAGTCCATTATCAACTTTCCTTTCAACATCATCACAATCCTAATCCATAACAATTCCAAGCTCCCCTCTCGCTTCCTGCACACCAGACACAGGGGTTAATGCTGAAACAATGTGTGCATATGCATGAAAATTTCACTCCTTGCCCCTGGGGACCAGAGCCTGGGAGTTACCAGCATTACAGCCCCGATTTTTGTCTGTTATGAGCTCCACCCCTTACACCATGGACTACAATATCAGGGGCAACATTATCGAAGTCCAAATGTATGTACTTGTCATGATTTCAGCCGTTGTGCTCGAGGACCAGGAGGGAGGAATTAAGATTGTAAAAACCTGGATGCAATACTTATTGCACACTCATACCTGCAAAACCCTCAGCCAGGAAGGCCACAGCAGTCTGAACAAATTGAAAACCCCAGCCCTTGCACCTATTACCAATGTCAGGCTTTGTGCCTGCAAGAAAAAACATTAGGGCAGTTGAAATGCAACTCTTTTTCCATCTGTGTCCCCAGAGCTCTGTTCTCCTAAGTCACCAACTTCATTTTTCCTGCTCCAGCTCAGTGCTAGGAAGTGATGTTTGCCCACCAAGGTCCTCCCTTCTGCACAGAACACTTGTTAAGGACTCTTCATGCTCACGTGGAAGTTGTTCAGCTGCTCATGTGAAAGTGAATTGAGCACTCAGGTGCAAATTGCTTTGGATGTGAAAGCACAGGCTCCCTGGATGCTCATGCATAAGTGGATAGGATGGTCTTGCAAGGGGGCAGGAGACCTCTCCGTTTGCACAGAGCTGAGCAGGGGCTGCACGGCACAGCCTGGCACAGCCACTACACCAGCAGAGGGTGAGCTCTGACTCTGGGCTTTTTGGCTTGTCCTTCCCCCTCCCCACAGTGCTGCATCTGTAAGCACCGCCCCAGCATCCCACAGCCTGGGCTTGAGGTCATGCTCCTGGGGTTTCATCAGCCTCTTTTGAGTCCCAAAGCTCCTCAAGTCCTCACAGGCTGGTGAGGGAGGGACAAGAAGGGATTGAGGTATCTGATTGTGGGTGATGTTTTCCACGGGCACATGACACTGGTGAAAAGCACGACATGTTTCCAGTCAAAGGCAGAGATTTGGCAATCCCAGGGCCAGCTGTGAATTCCTTTAGTCGTGTTAGTTAGCACCTTGCTTGGCAGCTGTCATTGCAGATGCTTGCAGACTCACGACATGGATATCCAGCGGTACTAAAGCAGCTCCAAGAAGCTGGAGGGGGACAGGAGCTGGAACCACCCAAGTCACACCACTCACACACAGCTTCCTTCTGGAGCCTGTCCTCCGGCCTGGACCACAGCCAGCACACCCTCTAAGGGGTTTGGCATGTGAGCCTCTGTCAGTGTGACATGGGGACACTGATCTTTGGTGGCCCCCCCACTGCCAGCTCTCCAAGAGCAGAAGTGTTGGGGTTGAGACACGAGGTGCTCACTGGGCTTCAAAGGTGAGGAACTGCCTTGCTTGCCCAGAGATATCTCTGGTGCAGATCTGCCTGGCTGAGGGGGTTTTGAGGGTCCTGGAGACTTAGTCTGTTAGCAAAAGGCTGGTGTTCTCACAGCAGGACAAGTGAGCCCAATTAGGCCAGGTAGGTGCTGATGCCAAGCAAAGTTGGGGCTGCAGAGTGGGACCTCTGCGAGGCTTGGTCTGCATCTCCCCATGAGCTGTTCAAGGTGCTCAACACCCTGTTCTCAGTGAGCAGTGCAGCACAACACTGATACCCTTCATCCCACTGGGCTGAGTGTGAGCTAAGACCTTGTTCAAGGGGCAGCACTCAGGTGGCATCGCAGCTGGGCACATAACACAGCTTCCAAATTTGTACCTAAGGTGACAGCACCATCAGGAGACTCTCAACACACCCTATCACTGATAGAAGCACAGGGAGCCTCTGTCTGAAAACTGGAATAATTTCGAAGCCGGGATCACTGAGCACAGCAGGAATGTGAAATTATCACCATGGAGAAGTAGACTTCAGCTCGAAGCATCCCAAAATGATTTCTTCTATGGCTCTGAAAATGGTTTACAGAAGCCGTAAATACACCACGTGCATAACGACACCTCACGGCAGGGTTACTCCGTGTGAATGCCCAGGGATGAATTCCTCCACACTTGAATTGCTCAACAGGCTGCCTGTCTTCATCTCTACGTGTGCAGAACCTGCAGGCAGAGCATCCGGGTGTGCTCCTGCCTGATGCCACCAGCACCTTGTCCCCAGACCCACATATTTCTTTGGGCAGTTTCTGAAAGCCCCATGACACCACTGGGGGAAGTCACTGAGCAGCCTCAGACAAGTCTTGAGGACCACCTGGTGCACCATGGCAGGACACAGCACATCCCTTGCCCCCGGCCACCATGCCCTGCACGGAGCAGTTTCTGGCTACCCAGCAATGGGCACTTGGGGAAAACTGAGTGGGGGGATGGGTGAGCCAAAACCAAAGGGCTTTTCTCACTGTATTTAAAGAAAACAGCTTTAATGGGGAGAGAAGGAGTTATGGTAATAGAGGGAAGTCTGAGAGCAGGCAGGGATCTGCTTCCTATTGCAAAAGGCAGCGGGAGGGGGTTGCTTTGCCTGAAGACAGGATTAGCTGGCATTTCAAGAGGAGGTGGCCGAGGAAAGTATTCAGTAGGAAAATTCACATGCTTCAAGTGTGCACTGAAGTTTCAGGAACCATTTTCATATGCTTCTGAAATATTTCCTGCTTGACAAAGCCACCGAGAATCGCAACAAGGACCAGAAGAAGAGTCTGGTGCTGCCTCGTGTGGCATCTGTTCAAACAGCTCCGTAGGAAGGACTCGGAGGTTGCCAGAACAGGTATTTCTTGCTGCACTTTCTTCTCTGAGTAAGGAGACATCTCCATACATATTAATACACACAAGTGTCTGGAGACCAGGCAGGCCCAGTAACATTGCATATGTGTAAAGAGCATGAAAGGACTTGCTAAGCAGTGGTGGTGGCTTCTTACTCAGAGGCCACCAAACGCTACAAGGTAATAGGGCTGTGAATGCCAAAAAAATTCACCAGGTGGGAGGAGGAAAACTTGAGTACTCTGAGGCAAGCTTGTCCTCTGAGGGAGGATTGAAGAGCTGTGTAATGATAGATGAGACTTAAAAAATTTTCTGTGGCCCCAGGAAGATGGTCCCTGTGCAGGTTGATGGGTCCTGAGAGGGCCTCACTGCTGGTCCAGAACTGTATGTAAAGCTCAAGGCATTGAGCTGATCTCAGCTTCAATAGAAGGAGAGATGTTTCAAATGACTTTCACAAGAAAGGTTATCACAGACACTATCCATCATTTCACCATGGACGGGGAGTGATTGATTTTCATCCTTTCCTTTAGGGAGAGACAGGATCAAAATGAACTTTGTTCTTGCTCTTAGATCTTAACAGACCTTAAATAGATCTGTCCTGCCATGAGATGTCCACATGTGCAACTCTCCCATTCCTCCTGCCTTTGCTGAAGACTGAAACCATTCCAAAAGAGCATTCCAGAGGAAAGGCTGCCATTCCTTATGGATTTAAGAGGGCTCATCAGCACATGTTCCCCCTCGCCACAACTGCTGAACCACTCAGCTGGGGATCTGCTCAGCAGGACAGGCTTCAAAACATTTTCACAAGAGCTCTGGCAATAAAAGATGCATGTCAGGACAGCAGATAAAACACTTCAAAGGCGATTGGAGTTGAGTTGATTTTGCAGCCACTGGAGTTTTTGACACTGGAAGGCAGCCACCTGTGGCTGGGTGAAAACTCCCTGGCTGCAGAAAAACTCTGAGGGTGCTCAGAGCCTCTTCTTCCTCCTCTTCCTCTGGTGCTGCAGGTAAAGAGCCCACAATCCCCATCTCGGGCTTGGTTTAGTTTTTAGGATGCAATCCCTTCCCCCTCCACTTTTTTTGTTTCAGTTCAGGTAGTTGTGTGCCTGATAACTCGAAGCAAAGTTATTTCACTCTGTTTCCAAGTCATTTAACTCCTGAAAATCAGCTTCTTCCTCATTTTCAATTAGGACTGAAGTAATTTTTAAAAGCAAAGATAATTTCGAAAGCAAAGTAACTTAGAAATATTTTTTAATGTTCCAACTGTTTAAAAATGGGTTTTTTTTTATAATTTGGGCTTTTTTTCCAAAACTGTTTTATTATGAAAATTATCAATATAAGCTATGTAGCATTGGAAAGAAGGCTGCTGTGCCTGTTTGGCACAAATGACAGGAGGAGGAATAAGGAGGTTTTGGGGAGTCCTGTGCAAGAAGGGCCTGCTCCGTGTGGGTTTTTTCCTGCTCCTCCAGCCCACTGATCCCAGATGGCTTTTTCCTCTCCCACAGGGTGCATGTGCCCATGTGCACATGGTACATTGCTTCTCTGCTTTCTCAGGGTGAAAAAGATTTATTTGTAGAAAGTGTTTCTGAAATTTAGGACTGAATCCTATGTCCTGACCCCGGTGTCCTTTGGCTGGGAGCAGAGGGGTCTCAGCATTCAGTGGGGTCCAGCACCTACGCAAAGATGCCTGTCTAAGGAGTCCCACCTATATGAAAATACACCTTTGCCACAGGGTCAGCTTTGCATCTCCTCATACACAGCCCAGAAAAGACGCTTTTTGTTGCTCTGATGCAGGTGTGAGTCCTTTTCCCCCAGACCACAGAGGGAACATTGGGAAATAAGGCAAGATTTTGACACATGCAATACAGTTTTGGCTATGAAAGTGTCTCCAGTGCAGGTTTCCATGTGCTTTCTTTGTCCTGACAGACCAACCCAACCCAACTAATACTGAAGAGAATTCAAACGGGCCATGTGCCCAGTGCCCCAGGAAATCTCCACGGTTGCCTGGCTGCTCCCACCAGACCATGGCAATCCCATAAAGGCTGGGTAATACAATGACACCGTTCCCTCAGGCCCCAGCTCAGAAACACAGTCAGGCACTTGTAAAACCTTAGGCCTATACTTAAATCCCTGAGGTTTTATTTCCTTAAGCCACGTACGCTTTCTCCACATGCTGAGCCAGGATGCTTGTGCACAGAGAGGGAAAACGTTGCTCCAGCCTGCTGGTAGCTCTGATACAGGATCAATATCTGAGCACCTCTCCCAGAGGACACTGGAATAGATCTCCTGTGTGGAAGAGGGTTGAGCAGGTTTGGCTCAGCCCTTCCAGTGACACGATCCATCAGATAAGATCAGACCACAAACGACTGCCCGGACAGATGTTACATTATTTATTAGAGCAGGCTACTGGTGTGAGGCTGGAGGCCAAGAAGGAGGGGGAGAAGACAGCAAAGAAGATAAAAATACAATATTTCTTAGCCTCCAGAATAAGCTGCTTGAGAAAGAGGGAGCACAAAGCATCTGTACAATTTATGCCTACATCAGATGTATGTTTTTTATGAGTGTTTTCCTACTCCTAAGTGAAGGGAGGAGACCCCTTGGTAAGGGGGATAATGTAGATTTCCCCACTCGGAGGTGCTGGGACTCTTCAAGAGATGAGCAGGTCCCCAGACACTGCTTGACTAGTGCCCAAATTTGCCAAGCACTGAGTCACAAGCGCTGGTGGGCAACTACAGCTTTTTTAGCTGAGTTTTCAGACCCTGTGGCAGGATGGGAGGTGAAAGGCATCCAGAGGTAAATCCAAAGCCAGGGGTGAAGCTTTCTTCTGGATGCCTTGCTGACGCTGCAGTCACTGGAACCTCTCAGACCTCAGCCCAAACACGCACACGTTGCCTCACGGGGGCCCTGGAGGCAGCAGCTTGTCCTCCACAGCAGCAAGCCCTGGTCATGGCACTGCCAGCTCTTAGCTTAGACACCCCAAAACCAGCTCCCAGCATCCATCAGCTGTGGCAGAGGTGGTCCGCAGAGGAGGGGTGAGAGGTGCCTGCAACACCAAGATGCTGTGAAGTGACAGGTAGTGAGGCAACGGTGAAGTGACATCATCCTTGGACTTAGTAATAATAGTAAATATTAATAATATATTATTATTGTAGCTGACAGAAGCATTCAAGCAGGGGGAACAAATTCTCCATTTCAGCAGAGAATTTGCTGATTTTTCTCGAACGTGCAGCAGCTGCTGCTGCCTCCCTGCTGCCACTGCTGCTACAGGGCTTCAGTTTCCATGCCGCAGCCTGGCTGAGAAGGTGCTGGGTGGGAATTAGGGGCTCCTCCCAGCAGCTCTGGGTGTGTGGCTGGGTGCTGGAGAAACCTCCGCCACCGAGGTGGAGACAAGGACAAAAGAATAGGAGCACAGGGAAAAAGCAGCACTGGGAGGTCTCGGTGTAGGGTTTCAAACAGTTTTGGAGCGGCTGGAAATAACCGGAGGGGCTGTTTCTGAGCAACTTGGTGCAACTCTTCTCTTGCATCAATGCAAACCAGATTGGGTTGGAGCAGGAAAAGCTGGGGGAGATGATGTGGAGCTGTGCTCTGCTTGCTGCCACTGAGGTGGGCTCCGGCAGGGGAGAAGCCTTGAGGGCTGATGAATGAATTACCCACCCGGGCCTCATGAATTAACCACAGGGGCAGGAAACTGGGGCAATGTTGCAGGCACAAGGAGCAGCAGGAAAGAGGGGTGACCATGGGCCTCACTTGTTCTGCTGACCCAGGCAGCTCTCTGGACACCAGGAGCTTCAGCACAGCCAAACAGGGCAAGTCTCGGTGCAATGTGATTTTGAAGAGGTTTAAGCTAAAGTCTTGCTTCCCCCAGTGCTGCCAGCTCCTCCAGAGCACTGCCTTTAGCAGTGATGGGTTCCCTGCCTCTTCCATCCACCCCCAAACCTCTCTCAGACAATGTTTTTGGTGACTTTTCAGGTCACATTTCATTTATCCCCATTCATTTCTTTTCATGCAACATTTGTTTTACTCTCCTCCTTCCTCTACGTGTTCTTCTTTTCCCCAGAAAAGCCCCATGTCCAAAAGGCCCTGGTGCCATGCTCTAACCCTGCTGATGGCTGTCTGAAGGATGGTGTTCATGACATCAACCCAAACACAGAACCGTGTTTACTCCAGCATCAACCACCCAGGTCCCTAAAACTTGTCACTGCCACCCTCCCTCTTCCTTGTTCCCATTACATCCACATCACCTCCTCCTACCTATGGTTATGAGCTGTGCCTGAGGTCCCACAGATCCCATGTCCCCTCGGGCGTGCACAGCTCACCTTCTTTGTGGCCAAAGGAGTTATCCCTTCAGCTAAGACAGATCTGCTTAAGTCTCCTACCCTGCTGGGTAAAAAACGGAGTGCTCTCAGCATACGGGTACAGATGGCATTGCTACACACCCTGAACCCTTTTCTCAAGGGTGTCACACCCCAAAAATCACATGTGGAGATAGGAGGCATGTTTGAGAGTAGAAATTGCAGGAATCATGCACAGACGGCGTGGTGGGAAGTGAAGGGGAGTAGGGATGGTGCAGCCTTGGACTGGTGGCATTCCAGCTGGGATCATCTGTTCCTCCATCCACCAAAGCAGAGCCTTCCCCCAGCTCCCTTTTGTTCATCCGGCGCTGGTCGCCACCAACCAACCATGCAGGAATTGCACCCACCACGCCCTTTCACCAAGGTGGGATCCCTTTTATGTGCCAGAGGTTCTCTCCCTCCCTGGGTGCCTTCTCTCCCTCCCTGGAGTGGCTCCAGGGCAGCGGGAGCGGGTGCAGTCGTGTCCAGGCACGATCAAAGTGCTACAATGGAGTTATCTCTGTGCTCGCTGAGGACCAGACAAGCCCATCGCATGAACGCAAATTTTGGGGCTTTAATTAGCCAAGCAGGGAAACACTGCTCTGCCTTTAAAGCAATTTATGTCTGTTTAAAGGGAAAAACAAAGGCTTTGAAATCAGAAACTCAGAGGGAGAGAAAACTGAGCTCAAAATCATTCCATTACTCGGTGGCATCAATTTGAACCAAAAGGGGTTTTTTTGAAAAAAAAAAAAAAATTCCATCCCTATTGTCCCTCCTCTGAAAATCAGTCCTTGGCGGTGTCAGGGCTTCCTTTCATTGGAGGGTCCAGTTTGCCAAGGCATTGGGAACTGCGGAGAGGGTAGGTAGGGGTGAAGCAACAACCCTCAAAGGAAAACTTCCTTGGTGCTGCTGGACCATTGCCTCCATCACCTCCCAAGCTCTCTGGCACCCAGATGACTTGCACCAAAGCCATGACCAGCAAGCTTTTTTTTTTTCCATCAAGCATATAGGATAATAACTGTATTAAGATCTGCATCCAACAAGACACACATCTAAAACTGGAAGCTGCACTGCGGAGGGGCTCAGGAGATCAAAGGTTTTTCTGCCTTCCTTGAAGTTGTGCTTGAAACAAACAACTATTCTTTCCAAATCCTGCATTTTATTCACAGCTCAGTGGGAGCTGATGTCTTGCCTGTTTATTTTCAGTTGCTAGTGGTTTGTCTGCAACCAAAATAAGTCTTAATCCTTTCTTTGCAACATCATTCGAGGAATGGGAGCCATACATGTCCCCACGCCAGACCCTCAGGGTGCCCCGGGCTCCTCCTGCCCAGGACAGCCCTGAAGTCTCTCATGCATAGTCCCACCCTGCATTTTGGAGATGTGCTTTGAGGTTTTACTGCTGCAGTGTCTCAGTGCTGTCGCCAAGTGCTCGCCACAGAGTTTCCTCTGTTTGCAAGGCTCTGCCAGCGGTAGCCCAGCACTCGCTGTAACCTTGTACAGTTTGATTTTTAGCACCAAGTCCCATTTTAGGCAGAATCCATTAAAATCATTAGGTGTTACCATATAAATCTCCATCTGCCACGTCACACGGCGAGTGACATTTCCTGACAGTGTGTTTCACCATCACAGGAACCATTCTTAAAGCACTGATTTAAAGTTGTAACGAATATCAGGGATTAACATGCTGCTGAAACCACTTCTGCCCCAAAACCCTGAAAGTTTTGGACTTTTTTATTCTACTTTTCTTAGGAGGGACTGTGAAACTTTTGAGATTTATTACTGGCATGTACCCTCTGGCACAGTCCTGCTGTCTCCATTGAGCAGGGACACTCCTTGCCTAGTTTCAGCAAGACACTGCAGAGGGTAGAACCCTCCAAGATTGTCATTAAGGCTCCACAGTTTTTTCACAGAGAATGGTGAGTGGTTATAAAATTAAAAAATAACCCTACTGATGGCTCTGGCTGTGGGTTACCCCATCCCATATCAGACATCAGAGAATCCACAAGAGAGCTGCTGAAAACCAGGCTTTTAGGAACACTGAGCAGGTCACTGCTGTAAAGCATCTCACATTCAGATTCACACTTCTCCTCTGTTTTCTTTCCAAGATCAATAATAAAAATGATGGAGTATAAATAGAGAGGAGCTGAAACACATCACCCAAGCACGCCGTGTTCCTTCACTGTCTCACTCCAGGTCCTTCTCTTGTATTCTTCTCCTTCTCATTGTTGTTGTTGTTGTTCTTCTCCTTTTTCTTCATCTTCTTCTTCATGGTTATCCCTACTACTGATTTCTGTTTCAGATGCAAACCAAACTCTAGCCACACTGGAACCCCAGCATGGCCTCCAGGTGCCCCTATGAAGCAGAGATGTGGTGCAGATGCAACAGCAGGGTGAAAAAAGGAAAAAGGGAGCTTACAGGATGCCCCATGCAGTAAATCCCCTGAAAGAGGGATTTGGTGCATTCCAGCAGGACTCATTTTGCATGAGGATATCACAGAGGGAAGCAATAAAGGAAAGTTTCCTCCTTGTGCAAGGGAGCAGGGTGAGTAATGGAGCACTCACAACTTTCATCCAGACAGCTAAAAATGAGGGGAAGGCCCCTGTGTGGGTCCCAGCCCTGTCTAGACTCCATAGCTGTTCACAAACAGAGGATAACAGGCAAAAGATGTGACGGGGCAGGCTCCTCTCCCTGCAGCATCCCAGTAATTGAGCAGAGACTTTGCTAAGCCGTGGTGCTCTGGCACCTCAAGGCTGCACCAGCGCCTTGCACCGACCTGCCCGTGTGGGAAGCAACACTCCTCTGGCATAACCCTGCCTGCCTCTGCCTCCAGTCTCCACAGGGCACAGCCAGAAGGGTCTCTTGGTGGTGTGTTAAAATTAGATGACACCAAATAGCGCCACTGGTGTGGCCCGAGGGGCTGTGCAGGAGGCAGCCACCCAGGGAGGGACCAGGGTCCCCCCAGTTCCAGGGCAAGCGCCCGCGTGCCCGGCTCTCGGCACCAAGCTCAGCCCACAGCAGCTTCAGGCACCACAGCAAAAAGAAGTAAAACTGATTCACGAGGGGGAGGGAAAAGAAATGAGTCAGGCTCAAGAGTCCTAAACTCTTCTCTGACCATCACGTTCAAGCCTAACCTCTCCTGAAAGGCTTGCACAGGGGACCCGTCTGCCAGAGGAGGTGCTGGGGCATGAGACCTAGGAACGGGGTGAATCCTGCTGCCTTTGCAATTTTGCCTAAAATCAAGGAAAATGTTGAGAGAAGCCTATTTAATGTGGTGGAAAGACTGACCAAGACAGAGGCTGGGGCAAGGGTGCTGTGGTGGCACCTCACAAACCTGTCCCAGGCATGGGGGGACAGCTTGGGGTAAGGAGGAGAGGTAAAGTCATATAACTGGTACATGTAGGAGTTTTGTCAACTAGGAAAATGAGAAAATTATGCTTTCCAATTTCATCAAAATGCACTTATTGCTGTCTCAGCAGATTCCTGTCACCCTCTGGGATGCAGAAACCAATTAGTCCAGTCTGAAAGAAAAATCAAGTGCATCTTTTGCTGTTTTGTAATGACAGACATTTCTGCAATTACCTGGCTTCAAACAGGCATCTCCATGAGCAGGTGCAGAAAACATCCAACCTATAGGGATGAGCAGCCTTTGCCTTCAGTCATCACTGGCTGGTGAGATTCCTCATGCCCTTAAAAACTTGAGGGCAGGCTCAGCTGCTTACTCAAAACTCCTACTTCTGATTCAAAAGATGATATAATTTAAATATCAATCATTTTTCCTAGAAAAAACAGTTGAGTCTGCATGGCAAGGCTGTATATCTCTTCTGCCATAAGAACTCCTCTGCATAAAACAGGGAGATCTTTTGACCCGAGGGACTTTGTTTCCTGCAGAGGAAATCAAGAAGGAGCAAAGTTCACTGGGATCAAAATAAGTCTTGGCACAAGAGCAGATTTCCACACACTTGCCTGTATGTGAGAAGGGGGTGCACAGCCCCAGCAGCCCAGAAAACATCTGATCCAGAAAGATATTTTCACCATGACTTCAGATTCACTCTGCTTCAGGGTTGTCTCCAAGCAGAAGAAAAGCCACCATGGCACTCCATTTCAGTGTGGATTACTAGAAAAGCCCCAATCCCAACATAGCTGTGGTGTCTTTGAACACCAGCAGCTAATGGGAGTGGTGAGTGTCCTTGTGGTTGGTGCGTTTTGGGATATTTTAGGGAAACTGCCTCGGTCCCTGCTGCCTTCAGCCAGCTCCAAGGCTCTGCTGCCAGCAGGAGTTTCTACCATGCTGGAGTTTGGTGCCCGGGTCAGCATCTCTGCATCATTCCTGTATCCATAGGGTGTCAAAGGGAAGAAGTCCTGGGAAGAAAGAGGTTTGGGGAGGGGGAAACCAAGATGTGCTCCTTTCTCTTTCCCACCCTGCTGCCAGCAGAGCAGAAAGCAAAAAGGCCATGGGGCAGTGGGAAAGGAAGTAAGTTGGAGGGTACTTCTTGCATTATTCCCTCTGCATTCCCGTGATGTCTGGAAGTGGGTAAGCAGCAGAATACCACCACCTCTGGGAAGAGGAACATCCACCTGGCTCCCCAAAATGAGAGCTGTTACCCAGAATTTTGGAAAATAGAAGTAACATGCAGGGATCTAGCATTGGCGAGTGACTGGGGGCAGTGATTTGTGCCCGAGTGACAGCAGAGCCCTGAGCAAAATGGGAGGGAGAGGGAGAGCAGCCCCTTTTATCAGCACTGGCTGCTACATTTCGCACTTCTAGAGTAGAAAGTTGAGCAGCTGCTGTTGCTGGGACTGCAGGAAAGCATCTCTGGGCCACTTGGCGTGGAGGGAGGGGAGCGGGTCCGTCCCAGGGGAGTCCTGGAAGGAGCCTGGCTCTTCTTGTTCACTGTTTTTATTTTGCTTCCTTTAAAGGCTGGGAGGAAAGAGGGAGGGAGGACCCGAGCAACGTGGTCTGAAAGAAAGAAAAAAAAAAGGCAAGTTAAAGATGTGAAGTGCCTGGCAGAGACCCAAAGCACAAGAGCACAGAGACCGTGAGAAAAATGTAAGTTTGCTGTCCAACTGGATGGAAATCAGATGTTGCTTGGGACTTCACAGGACTTGTAAATGAATAAAGGAATGGGCAGGAAAGGAAAGAAGACCCAGCCAGGCTGGAGAAGGCAAACCAGCAGGGCCTTGATCCCAATATGGTTAATATCCGTGAGACTCATTCCTACAGGCAGCAGTGATTGTCCTATCATGGCACAAATCCTTCACTAACTGCTAAAGCAGATCTCCTGAGAATGGAGGAATGGAGACCTCAGGGCTTTGATGTTGCAAGTAGATGAGGAGGAGGAGGGAGTCATGAGGATGGGGAAAAGAGCCATTGCAAGCCTTGCTGGAAGCTACCATGGGCAGAGCCCAGCTGGAAAGGGCAGCTGCTCCAGTGGCACTGTGCAGCTTCCACTGCTGTTCCCAATTCACCTAGTGGCTGCTCGGATACATGGCCTAGGAATGCCAGGGTATCTGCTGGGCATGGATGACCCAGAGGTCCAGAGAGGCAGAAGGAGGACAGAAGGGTGGCAGAAGAGGTGGGATGCTCCCTTGGGAAGGTCGGCAGCGGGACAGACACAGCTGCCTTTGGAGCTCAGGTGACCTTTGCTGTTCCATGTGCAATCAGACCATGGGACACTCTTTGAGACTAATGGAAGAATTTGTCCATGCCTTTATTACACACATGCACACGCAAATCCTTGAAATACCGCCCGATCCAGCATCTCCTGCAGGACCTCCTGTTTGTACCCACCTGCTAAAAGGGGAAACCCACGCAAGAAGCAGCAGGGACAACTAAAGAAGCCTTTGTGAGCTCTGTATCACCCATGCCAAACAGGGGAAGGCTTAGAGACTTCTGCTAGAAACTACTCAGAGCTGCTCTTGGCCGAATACCTCGGTGGGACCTGCTTCTCCTGCACAGAGGCTGAAGGGGTCCACGATGACCATTGCTGGACTCACTGCGTGAGCAGGTCCAGGGCAGGCTCTGGTTGGAAGCACAGGGGTCAGAGTGTCCCTTTCCATGCACCACGCTCAGCCTGCCAGGCAGGGACAGAAGGCCGGTCCTTGCCATTTCCCAGCAACTCGCCGTGGGAAGCTCATTCCTGCTCGCCCTGGGCTGGCTGTCAGCATGGGCTGGGAATGGAGCCACCACTGAGACCCGCAGGGCCCTTTCTGTAAGGAAACAAAGTCGTGCTCCTTGCACAGGAGCGCCCGGGGACGCCCCAGCAGCCAGCCATGGCCCGGGGCACGGCTGTGTGAGAGCGGTAAATGCCAATAAATGCGGCTGCCCCCAAATGCTCCCCACCACGGCCGGCTTTTGGGGCCAGGGCAGTGAGGTGCCGGCCCTCCGCTAGTGCAGTGCCCTTGGAGGCATCACGGGGGGAGGTTTCCCCACGGGAGATTTCAGCCCTCTTCAGGCAGGTCTGAGCGGGACAGAGGCAGGAGGGGGGTGAGGAGGCTCTTGCGGAGATGGGAACACAGAAATGTTCGGAGCGGGCAAGCGAGCCCACAGCTGCGGCCGGTGACGTCATTAGAGCAGTGTGGAGCCGTAAGGAAAAAAACCCCAATGATCAACAAAACCCCCACAAAAGCTCCGTCTGAACACGCACGGAGCGTCTTTGTGACCTGCTGGGACCTTGCCTGGGGATGTCTGGGCTCGGGGCTCCCTCTAGAGGGCTTCGCACAGCCAGCAAATGGCCACACCGTGGCCTTGGGAAGGGGACGGGAGGGCCTCCAGGCCTCAGCCCTTCCTTTCCCTGGGCTCCTGCTTTGCGTGGAGTGGCCTTAAGAGCATCCCCAAATTGCCCAGAGCCAGCATGAGCACCTTAAGCGCTGCCAAGGGGTGTGGCAGGGGCAGCCACTCAGTAGGTTTGTAAGGAAGTGTTTACACAGATTAATTCAGCCAAGCAGGATTTGGGGAGGGGGCATTGGAAGGGACTTGGCGCTGTTGGTGCGGGCAGAGCTGAATCCAACCTTGGAGATCCTGTTGAGGGGTTGGAACGATTCTGGGCCAAGCACCATATCCTGAGGTGAGAGCGGGACAATAACCAGGAGCTGCATAAAGGCAACTGCTCATCACCTCTGGGCGAGGAAGGGGTAGACAGGCAACAGAGCTCGGAGCAGGGGCTGCCACCAGGAGACACGTCCCACCAGGAAGATCCCAGTTACAGACACCGGGATGAACTCCTCATCAGAGCAGTGCTGCCCTGAAGGAGCAGCCTTGGAAGAAGAGCCAGCCAGCAACCCATGGGGCAGCTCATCATGGGACAGGCTGCTCCTGGCCGGGGGGGTTGGCAGGGATTTGCCGTCATGGACTTGTCCTTGGACATCTGCGACTACTCTGGCACCAAAAGGCATTTTCACTTCCTAATAAACCTGCTTGACAGCCCTCTGAGATATTTTGTCATAAAGTGTGATTGTGAAGCTTCAAGTTTCCTTGCAAATAACTTAATTACAGCCCAGACTGCCCAAAGCAATGAGGCACTTCAAACACACTCATAAAAAAACAAAGCCATGTTAACTCATCCTTGAGGTTTTAATTACAGCAGCTGCAGGGGCAGGTAGGCAGGGGGGCAGCACCTCACAGCCTTTGCGAGGGGGTCTTGGCTCGCCACCTCTCAGGCCAAAGCCACAGACTGAGAGAGGTCACACAACAAAAGAGAGCGCCAGGAAAGAGGGTTTGGGTGCTTTTAAGGTTTCCTAGAACAAAACAATTTGAGGTCCAAACCTCAAGGACCTGAAATTCTCCCCAGCCCTTTGACAAAGGGCTCTGCTCAGCCATGGCAGCAATGCCCTGCTCAGCTGTGCTCAGCTATGAGCAAGACTTTTGGTTTTTGTTTGCATACGAGTCCCAGCTGCCCTGTTCCCTCCAGAAGGGACAGGAGAAACTTGGAAAAAGAAGCACCACAAGAAGTTGCACTCCCTTCTAATTTCCACTTTTTCTGCTGGTGAGACAAACATTCTCTGTGCAAACCCTGGGAGAAGACGAGCAGGATCCTGCTCAGTGCCTACCTAAGGGTGCAAGCACCTACAGTTAAAGCCAGAAAGGGCTCTTGAAGGGCAAGTCATGTCTTACTAACTTAATATTCCCCACTGAAAGGGTGGTCAGGCACTGGAACAGGCTGCCCAGGGATCTGGTAGAAACACTCTCCCGGGAAATGTTAAAAAAATGCATTGATGTGGTGCTTAGGAACACGGTGTAGCGGTGGCCTTGGCAGTTGGACTCACAGGTCTTTTCCAACACAAACAATTCTGTGATTCCAGGACGCAGCTGGCCCCAGCCCGGTGTCCCCACGCTGGCTGATGGTCCCCTCGCTAGCCTTCACTAGATGGTGCTCTACGCCCTCCCAAGAAATCCCTCTTACAGTCAGAGCCCGTTTCTCTTGTGCTGCATTTCCAGCCGCAGCCTAAGGTGGGAGGAGAACGGATATTTTCCTATTCGGGGGATGTTTTCCCACAGCGGCAAAGCAGAATGGGCGGTGGCAGCGGGGTCTGAAGAACCCCAGGCTGTGTTGAAATGCAGTGGGAAACGCGTCGAGGAAGAGGAGGTTGAGCAGATGGAGCGAAAGGCACGATCATTTGCCCCCTGCCTGGAAGGTCCTTGTTTGCCCTCATTTGCCCTCACAGAGGATTCACGTCCTGGCAGAGGATGCCCAAGCTTTCCCTGACCAGGACTGAGCTGAAGGAGGACACTTTTCCCCTCTCCAACCACGTGGGCACACGGTTTGTGGGCAAACGCTTCCAAAAGAGTCCTGGGAGCTTCAGCAGCCGCAGGCACAGCAAGAGACCAGAGTGCTTGTGCCTCCTCCTTCACCCCTTCAAAAACCAAGTGCCAGCCCCAGCCAGCCCTGCCCTCCCATGGGCTCAGGCAGGTCGTCCTGTCAAATAAAATGCAGCCAGAGCTTGTGGAGCTGCAGAGAGCTGAAGCTCTGGGTGAGCTGAGCAGCAGGTCTGCCCCTGTGGAGCACCAGACACGCTCCAGCACCCTCCTGGCATCGGGAGGGAGGATGCCTCTTTAGGACTCAGCAAACTAAGCTCTTAAGCGGAGCTTGTCAGCCAACAGATAAACACACTTAGAGTTAAAAGTGTGTTTATCACCCTCTGATGGGGAATATGGCATGTGTTTATGTACAGCATGGAAGTGAAGAGGCTTTCTAACCGTGCAAGAGAGCTACCCAGGGACAGAGACGGACTGCTTTGGTTGGAAAAAGGATTTTCAAGGTTTTCCTGCCTGATTATCTCCTGTGTTTTCTTTGCAAAGTGTGTGTGGGGGTCTCATCTTGAAGCCTCCAACCCATGAGTCAACCAAGGGGTTTTTGCATTTGTTGCTCTTTTTGAAGCCTGTTCAGTCCCCCGTGGTGAAGACAGAAAACACTGCCCAACAACAAGCCTTTCCTGAAATCCAGTTTTGCAGGACAAAGCCCCCCGAGAGGCCTGCACTCTGTGTCGTGGATGCCTTCAGTGCACACAGCCTCTCCTTTGACAAGCTGTCAAGAGCTTTCAAGAGGATCTTTATTGCTCTACACACCCTGGTTGGGAAAGCTTGAGCAAAGAGATTGGCTTTGCAGGCCAGTCAGAAACCAGGGCTCTTCTCAGATGTGGCATTTTGGGCACTGCCACCCTCCCAGACTTTGTTAGAATCATTTCAGTAGAACGAAATAATCAGGCCCACCTTAAAGACATCTCAAGCCAGATCACTGCTGCCCACAGGGGAATAGGATTGTTTTCACAGGGTTTCAGGGAGATGTTTCTTCTGAAGCAACAGGTCCCCAGTATTTCCTGGGTTGGCCACGTTCTCCATGCACTCCCTTAAAGCCTTGGCACTGTCCAGGCCTCTTAAAAAATACTTTTCTGGACATGCAGAGGAGAAACAAACAAAGCCGGGGAATCACAGTCAGAATTTTGGGCTGTGATGTCACTTAGCCTTGCCCAGCTACCAGGTTCAGCCCAGAGCAGATCCCGGGATCTGGTGCAGGGCATGGATAATGTCTGCTGGAGATGCTGCACGCAGCAAGTGCCGTTCCAGAATGTGAAGACCCAGCACTGCTTTGATTTGTGATCAATCAGAGTTGAAAGACAGGAGATCCCATCATGGCTGAGGAAAAGAGCTGCCTTTCTATCAGAAGAGGGAAAAAGGAAAAAAAGATTCTTGTTTCACCATCTGAGTTGGAGTAATTTCCCTGACTACCTCCGTCCCAACGCTGTGGAAGGCAGCGTGCTGGCAGCTGCTCCAGTCCTGCCTGACACCAAAAGTATTTGCCTTTTGAGAGATGTTTGAAGATCAAGAGGTTTATAGAGGGGTGTGAGGAGATGAGTAATGAGGAAACAGCCTTTAGCAGGCTGCTGGGGCTAGTGAGGAAGCCCAACCCTTTATGCCAAGCCTTGCATCTTCTGAGAGGCTCAACCACTTCTGCATCTGGACAGCATCAGTGGAAGAGGGCGAGAAATGGAAGCTACTTTTTCCCCATGGGCTTCTCTGATTGACACGTCAAAGGCAACCTCATGGGAAACCCCACAAGTGGGTCTCATCCTAGAGATGCTCCAGGGCCTTCCTGGTGTGGACTCTCTTTATGCCAGCCCCAGGTCCCAGTCATGCTGTGAGTTGTTTTCCTGCCCTCAGGCACTGGATAGCCCCATTGGCCCGGCTGAGCTCCTGAAGTTGTTGTTGCTGGCCCATCCAGCAATATCCACAACCCCCAAGGGGGTGGGAGCAAAGCATTTTTCAACTTAACACTGTAGCTTTTTGGTAGGACTAAAGTTCACCTCTCAAGAGCTTGAGTTTCATGTAGCAGGAAGGCTGGTGCAAGCCAGCCCCAGGACACCTCGTGCTGCTCACTTCCTCCCATTTAACAGAATGAAACATAGAAGGGCTCATTAATATTGGAAAAAACCCATCTCACTGCACCCTCATGCCAGCTGAAATCATCTCAGCCGACTGCAGCAAGCTCTCTGCACCCGTGAGTGGATGCCTACGTGCAGGTTGCCCTCAGCACCCAGAGAGCAGATTAAAACTTGGCCGGGTTTTGGTGCAGGCTTTGTGGAGTGATGCTTTGGGCACACACCCCAGGGCCCGGGCTGCAAGTCCTGACTGCTTAAGAAGCACACATTTATAATGCATCCACATCCCTGCCTGGTTTATACCCTCGGGGGAAGCCCCAGGGACAGGTTTTCAGGCAGAAAACGGAGTGTTGAGCAGGGCTGGCATCCCACACAGGGACATGGACACAGCATCTGAGCGAGGTCACCAGGACAGCTCAGCAGCACAAAGGGCAGTATCATGGGCATTTTTGGGATGGCTTTTTGCTTTGTTTCAGCTTCTCCCTGCCCAAGCTGATAACATGCAACTGATACTGCACTCAAAAACTTGCTGCAGAGAGCAAAGAAATCCATAAGCAGCCATGGCTGGCTCTGCAGGGTTTGGATTTGCTGCAGGGTCAGGCAGCAGCTGCTGCCTGACATCAGTGTCCCCACTGCCACTGTAGGCTGGAGCAGCTCCAGCACTGGGGACACCTCAGTCTGGCAGCAGCCATGAGACCAAATTTCCCAAAGGGCAGCAGGGATCCTCCCTGCCCTCAGCCTGGAATATGGGCAGGAGCATCACATTCCCCTCCTCCACATGGTGCCAGTGCTGGAAGAAAAGGGAAAAGGATCAGATGCTGCAGAAGTCCTGACCTCATTCCTACCCTGCCTGCATATGTTTTGTGGTAATGCTGTGATAATTCCTAAATGCTTCCTTTACATTTTCCCAGCCAGGCACCAACATCGCTGCCGTCACCCCATCTCCTTGTCTCTGCAGGAGTGTCCTCAAGGAACACCTTTGCATTTGGCTGAACGAGATGTTCTTGTCTGAGGAACCACAGCAGTGTTTTTCCTGGTTTTCCATCCAGCCTATTAAACCACACTGGCAGCTTTTCTTCCTACTATTTTGAGTAGGATACATTCCTCTGGCTAGTGTTATATGGACAGTATGTCTGTCATTTCCCATCAGCTTTTGGTTAGGTGAGCCCAGAGCTCCAGGTCAGAGAGATGGTGTTCCTGATGGAGTGATAATGTAAAGAGATACATGAATACAGTGTCCCAAGGCAGATTGGGCGGTGTCTTCCCAAGGACATGTCAGAAGCACCCAAGCAGTGGTTTGGTGCATCAGGGCAGGAATGTGCCTGGCATGACTGGTGTGTAGGGCTTGTCCTGGGTATCAAGGAGCCATCAGACAAAAATGCCTCATGGAACACCTCCACCTGCTCCAGCAGTGATGGAGGACACGTGCAGCCCTAAGCCATGACTTTGCCCTTGCTGTTGGCATCAGGCAGGCAGTGGGTGTCTCCTCATGATTTCTGGTCTTCTCTAAATGCGTCTGTGATGAGCTTCTGTCTGATGGAACTTTTCCTACTGAGTACATTGCCACTCCTGGAGGGAACTTTCTCATGCCAAGGGTAGTAGGATTGGGCAGAAACATATTTGCAGGGGGAAAGGCACCCCCTAAACAAGGGGAAACACAGTGGGTTCCCAGGAGGCTGCATTTTTGGCCTGGGCCACAGCCCAAAACAACAATAGCATGCAGGTCCATGCTATTTTTAATGGGCTTAAGGTGAAGCATTAGGACAAGGAAACCCAGGCCCTGGCTCCCAAACTGGTCTGACACAGACCTCAGATGTCTTTGCTCAATCCCTGTGCTCCTCTCTCAGCCCTGAGACCATTTCACAGCAAAATATTCCTCTATTATGTTCCTGTGAAATACGTGGCAAAATATGCATTGCCACCAGAGGAAGCAATGGCAACCACAGGCACAAGTACAAATTTTTTTTCTCTCTTGGGTGAAAATATGTCATGGGCCACTTACTTAAGCTAAATACTTTTCAGTAATGCCCGTTTTTTTTTAAGCTCATGTTTTTACTAGAACAGTATTGAGACAAACCAAGCTACCAACTAATGTCACTGTCACTTCTGGCACTCCCTAATCGGTCCCATCCTGAGCAGGCAACATCCCTTCTCGACTGATTAAACATCACATTTTACCAGCTTCTTGGGCAAAGGCCTTCATGACCCTTGCTTCCCTAAGGAGGAGGGAGAAAACACAGCATCCTTGTGTGGCTATTCAAGGGTTTTGAGTCAAATTTTCCAGCAGGGAATGTCCATGGCGCTATCACACAACCAGTGACTGTTCTGAGTGGTGTCCCATCTCTGCTGGGAGCAGGGTCAGTCTCTGGGGCTGCTCCAGCATTTTTTCCCACATGTTCAGCCTGTGCATGAGTCCTGCCCCAGCCTGTAACTCTTTGTTGAGATGCCTTTGACAGAGGGAGTGAGCTGATCTCCCGACACGGGGCTGTCCAGGCAGATAAAATAAATATTTAGCTGTAAAACATCTAACAGTTTTCAAAGAGCCTGGGATGGCCCAGCGTGTTTAGGCTGTGTGCATAGCAAAGGCCCCTGCTGTCTTTAATCATCCTCGTATGTATTCCACGCTTTTATCCGGAGTTCTTCACAGTCCTCCACAGAGAGGTTTGTCTTGTTCATCTCTGCATAACAGATAAGGAAATGGAGGCGCAGCCAGTGAGGGCTGGGCTTGGGCTGATTGGGGTGCTTGGGGTGCTTGGGGTGCCACGTTTCGAGCCAGCCGTCTTTGTGTGTCCTCGCCAGGGCCGGTGTTCCTCCGACAAGATGTCATGAGAAGTGCTTTCCTGCTTCCATGTTTTCCTGCTGCTGCTGGTGGTGGCCACTGTGGCTGGTGCCACTTGTGCCCATCTCTCAGCAACAGTCCCTGTGTCCCACTGTGCCCCCTGCCCCTGGCTGCGGCCAGGAGATGGGTTTGCAAACTGGCTCTCAATTGCAGATGAAAAGCAGTGCTGCTTTCTGTTTTGGTGCTTTACATCTCCTTTCTCCAGCAGGCTCAGATTTATTTATTTATTACTCCTTTTCACAGATGCTTTAATATAAAGTAATTAGTCCTGAGGGTAGCATTGAGCCAAGAACAAATTGGGCTGTAACACATCTCCTCTGCCTGGGTGCTCTGTTTCTTGGGAGCCCAGCAGGAGAGGCTCCTGCCTGGACTCTGCCTGAGCTCTGTAACCAAGAGCATCACGAGGGGGTGCAGTGTTCTGGGGTTGTGGGCAGGATGAGGTCCGGGGAGCACTGCCAGGAGCAAGCTGCTGCTGGTGGGAGGTGTCAAAGGGAAGCTGCCCCCATCCCAGCCTCCCATCAGCTCTCACCATGGCTGAAGAGGAGCCAGCTGAGTCCTAAGGCAAGACATGAAGCATGGTTTTCTCTGGAAGCTGCGTGGGCTTTAATGACAGCCTGACCCAGGGTCTTATAACCCTTCATTTTGAATTAACACATTTGCTTTCTCAGTTCAAATGTGTATTTCCCTTGCCCCACAACTTCTCCCATACAACATTCTTTTGAATCAGATTTTCACAGAAACTTTTACTGCAAACAACAGTCTAGCAGCCTCAGAAATATCCAGGGCAGCCAATACATCCCTATGGAAAAATTGTGATAAACTGATGTGTCATCCTCAGATGGAAGCTGCCTGAGCAGGAGCTGGCCCCAGACTGGGTAAGGAGCATCCCTGAGCATCCCTGGACTAGCACTGAAGTTGTCTTCCCAGTGGTGTTTTACAGATCACCCTGCTTTTCCCTATTTCCCCATGTAGCTACAGAGGGAATCTCTTCAGAGGATGAGAAGAGGATGATGAGGCCCCATCCTTCTTCCAGCCCCGTGGGTCCAGGGGACTTGGCTCACATCCCAGGCTGGTCTACGAGGCACATGAACATTTTCAGAACCACCTTTTCACAAACTAAACTAATTTTTTAGGCCTTGGGTTCTTAAGGCCACCAGCTTTCCAAGAAATTTTAAATCCTCTAAAATTCACCCAAATCCCATAATCGCTCATGGAAACAAAGGCTGGACTGATTATTTTTTGCTAAAATGTTGGCAGGCTTCCAGCTTTTTGAAATGCAGCTCTGCCGAAAGAAAAATCTTTTGTGGGCAAAATCATGTACTGGTGGTTTTGGAAAGACAAGTGAAAATGAGGCATTTCAGGGGGAAAAAAAACCTTTAAAAATAGTCTTTTTAATAGAAGCTATCTTTATCCCCAAGTCTGGAAGAGGAAGGGTCACACTTATTTTTCATCTGCTTTCCCCCTTGCCCACTGAAAGAAAAAGGGGCAGGTGGGTTATTTTTAGGCTCCTGTTCCTGCTGCAGATGCAAGAAAAGCCATTTTTCCCAAAGCTAGCTGGAGCCTTGTGTGCTGGGACAGCTGTGGGAACCTCTGTCTGCACCAGCTGTGGGAAGATAGGGCTTGGAGAGGGTTTTGGGGACCAAGAAATTATTTGTGGGTGGCCAAACAAGGGCTGGGGTAGCTCAGCATTATCATTTCAGGGCAGTCATTAGGGCTTTCTCACAGGGAGGGCTGCAGAGATTACACGGGTGCTGCTGCAGCACCTCATCAGAAAAGGGCCTTTGAGTCTCTCCTCGCAGCCAGTTTTGGAGTGGTGAGGGCAGGGGGAAGAGCAGCACCCAGCCCTGTGCCACCACTTCAAGGTGCCCATGGGGAAGGAGCTCACACTCCTCCTCTCCTGAGCTGCTCCTCAGCCCTGGGGAGCATGGATGGGCAGGGAGGCCTCTCACTCCCTGATGCCATTGCTCTTCCCAAACCCGTAATGATCTCCTGGGAGTGCAAGGACCAGAGCTGCACAAGGCCCTCCAGATGTGGGTGCATGGTAGCTTTAGAGAGGCAGAAGGGTGTTCTAAGCTTTCCTCCTTTCCAACCGTTCCTGATATAGGGTTTACCTCTACTGCTGCCAGATGTGGAAATATCTGGGTGAGAATGGCTGCCAGTGCCCCAAGGTCTCGTGCCCAAGTGGCAGGGGCCAGGTGAGGGCTTCACTTGCAAGGTGAAGCACAGCATCCTTTGGTACCTCCCTGCAATGACTTCCATCCTCTTTCAGTTCTGTAAAAGCTTTTTGCAATTCCCCAGTCTGCCTTCTCCTTTAGCATCCTAAATAACTCTCCATCATGAAACAATCCCTTAGTTTTTAGTGACCACCCTACCCAGCCCATGACACATGGTACCAGCAACCTCCCTTCCTGGAGAAACACCCCCTCTGCTTCCCAGCTTTAATCACCAGTGGGAGGGCTTTCATTATCATGACAGCTTTTGTGCCTCTGTAGAAGCCAGTGGCAATATGAGACAGTTCACCCTTGCCTGTGCTTTTTGAGCCCTTCAGAGAACTCAAAGAGGTTTGTGAGACATGACTTCCCTCTGCAGAAGCCCTCTCAACTCTCCCCAGATAATTAATTGCATTCTTTGATATAGCTTCTGGTCACTTGGCCAGCACAGGTACAGACACCAAGAAACCTGCTGAAGGCATTTTTTAATGTCCTGTGGAAAAGCAGTGCAGCTGCCCTGGTCCAGGAGCTGTTTGCAGGGTTCTTGCTCGGGAGGATGCAAAACCTTCCTGTGCATTAACTGCTGCACAACCTCACAGCAGCTTCTCACCTTGCCTGGACCCCTTAATCCCCCAGCCAGGGGATTTAATACCACTGTATTAAAGAAGGCAGCTTACGGAGAGGCTGCTGGGAATTTATTAGCTGGGGTCTTGGGAGGCAGAGCTTATAAAATAGAAACTTAATTAACGGCGTGCTGGACAAAGGAGTTTAAATCATACCCAGCAACCTACATCCTCCAACTCTTCACCTCTAAGGCTGATGATCAGTGGAAGCAGCTACATCCATGAGATCCCAACAAGGGACCAGAGTCACTCTGGAACCCTGGGCATGAGTGAGGTGGGAACCAGGACAGTTGCTTTAGATGATTTACAGAGTTAGTGGCAGAGTGGTAGAATTAGCTGATTTATTTGAAAATTAAAAAAACCACACCAGAATGATGAGAGGAATTGCATTACACTGCTTTTGGTTTTTGTTAAATGTAAACAATAGCACACGTTATTTTAGAACTTAGGTTTGTTAATAGTACTGCAAGATGCTCAACATCTGAAAGCACCTGCCCTGTAGAAAGACTTTCCAGGCACCTGTGAAGCACCACCAACTTTTGGTTAGGCACAGGAAGGAGAGGCAGTGGTCCAAAAATTCAGTCAATCCAGTTTTAGGCTTCCTAATCCCAACTCAGAAGTGGTGAAGCCACATGAGAAAGCACTGATCCAGGATGAACTCGCTCTACCAGTTCAATTTTTCCTTTTTCTTTTTAAGCAGGCTTCCTTTGAAGCACCAGGCTTCACCCCAGATCAGGTACCAGCTCATCTGTACATCTAACCTCCTTCCAGAGTAGCCACAATCCATCCCCCAGCAAGAGACATCCAGCCAGCCCAAGCTGTGCACAGCTCAGGGAAAGGCAACACATTTGTGTCAGAAATCTTCAGTCACTCCTCCTGCCCCCTTGAATATCAAACATCAGAGCTGACACTGCAAAGGTAGATATCAAGTTGTAGTATCTGTTCCTGTCACGCTGAAGAGAAGCAGGAAAAGGAGCAGTGGCTGCCTGCAGGAGCTCTGCTGACAGCACCAGGGCTTGAGGTGCTGTCAGCACCGATGGCCAAGGGAATGACAGCCCTCCCACTGCCCCCCTGGAATCCCAGGGACAGTTCACTCGGATCTGCACTTCAAAGAAAGTGAGCTACCAAGGAAAGAACAAGAACAACTGTGTGTGCAAGCCTGCTGAGCGCCTGTGGGCAGCCCTCCTCACACTGGGCAGGAGAAAAGAGCCACAGCCCAGGCATCACAAAGGTGCACAGGACTGCTCAGGACCTTTTCCTGAACTTTTCCAGGGTAAAACCAAAGGAATTCAAGACAGGGTTGTGAGTAGCTGATCCGAGAGAACGTGGGAGCAAGACGCGTTCGCGGACACAAGACATCTGCGTTTGGAATGGAAAATAAGAGAGAAGAGCACAAGGCAATTGATACAAGAAAGAAGGACCAGCAGATGCCCCATTCTTTTTTCTCCCTTTCAAGTATCGGCCACAATGTGCCAGGGGTCTCAGGCCATGGTGCCTGATGGACCTGGGGTTCCTGATGCTTCCAGGGGTCTCTTCCAGTGTCTCCATGTGACTAGTCCCAGCCGAACAGCAAAGATCAAGCACGTCAGTGCCAGCAGAACAACTGGGGAAAAACCACAGAAGCATGTTAGAGCATTAAAAAAACCCCAGTGCCTCTTGTCATACGCCAGCTGCCAGAACACGGGGAGATTCAGGGAAAGAGAAAAAAACCCACAATTGCCTGTATAGGATCCATTACCCCCAGAGCTGTATCTCTCAGAGTTTTACTGCTATACAGTCAAACTCGCCCAATGCTTCCAGGTCAAGGCATGTCTAAAGAGGGGGAGGCTTCCTGGACACAGGAATTAAAATACATTACATTTACAAAATACTCCAAGAATAGTTGAACTATATAAAGAAACATGTACTAGTTTGGGAAAAGCACATTCTTGTCCTACCAGCCAAACAAGCTGAACCACTAAGAATGAAGTTTTGCTGGTAGAAATGTACCTATTGCAGGAACAGAGCTGCCTGCCAGAGACCATGCACACCTCCACATTCCTGGTGGCCACAACCATCAGGAGACAAGCCTCCAGTGCCCCCATGGCTGTGGCAGACAAGCTTTGCCAAGACCTGCTTTCAGACATGGCCAGGCTCCAGCAGAACTGGTGATGCCAGTCCAGAATTTAGCTTTAGCCACTGGTATGTGGCAGTGGGACGGCTGAAGGGTGGGAACGTGCTGCCTTCTGCTGACCCCGTGGTGGGAATAGGCATCTCAAACTGCTACAGCAGGATTCAGAGTTCACACAGCTCAGTCCCTTTCATGCCAGCAGAGAACTGCTTATAATGGTACAGCTTCTGCCAGACTGTGATTGTACAGAATTTGGACAGCTTAAGCCCTTTTACCACGGATGACTACACTCAACTCTGCTACAGTGGCTGGCAGCAACCAGATAATCCCAGGAAAACTTGTTAAGGCTAGCCTGGGCTCTGCATAGGAGAGGAGCATGTGCAGGAATGCACTTTGAAGCCCTCCGTGGGTCAGAAGCTTATGCGCTGCTCCTATATGCCCAACAATACAGGGCAAATGGAAGTCCACAGCCTTCATCCCAGCCCTGCTTTTCCTTTGGCCCGCCCTACATCAGATGGAGCTGCTGGAGGAGCCAAGTGGGTGATGGAGGATTGCAGGACAAACGTATTGCACTGGGAAGTGAACTTGAGACAACACAAGGTTTGGATTCAGCCCCGAGGCTCACGGGCAATGATTTCTGCTCTACTCTTTCCTTAGCAAAATGAGTACCTTCAAATATGACCTTAGTTCTGCTTTTAACAAATAATGCTTTTCAAGTGGCAAGTCTCTCTGCCCTCAATACAGAGGAAGGATGTGAAGTGTTTACTGGCCTTCTTTTACAGGAGTTAGCCCAAAAGATTCACCTATAAAAACGTCGTTGGTCAGTGGGGATGAAAATGAGCCATTCCTACATGCGCTGCCAGTCAGAGCTGCTATGACCACTGGGTAGACTGTGAGGTTATAGCGGACATACTTGTCAAGAAAGTAGTTTTCTAGACAAAACCTGTGAAGAAAAAAGAGTGACCAAAGTAAGAATTTTCTCTGTATTTCATTTCCATTCCCTGAGAAAGGAATTAGACAGAGAATGGGGGGTTTTGTGAGCCACTGTGGATAAGAGTCCAAACTTTTTCATTTACTAATATTCAAAAAATTCATACATAATTTATTTAAGGTAAGTTTAGGGGGAAAAAAAAGCCATGTTTCATATGGTTTCTGTATCACACCCTCACCTGTAAACCTAAGGCAGGTTGAGCTCATGCAAGTCACAAAAACGTGTTCCTGGCCCCCAACATGTGCTTATTGGCATTGCTGAGGTCAGGGAAGAAAAGCTCTGCCCAGACTCCCACTTCATCTGCCATGAATTATAACAGAGGCCTTTGTACTCATGTGTTGGGAGAGGGACAAGCAATGAGTGAATTGGAACAGATGGTCACCACTGGTGAGAGGTGGAAGGGGTTTTTGAGGCTCGGTGGGGACCCGTGGGGTCGCTTACCATACAACCAGGCCGAGAGCCAGGATGCTCAGGGAAGCAGTGGTTGCTTTCTCATTGGGCACGTTCCACTTGTAGATCAGCACGACGGCGAAGTTCAGCAGCGTGGCGATGCTGGTCCATGTCACATACAGTGCCAGCCCGTTCTGGACCTGCCACGCAGCACAGCAAGAGGACAAGAGTGACACACAGGTAATCTCTATTTGTCCTTGGTGACCTGTAGGCCCTGGGGCAGTTAAGCCAGCCTTCTGGACCTAGCTGCAGGAAAGGTCCCTCAACGTAGAGAAAAGGTGGAGCCTTGGAGTCCTGAGGGGCTCCAGAGATCCAGCCCAGCAGTGTGTTATACTGGTGTTTCAGGAAGTGCAACAAAAAGAACAGAGCCCACTCCCAGTTTGTGCCAAGAGATGTAGACGCATTTCCAGAAGGCTTGGCAGGAACTTTTCTATGCAGGGCAGAAATCTTTCCTCAGCTATGTTCTGCCACTGAATCTTTCACTCTGATACTGCCAGCACTGCACATAAGTTCATTTTTTTTTACCATTTACCCACAGCAGAGCTTCTCAAAAGCCACCTACCAGAATGCGGATGAGCCAGCGCTCAGCTTTGTGACCCTTCCCAAGCCATGAGGAATGGATGCTCAGGGCTCGGTGAGAAATAAAGAGGGAGGCACATGTGGTAAGACAGAGGACTGCCAGGAACACCAGGGCTGGAAGGAGGTATCTAGGACAAAGAACATGTACACACACAATAGACATCACATTTTTCTCAGTGGTGTCACAATGCCCTAATTTGTAGCTTTAGTGTTTGGCCTTTACTGGCTTTAAGTTGATCAGCCTTTAATAAAGGTAATCACTACATGTAGCCCTCATTTTGACATATTGCTGTTGCTGTTCCACTCTGTTAATCATGAAGTTGTTTTCCTGACTGCAAGTGATTTCTTCACCTCTTGACAGTGGTGCTCTCATAAGCCCTTAATGTGACCATCATTATGGAAACAATCCAAGGCAAGGAGCTTAACTGCATTAATGAAAAGAGGTATGGCTCCTGTCTTACCTGTGGAAGTAAAAATGTAGAAGAACAGCAGCTTTGAGGAGATCTTAGGCTTCAATGACCAGTCTGTCTCATGGGCAAGATGACATCATAATGCAAAACCCCAAAATTTTTATGAAGGCAACATTTTGTCAAAGCCTGGCATAGAGTTTTAGAGGTGTGATTAAGTGTTCACACATAGAGGAAAAAAAAACACGGAGAAAAAACTACTGGGGCAATCCCATCAAGAGTGTTAGAAAGTATTTGTAACAAAAGGCAACTTACTCTCGGTCCCACAGAAAGAGCCATCCAACATTGAGGCCATTATTCAGACACCACGCCACATAAAAAGGTATTGGCAGCAAGTCTGGCTTCATGAAGACATACCCAAGTTCATTCCTGCCAGGAAAAAGTGGCCATAAAGAAAGGAAAACAATTCCTGCATTGACCAGACAAAGGTTTCTGGCCTCATTTTCCTTATATTATGAGGGACTTTACATTTGAGTTAAACATTTCAGTTTAAATCAGACTATTTCTCCTGTCTGTCCTTCTCTGACACAATACAGAAATACCTGTGGCTTTCCCTATCAGGCAGTTACTGATCTCATAGCCCCAGTAAAAGTTTCAAGTCCAGTTCAACAAACCAAGAGACTCCCCAGTGCTGGTTGTTTGATCTCCAACAGAAGTAAACTCCAAGTATTAGCTCCATAATCCATTAATTTTGCCCCTGTGGATTCTCAGCCTCTAGCAGTGGGTAAGTGCAGGTACAGGGTAAATCTGTCAGATCCCCCAAATTGCTGGAAACGAGGCCTCAGAGAGGAGTTTACACACTTTGATACCTGTCCACATGTTAGAGCAGCTCATGTACACCTCCAAACTGCTTCCCAGCTTTGGGTGCTGGACATAAGAGATGCTCCAGCTGCAGAGCTTGAACATGTCAGGTCAGGATGAATGGCAGTGGGTTTGCTCTTACTAGAAACCCCTGAAAGGGGGGTAAGACACTGAGCTACTCCAAAAGGGAAGAGTCACTGTCCCTTCTCATTTACACTGTAAACAGTAAATAGGGGAAATACCTTCGACAGATCCCTGACAAGGCGTAGAGAAGCCAGGCAAGCTGCCAGGTGTAGATGACATTCCAAATGAGGAAAGTCCAGCCAGCTGGTGTGAAATCAGTGCTGTACTTGGCCGAGATGTTTCCAGGGGTTGTCCTGAACACACCTGCAGTGTTGAATGTTGTTGCAGGCAAAAGTGTTATTACATCTTATAAATCATGCTGATTTTCCTCAGCCTTCAATCTTCCTACCTCAGCGGGTTCAAGGATGATGAGAGCACACCCTTGGTGCAAACCAGCCATGGGCTGCAGTTGGTTTAGACACCCATGATGGGATCATTGTCCCTTATTGGGAACACCGAGCACCTTCCCCCTTACACAGAACCGGAAAAGCCAGCTGAGTGTGAAATCCAGAGGAAAGCACGATGGCAGTTCCTGGCAGATTCAGCCGAGTAGTGTTCAAACGCAGCACCACTGTTGTCTACAGACCCACAGCAGCAGCCTGAACATCTACCACCGGGGATACAAGGGTATGCAAAGACTGCCTGTCAACCACCACTGGACCCAGGTTCACTGGGGACATTTACTTGGATTTTAAGGGACTGGATAGCGTTCAGGCACCTGGCTGTAACACCAGCTACTTCCACCTTTCACAGAACAAGATGTTTCTGGAGAGTTGATGAGGTAGCAAACAGATCTATCCCATCTAAGCCACCTTACATCATCACATGATACAAAGCATGAAACCCACCTCTGAATGAAGAAAATCTGCTTGTGTTACCTTTGAAAGTCCCAGTGGCATTTCCAGCGTTGATTATCACCATGACCGTGAAAGTAGCCAGAGACAGAAACATCACCAAAACCTTCAACTTATGTAGAGCATCCATCTTACTCTGAAACACATCAGAGATATTGTTGGCTTATCCTAAAGGATGCCTGGATTTGTTCCACATCCCAGAGACTGTTTTAGAAATAATGTTCTAAATTCACAAATTTTAACTGCTGACTTTTATTTGTGGAGTTTTCATTAGAACCAAAGAGGTCTTGCATGGGCTAGGAGCGTCTCCGTTTGAAGAGACCTCGTGAGGTTGCAGAACAGAAATGGGAAGCTTTGGGAGAGCCGCCTGCTCTGCCACCCTCCATCCCTTACTGGCACGGTGCAAGAGCCACAGCTTAGGTTTGCCTAAGGTTTTCTGAAAGCTATTAGCCAACAAAATTAGTTTATCTGGCATCACTGTTGCAGTTTTACTGAAGCAAACAGGCTTATCAATTTTGCCCGCTCTAGGAAGCATATACGAAAATGTTGAAGTCTTCGCTTTGCAGCCAAGTGCCTCTTAGTTCAACGTAACTTCTCACATTTACCTCTCTAATCCTATAACTCCGACAAATTAACTTCCTTTCATGGTGGTATTACCTCCTCATCTACTGGCTGCAAATAAGCTTTAAATGCTTTAGCACGTCTCAGGAACTTTATAGACTATAACATCCACATTCTATGATTTTTCAAGGTTAGTACGTAGAGACTTGAGCTTTCCCAAGTGATTTCCATTAGTCCAGCATTTATTCTATCCCAAAAAAGTTCATTGCCACCTCTAAGAGTAAGCACACATGTACCCAACTATAGGCAACAGCTTTATTTCTCCTCACAGCTCAGAACTTGAGCTGCTTTCTCTGTACAGTGGCACTTCAATGCTTTCCAGGGTTGGCAGGAGAAACAACTGAGTTGTTTCACATTGCTCAGTCTTGAACAATAAGTTCCAGTTCCCACTTCAGTGGATTGTTTTATAGTTCCAGGCTTTGTTCACAGAACACGCTGCATTCAGACACGTCACAAGGAAGTGGGAAGGGAAATTCTGTTTTCTGCGAATCCATACATGTTTTTCCCTTTTCAGTTCTATCTTAACAGAAAAAAACACCCTTTAAAAGAATAAAAATTAAAATCCTATGTGGAAGAACGCAAGATATGAAATCCCAACTAGATTTATGTCAGTCAAATAGCAGAACAACATGTTGTCTTCTACAGATACACTGGATTAGCAAATTCTGAAAAGAAAATCCACTTGTACTATTAGAGATATCATTTCTGGCTCAGGAAATAATTGACATGCAGATTTCTGAAAACCATAAAAATGTAGGAGAAAAGTATCACTGTACACTTGTCAATGATCAAGGAAAGAAAATAAGAATAGAGCGTTTGGCTGCTACAAACCAGTACACGGGACTAGATGGTCCTGTGATCTCCCTGTCAGGCCAAGTCTCTGCCCTCCCATAGTCCTGTAGTTGACTTCAGCATGGCATTTCTTTTTCATTAGCATATTTGGAAGAACCTTGATTGCACAGCTTCAGAGAAACCCATGTTTGCTTATGGAAGTCTAGGAGGAAAGCCTTATTAAACAGGTCAATAGTTTCACTTCTGTCTCTCACCTCCTGCCTCCCTCTAACTAACTGCTTGCAATAAACGTCTGCAACATTTCCTGCCTGGAGTCTCCAGTCACAAACACCCATTAGAAGAATCAGAAATATTACTCACAGGGATCCACACAGGCTTTTTGGCAGCGTTTTACAGCTGTGGTTCAGCTACGAGCAGCGCTGGGGAGTCTCCGCCACCTAAGCTTATCTAAAGAGATTTCATACAACTCTCAGCAGATAAATAATCACATATTATTAAAAGAAAAATAAAAAATCATAGCAGTTAGACATGCTTTCTGTCTGTGTGCTGCTGCAGCCTCCAATTGGCTAAAGCCTCCCAAAAACAAGCACTTATGCAAGAGAAATGTGATTACTTAACCAAAGCCTTTTATAACAGCCAGACATTGCATGCTCCCAACTTGTTGGCAGACAGAAGCTAATGAGTGCATGCTCTGGGCTCTTGCCTGCTTTGGCCTTCCCCATCCCTGCCAGAAGGAGGGAAACGGAGCACTTAATGCAAAATATTGCATCTCAAAATCTTAGCGCTCCTGAGTGGGAAATGTTGGCAGGGTGTGCTGGAGAAACAGCGTGGATTTGGGGTTTGGGGAGATGGAGATAAAAAATGGTTTGAGTTGGAAGGGAGCTGAAAGCTCATGTGGCTCCAACAACCCCCCTGCTCTGGGCAGGGACACCTTCCACTAGACCAGGTTGCTCAAAGCCCCATCCAGCCTGGCCTTAAACATTTCCAGGGATGAACACACAGATGTAATACACAGAACTACAGAAAAGTTTAGGTTGGAAAAGACCTCTCAGATCCAATCTAACCATAAACAACATAGATCTGTAGTCTGGATCCTGTGGCCAGCTACAGATCTTCCTATAGCCCCAGATGGAGACTGGTTCACGAGTAAATTTTTGTTCTTTGATATAGAAAAGGCTCCTGCCCCCCAATGCAAGCCCATCCCACAGAAGCAGTACAAGCCATGCAAGCTGATCAGCCTCTGCCTGCAGCTCTGCCTGCTATAGAACCACAGTCTCACCACATTCACTCCTTTCATGTTATATTTCTGCTTGTTTCCTCTCAAATTTAAACTTTTGTAGCCAATTTAAAATATTCTTCAGCAACAAAATGTTATTTACCTTGTGCAGCCACAGTGCTTACCAAGCAGACAGTCTGGCTGGGAACTGCCCCATGTCAAATATAAAGGCAGTGAATTAACTAGCACCTCTCCTCACCTATTGGAAACAACATCATGGGACTGGGAATTAACCCAGCTGGAGCTTCCTTGGCCACTGAGATAAGGGTGGAAAGCCTATATGAACATGGATTTGCCAGCCGTGGGAAGTGCAGGGCATCCAGCCAGCACTGTTGCTGCCTATTTATCAGTGTAGGTGTGAGGTCCACCCTTTGAAGGCATCCTGAGGTCCACCCTTCAGAGGTATTCTGATGTGGAAACCAGTGGTTTAAGTATGATTATTTCTTATTAGCCAGACAACATGTTGTGCTCTACACATGGATCAAAAACAAGAGCTGCTTGAGCTGCTCATGCATAGCATGTTCTGTGAAGAAGACAAAGGCATGGTGGCACTGACATTTTTCTCTCCTTTTTTCATTTTGTGAATCCCCCAGATATGTGCACAGTGACTGCCCATGTCCTAGAAATTGCCTTCGGGTTACAAGTTTATAAGCACTTGTGGCAGCAAGCATGGGCTGAAATATAAGCAGAACCCTTACAAACACTGTATGGCCTCTCCTCCTACTAGATTAAAACCTATAGTGAGCCTTTTTCCACACTGGACCATGTCTTATTTATGTCCCTCTTACATATACCTAGTGTGTATAGGCATATATATGTCTTTACTCATCAGATAGTCCAAATGACCTCAGCATGATGTCAGACATCACAATTTCATCCAACAAATGGCTGGCCTGAAATTCTTCACTGAACACAGGCCACTTCGTCATACACATGCCTGTTAGGCACAGCTGGTCAGCCAGGTCCATGCTGATCTGAACCGAGGGAAAGTTCTGCATGCAGGAAACATTGGACAAGTGGAAGAACCAAAACACACACCCNTTGCTGTCCCATGTTCTTCCTGGTTATTCCATAATGCATCTCTTGTTGCAGGGAGACAACTGGAAACAATGCCACCACAGTGGTAGCCTTCTCCTCTGGCCACACTCAGTAATCCAGGCAGAAACTTAAAGGCCACATTCTGGGTTTCAGAAGGTGTTTTTTTTCAGAATAAATCACAACACAGGCGTTGGATAAAATATTCAAAATTATTTTATCATGCAGCTCTACAAAAATCCCCTCAAGTATGTTTGTAAAGTACAGAGCAATGTACTTAGTGCTTATAAAGTTATTAAAATTGAATGGCTCTTGCTTCACTAGGCTGTACAGCATTCCCAAAAGTGGGAATGCTCAGGACAGCTATAGTTTTAAGATACCAGAGTCAAACTCAAAGGAAGCTTTTATGGAAAGGCCCTACCTTTCTACAGTGTATCTTCTCTGAAAGAACTTTTAGGCTTATTTCTTCGACATGGGTTTGAATCTCTTTGCTGGCCTGTTGAGGAAATAGAATTATATTGTCAGAGGAGTGGCAAACGCAGTTATAATAATTTCAGACATAAAATGGCTGCTAGTGCTTGTATGCACAAAGAGAAGCATGATACAATCCATGTTTACAAGAGGATGGGTCTTGAAATCCAGATATGCCACTGAACGAAATCACTGGAACCAATTCCACAACACAGACAGTGGTCTGTACTTTTCAAGACAAGTTGCTTTGAATCAAATATAAGTTTGTATTCAACTCGCTCACGACAGAGAAAAACAGTTTCCAGCTAACAGTTATTTTACTATCAGGGCAGTTTTCCACTGATAAACAGAGGAAAATACAGGCTCCTCCTGTATTACCAAAAATCTTTAAAGGGTTTATCTTTAGATTCTTTAGAGCCCTCATTTGTTTTAACAGAGGAAGAAAACGAATAGGAAAAAAGCTGCTTTTCAAGAAGGAGAGATCTACCTTGCCCATCCCTCCCCATGCACACTCCCTGCAGCACCACGATGTGCTCTACCAGCACCAGGGCACCTCAGACACCAGCTCACACACCAGAGCAGGACTGGTTGCACTGGGACCACAGCTCCACTGTCACTCCCCCATGCACTGGAAAGCCATGTAAGCATTTACAAGGTGATGAGCTAGCATGAGCAGACTTTGGGCTGGTATTAATGCCCTGCTGACAAGAGGAAGATCCTAGATTTTAAAAAACCCCTCAACATGAATCCTCCTGCTAGTAGCTGAAATAAAACATTATGAGCACAGACAGTTTGAATCCCAGAACAGAAAGTGGAAGCCAATTGCTTTCTAGCTAGAGGCGCCCCTGTGGAGGCCCTGTCCTCAAAATAAACTCATTTTGCACTGTGCAGGAACTGAGACAAGTTCATCTGTGGGCAGCTCACCCACCTAATGGCACACACTGTCATCAGCAGGAAACTCCAGAAGGCAAAGCCCCAGAAACAACTCCCCAGCAAGGCAGGAGCTCAGCAATTCCGATCAGTCTGCCAGAGCCTTTTGTCCCCACCAGCAGCAATGACAGGTTTAAATCCTAAAGATATTCTGCACACTCAGTGCTCCAGTTTAATCCTTACAGCCACTTGCTTTAACTCCAGGCTTTCCCAATGTGCTGGGCAAACCGGCACCCAAGAGTCAGTGACCTCGTTGGAAATCATTTTCAGGCCAAGTTCAGCAAGTGTTGACAACCAAATATACTAATCTTCTAACAACAGCTCAAGCATCCTAATCCTGCAGTGGGTTAATCTGGGTGCCTTCAATGCCAGGGATTTGCCTTTCCTTGCCGCTAGAAGGGATGGGATTTGGCTGTGCACATTAGGATGGGCACACAGTGAAGAGGATCTGTGTTAGCATTCCCCTTCGGGTATTTTAAGAAGGAAAATCATCTGCTTTTTATTGTTGGAGAACAGAACAGATCCACCTTTTGGCAGCAGGGAAATATCCCTAGGTTTGAGGGAGCAAGAAGAGTAAAGAACCCACTACCCTCGTATCTTCAACCAGACTTAAGCTGCCATGCTAAAAATCATTGACTGATCTCCAAATCTTTTCATTGAACTCTAGATTAAGGACATTATTGTAAGCATTTAAGTAATTCAAACTAACCCTTGCCAACTGTTGTGAGAGAAAGAGGGAAAAAGACAATGCACTTCTGTCTCTAAACTGAACTTCTAAGAAGTAACAAGAAATATCATTCCCAGATGTTCTCACTTACTGGTTAAAGACTGGGAAGTTTGCCTTCTTCAAGGGCAGCCCAAGAGTCTGCCTGCAGCAGTGTCCAGTGTCTGGCAGGCAGCATCCACAGCATCAGATCAGGAGCACGGCAGCAGGAAGGCACAAGGAACCAGAAACTCACCTGCACAACCCACCCCTTCAAACAGGATGGCTGTGAAGAGATGAGGAAAACAGTAGAGCTGAGAAGCAATGAACAGAGACACATTTATATGGCTGGATATCTTCAATTTATAAACTTCTTCATTGCATAAAGGTTATTTTATTCAATCCCATGGCACCACTGCTGCTCACAGGACACTCCCATGTCCTCCTCCACCACTGAAGGAATGATGGAACCAAGAGCATTCATTCAGCACTGTTTGCTCAGTGTCACTTCTCTATCCTTATTTATTTTAAGAATACAGATATATTCTCCTGCATACCTCATCACTATCATCCTGGAACGCTTCACAAGCATTTAATTGTTTCCCTCCCCACAATTCCATGAGAAAGAGCAAAAGCCAGCCAGGGAGCAAGCCCCTCGCACTGCCAGCAGTGGAGTTGTCTCTAAGCCCTCACTGGGTAGAGGTGAGTATTTCGCAGAGCCCACATGGCCACCAGCGTGGCCAGGAACAGAGACAGATAGGAAGGGAGGAAAGGCACCTGGATGGTGGTCAGAGCACAAGTTTTTCTGACTTCTGTGGGAGCAGAGAGCTGCCTTCATTTATAGCTGCAGCATCCAGGTCAGCATGAACCTCTCATGCAGAAAGCCTGCTTGAGAGGTAACTCGGGTGGCCTGATTTTCTTTGTGGTGCTTTTTTTGTGGCACTTTATATGCTTCAATGCAGTAGTGTCACCTATAATTGGCAGCATTCAATGCATCTCCCAAGCTGAGCACTTGGAAAATGAGAAACATTTGGATGGCAGCAGCTTTCCTACAAGGGGGCAGCATGAAGATTAAACAGACGACTTCCATTCACAGCAGCTGAGTGCCTCACTTTAGTAGGAATACTCCTTTAACACAGCAACTTTGCAATCTAATTATCTGGGTATTTTTTAAAGGCAACTGGGGTTTATATAAAACGCCATCATATGGATATATATCACCTCCTACGTGAACTATTAGCAGAACTAAAACATTTAGTCTCATTACTGTGGGAAATTAGTGGAACATTGCAGGACCTTAAAGGTAGGGAAGGTGATTTTTTATTAAAAAGATTCCGGTAAGTTGGTCCTACCCACTCCCACTCTCCCATCAACATACTCACATGCACAGGACTGAATGCATAAATCCGCTCTGGATCAGCCAAGTACAGCAGGAAGCACGTGGGATAATACCACCACTCCACTGCATCTCTGGGATGGGCTCTTCTTTATTTCTGTATGCATCTTTTATACCCTTCAGCAGTGGATATGATGGTCTTGCATCTCACCCTTCAAGAGTTTCAGGCAAAACTGAGCCTTTTGTTGCCCTTATCTGGACATCTCACAGTTTCTGTACTGTGGGTTATCATCTTGTCACCTTATCTCTAAGGCTTCAGTTTGGGTTTTGTCCTCTGGCTGTTTATTTGCATGAAACACATGGGGTGGTTCTGCAGCAATTAATACTTGCCACTCCTTTAACCCTTCATCTGCTGTTTTTCTGTTGTCTTCAGCTAGGCCTTTCCATTCACATCAGTATTAGTATTTCTGCTAAAAACCTCCACATCAGGCAGGTCTTAATCACGTGAGAAGCTGGCACAATCTGGAAGCTGTTAACTTCCTGTGAACCAGAGCAGGGAACAACCTTGGCAACAAATCACACAGCTTTTGGCCGGCCTTCCAGAAATGCAGAGGTTGAAAATGTCTGTGTGTTGTGGCAAATTTTAGGCAGCAGTCCCTTTAAGTGATTCTCTTGTGTTTATGTTACCATGCAAGCTTCATTCACCCTCCTCCCCACATCCCTCATCCTTGCTTCTCCATCTGCTCACCTGTCTCATTCTCACTATTCCATACAATTGCTCCCATCCCCTTTCCCTTAGAGGAAATACCACTTCCAAAGGCTGCCTTCTGCCAGTGTCTACCCTCTCCTCTCCCACAAGGATGTGAAAAAGGATTTTCAGACCTAAAACTCAACAGAATCATTTGGCTACTTCCTGAAGGCAAAAAAGCACACCCTTTACTCCATGTTCATCTTCCAGACAAATTTCCAGGCTGCCTTTCAGAACATGGAAATGTTCAAATAATGAAAAAATTATTTCAGTCAGAAATTTAAGACAAAACATCAGTTTCCTTCTAAACTTAGTCAAAACCATCAAGACCTCTTGTACTGTAACTTCGCAGAAACAAACTAAGCCTGAGGCAAGAAAGAAACAATGGAAAATTGCAGCAACAAGGGAAAGCTGCAGCCAAAGAGGGAATTTTGGTGAAGTTGGAAGAGAAAAAAGGGAGCTCTAGCAGGAAGCATAAGAAAGCCATAACTGCAAACAATGGTGTAACTTTTGCCTGCAGTAAATGCACGTGTTACTGAAGACATGTGCATGCACACCCATATATCCAGATCCTCACTTTGCAGCCTCCCCCGAGTCATGCAGTAGGTGTTTTTATTCCTTCAAGCTGGAGACCAGGTGTGTCCATGGAAAGCCAGCTGAACACAAGGGCTTTACATCTCGAGAAAGTGAAATGCAGTTTCTCATAGAAGCCTTTTTCAACACACAAATGTTCCCAGGCCCTGTCACCCACCACTGGAGGCCTGCCTGCTTCTGCACATGCAGATGAGGACCCACTCCCAGTGCACCCCCAGTGCAGCTGGTGATTTGGGCTAACTTGTGTTTTGGACCTGAGATGCCTTATCTTGTCCTTTGGCTTGTTCTTCAGAGGGACTGGAATACTTTCCTTGGGCAATGTAGAATCATAGAATTGTTTAGGCTGGAAAAGACCTCTAAGATCATCGAGTCCAAATGTTAACCCAGCACCAAACCGTGTCTCCAAGTGACACATCTACACATCTTTTAAACACATCCAGGGATGGTGACTCCACCACTTCTCTGGGGAGGCTATGCCAGGGCTGGACAATGCTTTCAGTGAAGAAATGTTTCCTAATATCCAGCCTAAACCTCAGAACATCAGAAGCATCCAGAAAGGTCAGAAGCATGATCAGCCACCTCTTTCAAAAATGATTAGCAGCAGATTGATGAGGACTGAGCTCCCACAAGTGTCAGAAAAAGCCAGTAAGAGTCCAAACCCTGTGCACATTGGAGAGGTGCCTCTGAACACCAAAACCTTGTGTTGTCTTAGTCCAAACACCTTTCAGGGTTATCATGGTGCTAAAAAAATTGAATTTTTGCAATTCAATCATCAAAGCAGTGTCCGCCCTTTTCCTCCTTCATACTAATTAATTTTTAAGTGAAACTTATGGTGTTAGCAGTTTTGATCTGGTTATTCTGTTGAGGCTTGTCTGCAGTCAGAATCCACAAAGCCTCAGCGGTGCCATCACTGCGAGCTTGCTGTCGTGCCCGGGAAGGCAGCTGAACTATCAGCTCTCTGGATGATAGGACAACATCCTTTTCTCCTGCATTACAGCTTCCAAATGTGTGAAAGTGCCATCAGCACAGGGCTTTGGCAGTCTCACAGACTAAGGCACCTCACTGGCACGTAAAGTGGGGCATGCAAGACACAGATGACTGGCCAGTCAGTCCCCACCCCTCTCTCATCAGCTTTAGAAGCTCAGACACAAGTTGAGGCATATGATGACTCATTTTGTTTGAAAGTTTGTAGAAGTGAGAGAGTCAGGTCCTACAGATAAACACAGGATCATTCTCACCAAGTGTATTTCTTTTTGAAGACACTGAGTGGTTATTACTGCAAAAGAGGTTATTTATAGGCTACATGGTCTGCCAGTGTGCCACGTGGCCCTGCAAAGCTCCTATGTTAAAACACCAGCAGACGTAAGACACACTTTGAAAAACTTACCTGCTGGGAATCAAGGAGAATCAGGGCTCGTGCCAATTGCTAAAAGACTTGCTCTGACCACAGATACTTCCACGGAGAACTCACCAACAATGTGAGAAGCAGAACATAAAAATTCCACTTTCAAAAATTAGGAAATACACACTGGAAAGAGCAAACTCAAACAGCAAAGGTTTGGGGTTTTTGTTTTGGCTTTTTTCCACCAACATAAAACAGTCCCAACTTACATGCAGGGCAGTTTATCTTAAGTGGGTTTGAACCACAACAACTCCAGTGTTATCCTTCCTAACATGTTCATCCTTTGTGGCAAGTGTAGATCAAACCTACCTGTTACAGTAGTAAAACAGAGTAATAACAACTAGATCCATCATTTATTGTGATGGAAGGACTGTCATGGCTGGATCCCATTATATCAACGGAGGCTGTAAATCTCCTCTTATTTTACTCCCCACGAAAAGAGCACTTTGCCAATCAGAGGAAGCTGCTGAGCCAGAGTTGTGCTCTCAAGGCACGTGAGTGTTCTGCAGGAACATATCTGTCACTTGGCAGTGTTCACCTGAAAGGAAAGCCCTGGGTGATATGGCACAGAAGTGAAAGGGTTTTTTTGCAACATGCTGTACAAAAGAAAGTGAAAGTGTCTGAAAGAAGAGAATTTCAGCTTTACTTGGGGAAGAGGCATCATGATCACTTCATAAAACTCCAAATATTAATAGCCATTACATTGTGCTCACACCATACTGAAGAAGCTCCACTTCCAAAGGCTGCTCCACGTGCCAGATAAATCTTTTATACATCAACTTCTACATCCAACATAAAAGGAAATAAATATGCAAAACCCAACAAAACCCCTCAAAGTCCCAGTAGCCTCTCCTACCTGACCATGAGCAGGAGGTTATCCAGAGATGCCAGCAGGATCTCTACATGTATGAATGGTTTACTCAGACCATTGGATGCACAGCAGCAGAACAGCCCTGTTCAGTTACGTTTCTGTCCTCTCACCCATCAGTGAGAACCAGACTTATGCCCCAAAGTTCACTGGTGTCTTAAAATAAAAGCTTGGAAAAGAGCTCAGGCCATTCCAGAAGGATGTGTGCTAAGCCAAGGCCTCCCAACTAGACTATCTAGGGATCTCTGTGTCTTGGATAAGGCTCAAAGATTTATTTGAGGTTGTTGCTCAAAACTACTCATTCATGGCAGTCACAGCAAGATTTCACCATCAGTCAACACAGTTTGCAGAGATGTTTCAGAGAAACCATTTCATTCACAGCACTTACAAAAAGAAAATTTGTGAGACCCTCCTGAGAACAGAAGAGGACTATAGAAATATATATTAAAAAAAAAACAACATGTAATGGGAGGACCTTCTGTTGAAAAAACCCTGGAGGAGATAGTTACCTGAGGGACAAGAAATGGAAGAGTATCAGTAGCATTAATCTGTGTCAGGGAGCAGCATTGTCCCACAAAGGGGGACAAGGAGACCCAGCACGGGCTGTGCTCTCACCCACAGCACAGTCCCTGAGCAGAGCTGGGCGCTGGCAGCAGCTTCCATCAACAGCCCCAGACACAGCAAAGGGGTGGCCCAAGCCCAGGGGTCACCTGGGGGTGCAATCATTGAAGGGGACTGGAGACAAGCTACAAGACATCCCCTCAAGGGCCCATCTGGACAGAAGAACCAGACACCAACCCACCTGTGAGGCAGCCCGGGGCTGGGCTCCAATAGAGCTGCTGGGCAGAGGGTTGGGTGGAGGTCCCCACTGAGGCTGCTCAGAGCAGCTGGGACCCTCTGGGTGCTTTGGGAGTTTGTTGGGGTTTTTCCACTGGAACCTCAAAGCTGCAGCAGGTCACAGCCGGGAAGCTGGAGGAGCAGCAGGACAGTGTCTCCGTGAGGAGAACGGCAGCTGGGAGGTTTATTCCCACTGCACGCAGCAGCAGCATGCAGAGCTCTGCCTGCTGGGTGAGTGAGGGCGACTGACCACTGCGGGCCTTTGTTCTTTGCTTTGCTCTGGCTGTCGAGACTGTCAGGGATTATAAACATCAGCACTGCAGATCTTGGTGTTGGTGCCAAAAAGCAGAGCAGTCAGAAGCTGTGCCTCCTCTTCCTTTCCAATTTAAAGTGCTGCAGCCAACAGCTAAAACGACATGGGGTTTTTTTTAATCAGTGCCATATAAACTTTGATGGAAAAAGAAAAACTTCAATGCTCCTTTTTAAGGGCCATCTCAACTGGTTCTTGATGGGTATAAAATGCCCACAGCCAGAGATGTGGTCGGGAAGACCTCCAGTATATCCCTCACTAGTGCCTGCAGACTTTTTTCTCGCTTGTTTTACTTTTTTCCTTGTTTCCTTCACCTGCGTCCATTCTCATTGCTTCTTTTGGCACTGGCATCCCCTTTCCTGGCCCCACATCACAAGTCCCTCCCTTATATAATTGGACTTTTCACAAGGCCTCAGGGCAATCTCTCTCCAAAAAAACAAGAGGGACATTCACTGAAAAGGTCTGAAAAGGTCAAGTTTGTCTCTTTGCTTCCAGGCTTGGGATGCAACCACACAAAAGTTCATCTCTAGGGTAGTTAACAGGAAAAATGCCAGCAGGTGGCATTCCAGAATAGCTTCTGGAATCAGCGATGACAGCAAAACCTGAGCTATACCCAGGGCTCCTCTTACAGCTGTTGGCATCTGCACGCTGGAAAGAGGTGCAGGAGAGCTGCAGCAGCATCTCCACCCACAGCACCTTCAGGTGGTGGCTGCTGCCTTCCTCCCTCCCTCTCTCCCTCCCTCCTCCCTCCCTCCCATCTTCAGGTTGTTTCTCACAAATAAGCACTTTAATGACATCTATTTTGAAATTTCTCCTTGGAAAAGGAGATGGGTGATGGATCAGGCTGCCACCAAAACACTGAGTCAGAGTCTCCACTTCTCTCTTCAAGCACTTGAGTATCTCTGAGTGCCATCTGACCTGAAAGCCCTAAATATAAAGTCACACTGGAAAGCCTTCAATGGAAGATACATACATGTACATGCATGCATTTGTATGTAGCATCCAGTGGTCAATGACCACTTTGACTCAACCTCGCTAAGACAGCAAGTTTTCAAACGTTTCTTTGCTCGCCCTTAAGCCTTAGTGGGATAAAAATAACAGTGTCCTGTAGGAAGCTGGGCAAATGCTAAATAGGTCTTCTGACTGTGGCTGGAAGTAAAAGCTGTGATTCCTCTTTACAGGTTTCCCTCTGCCATCAAAGTCACCCCTTCCCACAGCTGTACCTACTTTCACTCTCAGCAAAAGCAGGTATTGCCCAGGCCGTGAGCAGCAAGACACCTGCTGGCTGTGCTAAAGCCTGTTATTTCAGCCTGGAGTAGAAATACCTTCTTCTCTTGAAAGCCTCACTGCTGCAACCTAATAAGTCTTGAGTAAAAGCCAGAAAAATCTTGTTCTGAGCATTTTAACTTGATTTGCCTCCTGGAGTTGGATAAATGGCTGCAGACACACACCAGTGTGCTCAGGAAGCCACAGGGAGTGGATTCTGAAAGCTCAGGGTTACATTTTGACCCAAACAGGAAAGTGATCTCATTTGTGTAGCAATGAATTCTCCTCATTTGCTGAGACAACTTCTATCACAACGAGAGGGGAAAAAAATACCTAAGACAAACAGGTGGATAAACCTCTGGAGAGCCTGTGGAGATGCCGTGAGCACCTTGACTTCCAGAGCTGTTATGACAGCTGGCGATGCCTAAGGAAGACACAGCACTCAGGCTGTGTAGGCATTGAGGAAAAAGAGAGTTTGAATATTCTTGCCTCAAAGTCAGCAAGAGAGGTGAAAGAGAGATCCCTTCCTCTGCTTTGGCACTTTTTATTCAGAACAGAATACTTTAAAGCTATCCTTCTCTGTCATCGGCCTTTTGGGAAAACAACAGCTAAATGCTGCCTTTGAGGAATCAGTGCCTGGCTTATCTCATCTCTGCACCTCCTAGCACAGCCTCTTCTTCCAGGCATATGGCTCAGTTTTCTGGGACAAGGAGTCTCCCAGTGCATGGCTCAGTGGCCACAGGTCCTGTCTGAGCCTGCATGAACATTCCTGCCATTGGAACAAAAGCGGCAGAGGTTGGAAAGCAAGAACCCTCAGTGGATGGCATAGGGTGTATCTGTGGCTGCATCCCAAACCACTGACTTTCCTGACTTGGATAAAGCCAGGAGTCCCAGGCTAGCACAGCTGGAGTGGTGGAGCAGCAGAGAGCAGACAGGTGGGCGATGCATCAGCAGGTAACTCTTTCCCACAAGTAAACTTTAGGATTGTTGGGAGGACAAAACTATGACAATCAAACTGGTCTCTCACACACACAACATGCAGGTTCCTCATGCCAGGCTACATTCACTAAATGCCAGACCACAGGCAATAGGTGTATCCAGAGACACTTCAGCTGGACAGGGGACCATCTGTGGTCTTGGCTTTGCCCCATTGGTCCTTTTGTCTTGCTTATCCCACTGTAGTGTGTACCTGATAAAGATGGCACCGGGATTCAGGTGCCAGTGGAAGTCAGGAAAACTGGTTTCTGTTCTCATCTCTGCTACTCATTTGCTGTACATCCACGAGTAGTTAATTAAGCCTCATCTTTCCACACTTTAGAACTGTGATAATTACATTTATCTCTCTTTGTGAAGAGCAAGGGCTTGGAGACATTTGAATAAATGCCCTCAAAGAGCCAAGAGTTGTTAGAGTTAGTTACAATAATCTTGGTCCTCTCTGAATTTTTAAAAGTTCTCCTGTTCCAGTGACTCTGCTTCATAGACAAGGCAGAAAAAACAGGAGTTTAATTACAGAGTGACTCTGTATTCTGCTGTGGGCTCCCTGTGTTTATTTGGCTGACCCCAGCTCACCTCCAGCCTTCTTGTTACCTTGCACAGGTCCCAAGGGAGCTGTCAGTATTGCAATGATATGACCATCACTGCAAAGTAAGTAGGATTTTTGTCATGCTGTGATGGTGATTAAAAAGCACCATCATAGCTTTCAACTTCTGAAATAACAGTGGAGAGTACTTAGCTACAGGAATTCTGGCATTGCATAAGTGACCTTTTTTCAGAACAAGAGAAAAAATAAGATCTTACTCTTCAAAGGTGTTTAGCACCTTGTTTTATTCTTTAGGTGCCTCAATTTCAAATGAAACTGTGAGTTCTAATAAGCAAATAGTTCAAGTATTGCTGATGTTTACAGTGAGGAGCCACTCCAAGTTTCATGAGAGACTTCATTTATGGCGCCAATGGGGAAATCCTACCCCTTATGCTCTGTATGAGCTTGTTTTCCAGACTTGCAAGGTCCAGGCTTAATTTATTGACTAAGAATACTCCTGAGGGCTTACAAAGTCTGAGGTAGAACTCACTCCTTTTGCTGCTACTAGATAGTAAAACAAGAGCAAGATATAACCTTTATATCAACAGCAATATTTAATAAATTAAACAACACTAGGGAACAATCCTGGGCACTGGGAGCCGATCAGTGCTGTTTAATTCCTTAGAAAAATGCCTGGTTTGAACTAGGCCAACCAGCAGCCTCCCAGATGGAGCCCAAAGTTAGCACTCCTGCAGGAGTTAGCAAGGGGCACAGATCTTTCTTGCTGTTTGCATGTGCCTGCTCAGTGCAGGAAGCTCAGGAGGTTTGAGGTGTAGACAAAAACCTATAGGATGAGCCCCACCAACCTCAAAAGCTCTGTCTTGCTTTTAGACATAAATAAAGGAGATACAGCAGAAAGGGTTAAGTGTACAGGTCAGATGTGCTGCTCCAGAACTTAAAAGCTCCGAAAGAAGAGGGAAGCATCTGCATTTGCAAATGTGTGTGAGTCTGTGTGGGTGTGAGCGTAAACATGCACATTCAGGGGGATAAATCTTTCAAGAAAATCACAGAATATCCACCACCTTTTTTACAAGGAAAAGAGATGCCAAGATCTTTGAATTAATTATTCTCAGTGAATCATTCTTGCAGTTAAAAGCCATACCAGCATTTCCAGAAAAACTTCAGTTCAGTATATGTAAACAAATTTAAAGAAAACAAACAAACAGACAAGAAAATGTGAAGATAAAAGGCTTGAGATAATAAGATTAAAGATGTTAATTGGAGACTGCGGCTTCTACAGACTCTGACAGTGGCAGCCGAGCTCCTACAAAGGACTCCAGCTCCGTCCTGCTGGTCCCAGTCAGTGGGAGCCTGTATCCCAGCAATGCTCCCGCCAAACCCACCTCACCGTGCAGGCTTTGACTCAGCAAAGCACATGTTTAGGTGACAGGTTTAGAGTTTTAGGTTTGCGCAGGTATTTAAGATCTTTGGGTCTGTGTTTAAATACATAATTACAGGCAAGTGTCTGCATAAGTGCTTTGAACTTGGGCGGTGATCCCCAAATCACACACGCCCCCCCAGCCTGCCGCTCTCTGGCTCACTTCATTCCTCACCAAGGATGCCAACATTTCCCACCCCTGCTTCAAATCAAGACCTCCGTGTCCTCTGCGTGCATATCATACTTGCTCCTCACATATAGCCCATGATTTTACAGACTTGAACTAATAAGCTTCCCGAAAGAGATGAATAATCTAAAGAACAGGTGGGAAAAAAACAGGGCAGAAGTTTTATGATATGTTTGTTTTACTTTACACCCTGGATTTACAGCTGATGAACTCACGGGGAGTCATCTATTGTTCTTACTCTGGCTGAATGGTTTTACTTGAAAAGGGAACCGATGAATTTGACTTTAATTATCCCACAGTTTTAAGCGTTGTTAGAAAATACCTATCAGTTTTAAGCCTCTGTTTTCCAGGAAACCACTGGGTGAGTAGTCTACAAGGAAAGCACGCTCATGGGATAGGCAATGACCAGGAGTTGGAAGGCATGTCAGTATGATTCTACCCCCTTGAAACAATCATGTTTACATGCACCAGGCCATTGTAAGTGTATTGCTGCACTACTGCTGTTGTAATACTGCATCTGCAGGAGATGGAGTCAGCCTGAATAACAAGCCAAGAAACACACTAAGTCTTTCCAATAAAGCTTTTTTTCCCTAAAAAGTGTTTATTCCGGTTCACTCCAAATGCTGAAAAAGATTAAAGATTCCCTGAAAAAGGTTCATACCTCCTGATACAGCCAGAGCAGATGAGGGGGAAAGGAAAAGCTCGTGCAATAATAGAGATGGGCTAATGCATTGCAACAAAAACATTTCAGCCTGAGAAGCTGCTACTGCGATCGTGGGCTGCCTGCAGGGCAACGTGCCAAAACTCTTCTGAAATGCGACTGCGGTTGTAGAGAGCAATAAGAAAATGTCTCACATGCCAGTGCAAACCTCTGCTATCCCAACAGAAAACACAGAGGAAATGGGAATGCAAACGGAAGCCTGGTAGTCAGCTGCAAGACCAGCCCTCACTCCCTGACATACTTGTCACCCAACGAGGTGCGAGACAGGAGGCGACAGAAGTGCGCTCACCCCCCTGCTCACAAATAGCGACAAATCCTGTCTGTAAGTTTCTGTAGTTCTTCTGAAACTGTTGCTCCAAAAATGAAAATCTGGCTTGGTTACGTAAAGGCTTCTGCTGTGTCAGACCAACTCTGCTTCAGATGAAGCAGGACATGACTGTGCCTCCGGCCAGAATGACAGGGATTTAATTACTGCCTCTGCCACCAACGTCCCCACCAACCTCATACCAGTCATGACGTCAGCTGCTGAAATCTGTTTCGAGTCTGTAAAATTAAGCTGAGTACGTGCTGTCTCCCACCTCTTCTCCTGCCTGTGTGGATGCTACATCTCCCTGGGCAGAGCTGCTCTCCTACGTGGTGTATATGTACGGTGCTAAGCGAAGAGGGAGAGCGACGGGCTGAAATAAAACCCCCACTGGAGAATACTAATTCCTTGGGTCTTTTTCCCTTGTTTGGTTTCATGTTTTTCCCTTGCAGGTTTTCCATGCTGCCTAAGCCTTGAAGACCTCTTCTGTAGCTGGCGCCCACACCAGCAACTCAATGTCTGAAAGGGAGCCTTCTGAGGCAGAGCATTTCTGGCATATTTTCTGCTCGCCATCTGTCTACAGGGAAACCTCCTCAGGGCAGGAGCCTTCTGTGTCACAGGTTATATTCTGTTGGTACCTATCAGATAATAAAGCTGTTAGTAATTAAGACAGGCTGAGCAGGGACTGGTGCTGTATATATATAGTGGGCACTGCACCCAGGTGAGTGGGAGGTAGGACTGGGAGTCTGGAGACCTACTGAGTATCTCAGGGGTCAAACACAGGATTTATCTAGCTGATACTGGGTAGTCACACTCTAAGTGGCAGTTCTGGGCTCCCCTAAAACCCTGTGGATAGAAATACATAATTGTAGACCTCATGTTTCCACGTGAACCATGATGGTTCATTCCATCCTAAATTCCTTTATACAGAGAGTTTCCAGTGTCAAGCTGATGGTGCTGAAGTTGGTGAGATGAGTCTGACTCCAACTCACTTGACTCCTCACAGTTGCCCCTGTGGATATGGTGATGGTGAGAACATTTTTCAACTAGGTGACCCGTGAGTGAAAAATAGTACCCAGCTTATTTTTGTTTAGAGTTATATTCAATTACAGCACTGGCTTTCCCAACATACGAACAAAACCCATGTTCTTGCTAACATAATTTCTACTGATTCTTAGAACCCTGCACACATGCATTTTTATGCTAGAAAAAACACATGTACCTTTGCTATGAAAAGACTCTAACATTCGAACATCATAAAAGTGTCATTAAAATTAACTTTTTTTCCCAAGTAAAGCTCTTCCAGAAAAAAAAAAAACCAAACCATATCTAAAGGAGATGTACTCTCAGCAAGGAGGACTAGATACATATCCCTGTCAGAACACATGGAAGAAACTAGAACTAATATCACACAGACACTTTCATGCTGTAAAAGTCTGCCAGGTTAGGAAGTGGATTTACAGAGAGAAAAGCTTCCCAGTTATTCTCTGGCACAAATCAATGTCATAGAGCTGCTCTGATGGAGTGGAAGCTTCATACAGCACCACTGTTATTACATATTGATTCAGAGTGGCCTCAGGGTCTGTCCATTTAACCAGTGTACTACTTTCAGAATGGGCTGTGGTGTGTCCCATCATGCTGCATTCCTGCTTTTGGAAAGACCTGATGGACTGACTGAATTGTTTTCCATAAGGATGCTGAAACCATGGCAGTTTCTGAAACAGGTGGCAGGAAACATGGGCACCTTAGGACCAGCCACCCTAATAGGACCCCAGCTTGCTATATAGGTCACGGGTTCTGGGAAAATATGGCAACCTTGGCTTTGAAGGACAAATGGAAAGGTCAATTCTTCTGCAGATGGTTTGATCATTAACTGCCCTTGCCCTCCAGCTCTGCTTGTTTAAAAAGGCATAGTGCTTCTTCAGGGATAGGAGTTGGCTGCTGACCTTGATATTTAACTAATAATTAAATGTGATCATTGCAAAAAGGCTAAACCATCACTTTTTGACACAGATTTGGGAAGGGGGTTGCACAGAGACTTTTAGGACATTCAGATTGTTCTTGGAAAGACCTCTGTCATCCTGGGAATTGCCCACCAGAGCTGAAACAGCAGAAGAAAGTCACAGAAAAGATGGGGAGATTAGGGAAAGGGAGTGATGTGGGCAAGTTGGAAGGAGCTGGGAGAGACTTGGAAGGAGGAAACAGCTGGAAAATATGCTTTATTTATTCAGTGGACAAACAATGCTGCTCCTCCATCATTAACAATTAATCACCCTGGGCACTCTAGCCTAAGACTGACAAAGGGTTTTTAGGTGTGGTGACAGAAACTCCTACACCTCACTTCCGTGTGCCTGGATCCAGCAGGGAAATACCTAAACCCTACATACATAAACCTAATACCTACACCTCCAATACGAGGTACCATAATTGCTGGGTAATTGCAATTAACACCTAAAATGGCCAATACGAAACACTAAGAAAACGCATCCCCTGCCTCCTCAAGGTGGATTTTGAATCCCACTGGTACATGGGAAAAAAGGAGGATTGTTCCTTGCTTTAGCTCTCATGTTGTCATGCCCAGATTTGGTGCATCAACCAAGGGGACTGTGACACTCACCAAAGGCAAGGCAGACACAGAAATGTCACCTTCAGTCCGAGATCAATCTAGCACATCCTGTCAAAGCACCCACACTGGCTGGAGGGAAGGAAAGATGGCTTGGCTTGTCTTGACATCAGACCACTGGGCAGCCAACAAGGAATGTTAGGTTCGTGACACAGAAGAGATGGAGGACCAAGAGCACCTAGCCTAGTAAAAAGAATATTCTTTTGGTAAGGTGTGAAGAAGAGGGAACTTCAGGTATCCCTCCTTGACCACCATTTGTGTATGTTGTCCAAATCATTGTTTTTGAACAACAGCCAGTAAAGCCTCATTAGTCCAAGGAACATATTGGTAATCAGCAAAAAGTCTTGGTATTAAGGGAAGAAGATTACTGAAGCACCTGGGGATGTAAAACATTCAGTACCCAACCAGTGGACTAGAAGCTAATGGGTGAGGGCCTTCCCCTCCAGATAAACCATCCTGCCAGGAGTAACCAGACACACGGGGATCCCACCCACTGCAGCACCCACTGTAAGTGTCACTCACAGCACCTGGAGGGAGAAAAAATTCTGTTTAGCAAACTTTCTTTCACTTGCAAACTCCCATTGATTTCGCTGCTTCCTACAATACGAGTAGAGTGGGACAATCTCCCAAACTATGTCTCTGTTTCAGAGGCAAATCCCTTTATGAAAAATACTCCAAGACCTTTAATTAACTTATGGCCATATCACACAATGAAACTCATGCCACTCATCCAGCAGCTGTCTTCAAGTCCTCAGAGAGCAAGATGCTCTCTTCTGAGCCATTAGAAGCACTCCTAAAATACCAGGGGGGCTCTTTAGAGCAAGTGCCTTCAGTTTCTGGCCAGCAGACCTGTGGCACCCATGGCCTACCTTTAACAGGTCTGTTAAAGTTAAGAAAATCAACCTCTTATCAGCAGGTTTCAACTTACCATCAAGGAAGCTGAACAGCCCCCCCAGAGTATTTTTAGAGTTTACAAACCAAGACAGCTTACAATCCACTATGTCGGATCTTCCCATCAAAATTCCCATTGAACCTCTCCCTCTCTGGGTAACAAGATGTGAGAGGACCACGGCCCAAGGGGGCACGGCTACAGGCGTGAAGAAGCCTTCTCACTCAAGTTATTCATCAAATGAATAACATGAATGAGTCTCACTGAGTTGTGAGCCTCTCAGGGCTCAAAGAAGTTGAAGCTACAGAGCTGGAAGTCTAACTTTGTCTCTCCCCTTGGGAAACATTTTCCCGTAAGTGGTTACTGAACCAACGTTGTTGTGGTGGGTTGAAAAAAGAGAAACCTCTTTTTCCTCAAATATGGAAGAGATTATTAAGAACTGCAATACTGACCTAAATCACATGTTCATTATCCTTTGTGCGAGTTGGGTAAAAGGGGGAGGTGTTGGAAGAAGAGGGGGGTTTTCTTTATTTTCTTATTATTTCTTTTTACTTTTAATTATGTTAATAATAAACTTCTTTATATTCTTTAAAGTTTTGAGCCTGCTTTTACCCTTCTTGTAATTCTTATCTCACAGAAAGCAAAGGATGCGAACAAATCCACTAGTTGTGAACATCCTTACTGTGCCACCCTTTATCCACTTTCAGAACTCTGTTACAGAACAGAAAATGTTCAAAGCCACAGATCTGCAGCATTAAAGTGCTGACTGAGTAGTTCCATAGGATAAGGCAACCCCCAACTGCAATGCCAAGACAAACACGCCTGTGTGTATGTACAAGGATGTGTTCTCTGTGACTCCACTGGCTCACAGTGACCACAGACAACAAGAAGGCTCAAAAATTCTCAAGTAGCCCAAAGTTTTGGGAAAAGAGACAACAAAGCTGAGAAGCCAGATTCCCCCCAGTGCCATTGGTGAGAGAAAGACAAGTGGAACTCCATTACTGTGACATCAAAGGCCAACAGCAGACAACCCTGGACTACCGGACTAGACACAAAACTGGAAGAAACCAGGCTTGGCTGGCTCTATGGCTTGTGGCACGATTTGATGCTCTCCCTGCAGTGTCACTGTGCCTTCACTGCACTTGGGACCCAGCTGTCCTGATTAGGTGAGGACAGGTTTGTTCTCCTCTGCTCCCTCACCTCTGCCTGCGGTACAGGCTCAGGGGACTCTTGCCCTGCTTTGTTACTGACCTGCTAAGCCACTTTCTCTCTCAGCACCTCTGTTTCCTCATCTTTGAAATGAGAATTACGGCCTCTGTGAGACACTTTGATGTCCACAGATGAAGTGTGCTGCGGCACATATGAGCATTCTCTCTATTTTAAATACTAGGTAATATACTGCTGTGGGGCTTTTTTCTTTTGTTTGTTCACCTTTATTATTAAAAATGGAAATCAATGAACCACCCTGAAATATATATAGATAGATATACATATATATATAAAAGGGAAACATTTTGGATCAGTTTTCTCTTGAAGATAATTATGGGAGAGAAAGCAATTTTGAAACAAAAGTGGCAAAGTGCAATGCTTAGAAACTGTGAGGCAGAATGTATTTGTCCACCCCGCAGTTTGCTGTTGCAATATTCCTCTTCTCTTCCATTTTCTAAGTCATGTAGAAAACGTTCTTCCTAGATAAATTATTCAGCTCTGAACTGCTGCAATGCACAGCAGGATGCCTGTAAGCGCAAAGCGCTGCTCATGGAGGGTACCTCACATGACCCAGACAGGAAGAGGAGTTCGACTGCAACAAGTTCTGGGTGGGAATACAGCACCTGAAACCCATGTGCACAGGCAGGGAAACCTGGCTGGATCAGCCACTCAGCACAGTTCTCATCTCTCCTTTTCCTCACAGGAACGGCCTCATCCCCAGCCTGGGCAGATGTGCCGACTGAATGGGATCTTCTGAAGGCACTGTTGGATGATAAAGAGAAGTTGTGAGTCTCACACTGTACTGCAGGTGTTCGAGACTCATTTGGATGCTGGCTCTGCTCCTAATGCACCAAAACCAACAAACCACTTTGGACAAACCAGTGGTGTCCAGGAAATCCATGCAGGGTCTGCACTGCCCACATATGACTAAGTGCAGAATTTGCTCTGCATATAACTTGAACTGCTGGGGCCCGCAATTTAAACGTAAAGATGATATTCCCATGTTCCACATTTCATTTGCAGAAAGTACTTTAAAAGCAGGAATATTAAGGCAGGTTTTTTTTAATTACAGGTGAAGAATATTCCCTGTAGAGCTTTTCAAAATAGTGAACAGCCCCCACCCTGTCCTGCAGACAGTGAAAAGCTACAGGAAGACTCTTCTGGACTGAGCAGTGTCATGGTATGTTTGGATACCTCATATTTACTGTACAAAGTACTTCATAAATTCAATTATGTTTTATGAGCTCATTAGGAAAGCAAACAGAAAACCCTGGCAAATAAAGGCTCAATCCCCTCTGTACATAGGAATCTAACATGTCATTTCACTCATTCACCTAATTCATTAGGTTTGGAACACCCAGGTTCTCTAATCTATAACAGCCCTTCCTGGCACCATGCCCTGCCTATGGCTTGCCCTCACTCGGGCCAAGTGCCCCTGCTCTATGGAGATCCCCTAAACTCACCAGGACATGGTCCTGGCCAGCCTGCTCTAGGGAATCCTGCTGGGGCAGATGTTGGACCAGAAGACCTCCACAGGTCCCTTACAACCTCCACACTTGGGTGGGATACTCTGCTTTCATTTTGTCTCCTAAAGCACCTCAACTCAGACCTGCTGCCCACTAGGAAGGATGCTGGGACAAGGATGATCCCAAACTCAATCCTCTCTCAGGATTCATCCCCAAACAACAGCTCCCCACTCCAGAGTATCCTGTGGCAACACAGTCAGAAGAGAGGAAAGACCATTCTATCGTGGACATCAGCTGGGGGGGCCCAGGAGTCACAGCGCTTCAGCTGACGAACACGAATCTGCACCTGCAGCAACAGAGTCACAGAGCTCTGAGAAAACCAGAAAGGCAGAAGGAGGCAGGATTTTGTTCCCTTTGGGAGAACAGCCCCTCAGCAGAAAGGGCCACTGGTGAGTTGTCACCTGGCGCCAGCAGACTGAACATGGCAGAGCCGGGACTCTCTGTGCTCCCAGGCTCCCTGTCCTGCATGACAGGTTTTCTCCCACTACTGCCAGTGAGGACATAGCAGTGCTCCTGGTGGCTCCCCAACCCTCTCCATCTCCCTGACTGGCACCGTGGGACTCCCCTTCCCTCCCTCCCTCCCACACAAGCTCCCTCCACTGGCTGGACGTCCCTGCACCACAGCACAGCCAGAAGCAGCTGAGTCTCCTACTGTCATCTCTGCTGGCCTCCACCAGCCTCCCCAGGCTCCCAGCCCTGGCCGGCCTCCACTGGGAAAGAGAGGTGTAGGAGAAGGTGTGCAGTGATGCCTCTACTGCTCGGCTGGATCACCAGCACTCAGGCACTGAGCCCAGAGCAGAGACACTCAATGACATGGAGGCAGCTCAACTCCAGGTGGGTCACCCAGGCTCTCTTGGCTGCTTGTGGTGTCCTGTGCAGCAGGAACAGACAGGGAGCGAGCTGAGCTCCAAGCCATCTCTTCTCTCTTGTCAGGCAGCTCTGCCCAAGAGCTGCCCGCAGCCACAGGGACACCTCTCCCCAGCTGGGGAGCTGAGTTCCCCTACCCAGCTGTGCCCTGAGCACCCCCCAGCTTACCCCAGCAGTGTGTCCACCCACAGCTCCTTCAGCTGCGGAAAGAGAGCAGAAACAGCCCCAGGCCCTGCTGCCTCCCAGAAGGAGAGCAGAGATGGGTCTTTGCACTCATGGGGAAGGGCACGGGGGCAGAACAGAGGTGCTGCCCGAGCTCTGGCCCCCTCTGCCCTCTGTGTTGCATGGGCACAGGTGGGAACCTCTCCTGCCTGCATCTCGGATGCGGGAACCACGACTCACCTGAAATTGGCAATGCAGGAGCCAGCGGAGCAGAGGCAGATGAGGGATGTCGTGTCCTAATGGTGACCTTCCTGTTCTTCCCCAGCCAGCTCCCTCCTCCCACCCAGCACCCACAGCTGGTCTCGGGGACAGAAGGAGCTGTGGGTGCAGGTTGGTGCCCTGTTTGCTAAGAGGAGAGGCAAGCAGTGAGCTGGAGATGGCTTCCACTGAGTCTGACATGCATTTATGTACATGCCCTTGGATCCTAGGGCAAACTCCAGTAAACAATCTTCAAGACAGATATTTCCAATACACACATGCTCTGCTCCAGATGCGCAGCAGTTCTGTGTGCGACCAAGCGACTCAGCCACCAGGACCATCCCCTTAAACACCAGTTTATACAATCTGTTACTGGGAGCCCCAGAAAACCAACTTCTCCAGTGGGTTCACACACAGCCAGAGCTTGAACCCTAAGGGCAAAACCCTTGACCGTAATAATTCAGGGGGCAACAAGAAGCAGTGAAGCCACATGAAATCAATGTCAAGAGAAGGGTGCTGCTCCTGGCCCTGGGTTCCCTCCTCCATCCATGGGGATGTGACAGCACAAGCCTGTGAAAGCACACAGGCTGTTAAACACTCCCTCCACGCTGTCCGTACCGATAACTGTCACTTGTCTTTCCCACGGGTGAGCGTGGGAGGGCAGGCTCAGGAACACCTCCACCAGAACACAGCACCCCGTGCACAGCCTCAGTGCACAGCGCCAGAGGAACCTGTCCTTGGAACACTTTGAAGCCACACGGCAAGAGGGCATGTACAATATCTCCTGCTCAGCTCTCCAGCCCCCTGCCCCTTCCAAACCCCTGTAATTGTCAGTACCATCCTCTCCCAAGTCCTGCCTTGGACACCCACCCAGGGTAAATTTATGGCTGAAAAAAACCCCTCTAACTGAGGATTTGCAGTGGCAAAGCTATAAAGGTAAAAAAAACCCCACCATACAACCCAAATAATTGTTTATCACTACTGCCATTCAGGTGTAATTCTGAAAAGGAGCAATTCCTCTGAACTATTAAACACTTGGCTCCAACCACTGAATCAAATTTATTCCCAGACCTTCTCCTTTATTGTATTACTCAGCTTTTTCCGAGTCTTACAAAAACCAGGACTTGGGTGCCTTGCCACCCAGAAACCAAAGGAAGCTTCCATGAAACCAGCAAACACCTCCCATCCTCTCAACATTGTCATTAAAAAAGCAAAACAAACCAGAGAGGTTCTACAAGTCAGCCTATAAACCCAGGCATGAGGAGAGTAATGTCAGTGGTAATGGGGCAAGAAACGCAGGGTAATTATACCACACCAAATTTGCAATCGTGCTGCATTCCTTGCCAGTGAAGGGCAGCTAAGAATTAGATACACCTTTTTAAATCATCAAAGGGAGTGGCTGCAAGATACAAGGTGCTGGGATTAAGATGAAGTTCTGGGTTTGCCAGTTCTCAGCCATGGCTTTGGTGGCTGGGCTGGGAACATCATTAACTGCTCCCAAACGGTGTTCACGCCATGCCACTTCTTTTTAATCTTCATATGATTCTCTGCATTTCAAGAGTCCCAGGCTCCCACTGAGCAAAAGGCTGTACAAACCCAGAAATGGAAGACAATACCTCTCCACAAGGTTTTTTGCACTTGGTCCACCAGACAAGTTTGGTAACTTGTACCTCAACACCATTTCAGTGGTGCACAAATATTTATTATGTTGCTCCAGCTACTACCACAAGGTCTGCAAGCTCAGGCCCTCAAGCATGATAACTCAAGAGCTTCCCTGCCAAGAAAGCTGTTAAAAATACTGAATGGGGGCTATTTTGTACAGATGATTTAACAAGCACTATGTGGGTGAGGGAACAGATTTGGCTCAGACCTCTCCTTTCTCAGAAGAACAAGCACAGGAGCTTAGGTGCAGCACTCACCCTGCAGCTCTTTGCAGAGGGGAACCTGGTGGGAAGCTGGGTCCCAAGGAAGCCTCTCCATGGGTGAGAGGCACGGTGCTGCCCAGAAATGGAATCCTGCTTCATGGACTACTGGGCAATGCAGGTAATCTTCTGCTGGAGAACACCTCCCTCGGAGGAGTGACCATCACGCAGGCAGGACAGCGGCACACGGAGGCAGAGCTCCTCTCCGGCTGCCTCACATTGTTCATGGTCTACAGAGGATTTACAGTGCCATCCTGGGTTGTTACAGGTTAAGAGGATAACATGGCACAGAAACAGAAAGGCACAGATCACCAGAGCTTTAAAAACTCATGAATATCCTTTTCCATCACAATTTCATAGTGCAGGTTGTTCCAGTCAATCCACGGCCAGCAAAACAAATGCTGCATTTGTGCTAGTTTTGGGAAAACATGCCAAAAAGACAAGCACAAGGCAAAGCAGCTAGCCAAATGGACAAGTCTTGCTATTTAATTATTTTGAAATGACAAAGTTCATTTAAAACCAGCTACAAAACAAATACATAATGATGGCCTCTCCCTTCATAAAACATCATGTTTTGGCACAAACAACTGGCTGGCCTGATTTTATGTCCAATGAATTTAATCTTATCCAACAAAGTGGCTCTCTGTACAGCACAGAAGACAAAGGGTTCTTAAAAGAGCTCTTTGGACAATGTGCAACACCATACAACTAAATGAAAAAAAAACCAGGACGATTTCTGTTCTTAGGCCAACAGAAAAAGAAAACATAATGCAGTTGGCATCAGCATCGTGGTGAGCACACAGGAGCTGAAACCCATCAAACTAATTCCAGTTCCACTTTGTGGTAAACTTGTGAATGCACTCACCTGACCACTGTAAAGCCATCTGTTTCTGATGTGTGATGGGTTCGTGTTACTGCACTATTTACAAATTCAGTCAACAGCTTTTCCGTGTGGTGATGAGACATTCAGTGTTTTGGCAAGAAGGAAACAGTCCAGTGGTTTTCCCATGCTGGGACCTGGGCCACAGGGATGCTCACTGCCTCTGCGCCCAGCTGTGCTGGTACACCCTGAAGAAGCCATGACTTCAGTACCTGACTTCCAAACATGAGCTTCTATGAGCCATCCCCAAATGGGCATCCAGAGAGGAAAACATGCCCAAATTAGTGGGCACTACTGAAAAAGTAGCCAAGCGTCTAAACACTTGCACAATCTGTACTTACACTCAGTACCTCTTGATTTCTCAAATGGCATCACCTACTGATTGCAAGTGTTTCCCAATGGACCGTCATACTGAAACCCTAAATATTGCAGTGACTTTGCTTCTCCCACTCCACTTTACTCAATGTAATTAATCCTCACAGCGCCTCAGAGGAGGAAGGACAGGGACATTCACCAACCCAGCCCAGCGTGCAAGCAAGAGGCACGAAAAGCCAAGGGACCCGTGCGAGGTCCTGCAGAGCACATGCCAAGTCCAGTTGCTGTGTCACGTTTCCAAAGGGATGCTCACGCCATCAAATCCCAGTGGTGAGGAAGTGACAAGAAATTCCTCAATTCCCCCCACCCAAGACCCTGAGCTCATCAAAAGGACGACGACAGCATGTTTGGCGGGTCGAGTCACTCCTGCTGTGGTACGGGCGCGGGATTCCTGGCGTGGCACCAGCAGGGCCGGCGGCCTCGGGCGGAGGTCGCCGTGCTCCCGCAGAGCGGGACACCCGCAGACACCGCCGCGTTGCATAACTACGGCCACTGCATGTCAATGGGAGCTCACCGGCACGGGCCGGCTTATGCAATTACCGCACCTCGCCGGAGGCTGCAGGGACGGCGGGCCCCGGGGAGCTGCGGCCGCACTCGGCCGGGAGACTGCCCTCACCCTCCGGCCGGAGCTCTGCCCACCGACCCCGCTCCGGGTCTCAGCCCCCTGAGGGTCCCCGCCACGGGGCACGGAGGGGAGCGGGGTGGAGGTTCATTTCGGAGGGGCCGAGCCGTGTCCCCACCTCTGGAGGAGGGGAGTCACCCAGGACGCGCGGCTCGGCACATCCTCTTCGTCGGGGTGTCCAAGCTCACATAAAGACATAAAGGTGATCCCTGACATGATGGGCGCGGTGCTCCTGTGGCCCCTCCCCAGGCACCCATCACCTGCAGGCGCCAGGTGAGGGGCCCGGACTGGCGGGGCCCGGGCCCACCGCCGTCCCCCCAGCCCAGCGGAGCCGCGCTCTCCCCGCTCGCCGAAGGACGGCCTCGCCGCGGGGCTGCGGAGCGGAGGAAGCGGCAGCAGCCCCCGCCCCGCCCCGCCCGGCCCCCCCTCGGGCCCAAGNCCTGTCCCCAGCGCCGCCGCCGCCGCTTCCACAAGATGGCGGGGACCGTGGCCGAGCGGGACGCGCTGGTGAGTGCGGCTGTGGGCACCGGGACGGGCACCGGGACGGGGCTGGGGCGCCGGGCACGGCACCTGCGGAGCGGGGCGGGCTGGGGGGCTCCGCCTGGCCCTGCCCCAGCGCTCTCCTTTTTACCTGCAGAAAATAGAGGACGGGCATTTAAACAACTCCCTGGGATGTCCGGTGCAAGCTGATGTGTACTTCCCTCGCCTGGTAAATCACCTTTGTTTATTTTTATTTTTTGGGGGGTGGGGGTGGTGGTGTATTTTTATTTTGTCAACCCCTTTACTCCCCCCCCGCCCCCGCTCAGCTCCGGCTGCACAAGGGCGGCCGCTGCTGATGCCGAGCTGACCCTCGCCACCTTCCCCCTGTCCTTTCCAGATCGTCCCCTTCTGTGGGCACATCAAAGGCGGAATGAGGCCGGGAAAGAAGATCTTAGTTATGGGCATAGTGGACCTCAACCCCGAGAGGTAACACCTGGGCAGGGCTGCCCGCGCCGGGGGCACCGGGCCCGGGGAGGGGGCGAAGGGGGGCGGCCACCCGCACGTACACACACACACACATCCGCACGGATCCCTCCTTTCTGGAAAGGATTATTTTTATCATTTTAAATATAGCATGCTGATTTCTCCTTTGACCCATAGAGGGGGCATTTCTTCAAGGGATTTCGTTTTCACTTGGGAGTGAAGGAGCATATCAAGCATATATACCTGCATATATGTACAGATATATGCACAATGCCATGCACCCACAAACACATATATATGCCATAACCATGTCCTTGTCTCTGCTGAGCTTTCAGAGAGCTCTGAACGAGCTGAGCTGTCTTCCACCCTGTGCCGCTATATGGCTTTAATAAGCTGAGAAATTAGACTGGTGGCATTTGGGGCTTATTTGCTTTTTTCTGGCTGAATGAGAGCTGTTCTGTTTGTGTTGCAGCTTTGGCATCAGTCTGACTTGTGGAGAGTCAGAAGATCCTCCTGCGGATGTAGCCATAGAACTGAAAGCTGTGTTTACAGAGAGACAGTTTGTCAGAAACTCTTGTGTAGCCGGAGAATGGGGGGAAGAGCAGTCGTCTATTCCTTACTTCCCATTTATACCCGACCAGCCTTTTAGGGTGAGTACCAGGATGGCAGTGGCTTACACCGTGTCTGATAAAGTGTCATTTGATAGGAGTTGCAGCAGAACCTGACATGCCTTTCATGAAATCACAGTGTAGCCCGCACTGCTCCGGCTGAGACACCAGTTGCTGGTTGTATCCCTCGAGTTGCGTGGAGATCCCGCTGCTACGTGCAGCTGCAGGCAGTTCAGATGGGGCTGTGAACACCTCACCTGGGCACTATGACAAGTCGGAGGTTGTAATACTGTAATACTGTGTGATTGAAGCGCAACTTCCTGAGCTTAGTTTTATAGCCATAAATTAAGAAATACCTCTATGTTATTAGTGCGTTACAAGTTATTACTGGAGAATGTTAATATTCAGTGGGACTGCTGTATATTTTGATGGTTTTTTTAATGGACATACTGTTTGCAATTTAGTTCAGCTAATAAGGATCGTGTTCATCCTTTGTCTCCAGGGATGTTACGTTAAGGTTGACCGTAGGTCTTCGTGTTAGCAGATTAAACAGCTAAGCAATAGTGGTATTCTTTTCTGAACCCTGGGATTAAACCTTCCATCAAATTTAAATCTGTAGTCACTTGAAAGTGGTGTACATGGAAGTGCTGTGGATGGACTGGGTTGACCTAGAAGCAGATTCCCATCTGTAGTGTTTATGGTTATGTGAAGATGTCTTTGCAAATCAGGACTAACAAAGTATGCAGCTGCAGAGGGCTGCTTCTCTTCTCACTACATTGAGGAGAAAAGGCTGCATGCCTTTTCCATGCAGCTGACCCAGAAAACCCCTCCTCCTCCCCGTCCCTCTTACAAAACCTTACTGGCCCCTCTGCTAAATGCCACTGCTATGACCAGCTGCCAAACTCTCTTAATCCTTCTTGCCCCCAAGATAATCTCCCCCAACCCCAAAAGCTCACCATCTCCCCAGATGCTTGGTGTTAAGAGGGTCTTTATGACTGGTTTTGCTGCAAATTGGTTGCGCTCTACTTGCTTCTACAAACTCACCCTCCCATCAGAACTGGCAACACTCTTTGGTGGTGTGGGAAATGCACTTGAAAAGGCTCGACGGCTGGGTCCTGCTCCATCTGAGAGGGTTCCCCTGCCTCCTGCACTGGGTGGTGCCTGGGCCCTCAGACGAGCCAGACAAATTACCCAGAGCAAGCTCTGTGCGTGTCCCACTAATGATGGTTGACATTACAGGACAGCAATAGCGCACATTTGGCATGGGAGACCGTAGAAAGGGAGTTGTTCTTTCACCTTTTTTTCCTCCTTTTTTCCCAAATGCCCACATGGAATTGAGGCTCCCAGTTGACTTTGTACCTTTGATGGTCTCCCTCTCAGTGAATAAATTTGACTATTAGGTGTTCTTGCCAATTGCTTGTGATCCAGTCCAATTAGCGCTGTGGCGTGGCCGCGGGTGATGTGAAAAGCGGACCGTGAGCAGTGTTAACCATATCTTTTACATAACAAGGCCTCAGGCAGGCACTGCTGCAGTGACACAGGAGCTCCGTGGCAGCACAGCCGCTTCCCTGGTACCTGGTGCACCACCAGGTATCCAGGAGTTCCAGCTCTCCTGGACTGCCTGCTGCCACTTCTCCCGGTGCAACGTGCTCCAAGTCACTTGGGCTTTGGCTCAGTTAGTTTGTCACGGGCCCTGTTCCCATTTTTATACACTGTAATAGCAGCAGAGTCAAGTGTCTGGTAGCAGCATTTCACTCCGGACTTCCAGCCTCTGGAAATGACCCAGGATTTACATGTGGCTTCCCTGAAGATTTTCTCCTAGATCTGGCTGTCTCCAAGGGCCTGTAAAAGTGCACGTTCTGTGCTCTCATCTCCCAGCTTCCTGCCGGGGAAGTTCCAGCAAAGCTTAACAACAGGGCACCCTCTCAAGCCACCCCTGACATCAGGAATCTCCCAGCGTGTCCAAGCTTGTTCAGCTCCAGGCTTTGTTGCTTTTCTAGAACATTTCTGCAGGTCTCTCAGAAGTAGGGATGAGCTGTGTCCCTCCTTGACCCTCCTGCAAACTGTATAACTGAATTCCAGCAGTCCTGCACTGCATTTCCTTCACTGCAGCCCCAGGATGGAGTCTATTCTGACAGGGACTGTCTGCAGTCCCGGGAGTGAAGGGTTTTTAGTTCTGCAGCAGCTGTGTATGTGTGGGAGGGGAGGACAAACTTATATCCCCCTTCTGTGTTTACTCCCAGTAAATTAAAAGCAGTGTGGAAAGCATTGCAGAGGGAACTGCCCCCTTAGGCAGCAAAAAAAACCCCCCACCAAACCCAACAACTTTGTAGCAAGGAATGTAAAGTTTGGGTTGGAGATAAAATTTCCTGCTCCTGTGATTAGCAGTTGGAGGCTGTTTCTGGCGTTACTCCAAGACACAAAACCTCCCAGTAGCCAGTGGACTGGGTTCCAGCGTGCTTACTGCTATGACAACGTGAGCTTGGATTAATGACCCTGTGCAGTAAGAGCAGATCCATCATGGTGTAACTGGTGTCAAGGGGGCAAACTGGTCTCAGCCTTGCCTCTTGCGTGGCGCATAAGTAGCACAATGTGCAGCTGCACCAACACAATTTGAAGTGCTCTTGATGTGCTGTGAAATAACTTCCCAGTTACACTGTGAACAACATGCTTCAACATTTTATCTTTTACAGGTTGAGATACTTTGCGAGCATCCCCGTTTTAGAATATTTGTGGATGGACATCAGCTCTTTGATTTTTACCACCGTATTGAAACACTCTCAGCAATTGACACAATAAAGATAAATGGAGATCTTCAGCTTACAAAACTGGGCTGAGCTTGTTAGGACTGTAGATTCCAAACCAGCTCAGGTGCCATCGTCTGTTGGGAGCAGTGACAGCCGGCTCTGGACACAGCTATGGTAGGAAGGCTGCCCTGTTCCTTTTCCGCATGCAGTTCTTCACTCCTGTGCCGATGAACCGGGCTGTTTTTTATCCTAATGAAGAGCACTGTTGGTTAATAGACATTGAGCCATTTTTCTTGGATCAAAATAGCCCACCTGTGCTGGATAATCAAATTGGAATGGATTCAGAAAGACTTGCAGTCTTGTTTCAAATCTCACAGAAAAGGCAATCTCTGAAATGCAGCGCTAAAACTGGTTACTGAACAGTAGTGACAACAAAAACAAGTTTTTCTTTTGCAAATACTGTTTCTGCACTGAAGTGGAGTAGTGTAGCACAACATAGGGCCACGTGCTGATGTCCTTACCCGGGGCCTGAGCCTGGTTCCATGGAAATCAATGGCAAAACTCCCACTCACTTTACTGGGGTACAATCAAACTGTCTAGTCCTTAGTCAAGCACAATTCCCACTGATTTCTATGGCATTTTTGCACACACCTTGGGGCCTGCCCTTCTGCTGGTGTAAATCAGCATTACCTCCATAGCTCGTAATGGAATTTTGCTGATTGCCCTCAGCCGCTGGTTTGGCCCAAGGACTGTGCAAAAACTGACTGAGGGTGTGTGGACACAGCCTGTGTATTTTAGTCAGGGTATTTGCATAGAATGTAGATCGTTATGAGTTTTTGCACAACGTATTGTTAATACAATTTTTAAAACTTATCTGTAGTTTATTTATTTATACTCATTGTATGTATTATTAGTAAAAATGAACAATTTTACTGACGGTTAAGAACAGCAAAGTGTAAACATTTTGAATGTACAAAATGTCTTAGGTTCTTTGGGTAAACTTTACATATCGGTCTTGAAAAACCATGTTTCCTATCACACATTTAGTTACATTTTAATGGAGCCCTCTAGGCCCTGGGAAAACGTGGGCATGGTAGTTGGTGGGGGGAACTCTGCATATTCACTAGAATCTGTTTTTCAGGGCTTACTAACTTTGCTGCACAGGATAGGTTTGAGTTGAAGTCGATCCATTTTAAAAACTTAAACAGCAAATTTGTGGGTTTTACTGTGCTTTCATAACCTGAGAAAAAGTTAAATTTGGCAATCTCTTAGTTCAGAAAGAGAACCAGCCTCTTTCCAAGGTAGATGGGAGATTCTTTACACTTGTTTGAGAACATATTTGGCCTTTGATATGACAATTAAAACTTGTCTAGACAGCCAAGTTATTAATGCTTGAAAATCAGCTACTGCACATGAATAATAACTTTTCAAGTAGCTTTTTAAATAGTAGGTATAGATGTATAAACACAGTCATTGCGCTACACTATAAATGAACACAGCCACTTTTCTTGACTTCTTTAGGACTAAATACACTTTTTTCCTTGGCTGCTCACAGTGGACTTTAGTGGGTCTTTCTGAGTAGTTATAATCATGATATAAACTTACATTTAGGCAATTTTGAAAACACATAATATAGGGACTAAAACACAGACTATAAAAACATCCTTTGTAGCACAGTATTTAAGGAAAAAAAAAAAAAGAGAAGAATCTCACAAACGGAACTACATTAAACCTGCAATAAAAGTGGGATTTAAAGCAACCAGAACTGGAATATCCAAAGTTAAGGGTAGAATGCCAATGCAAAGCCTCATTTTGTGCTAATTTGGCCTGTAGTTAAGAAGCCTTAGACTGCAAGCTGAAATTCCAACTGTGGCTCTAGTCCAAAGCCTGTTGAGGTCAATCAGAGTCCTCCGAGCATAGAAGCCTGATTCTTACTTCATGCAAGTGCAAATCTCTTTGTAAAGCAGGGGGGTTGTTGCTGCTGCTGCAAATAAATTAAGAATCAGGCTGCCACTTATAAAATACAAGTTAAAAATTTAATTTTTAGCCTTAACATTTGACGTTCCCTGACTTTTCTTCCTACTTCCAAAATAAAAGAGAACCTGTTATTTTCCAGATGATCTTTTTATCTGGTGTGTGGCTTTTGAGCTGTACATCAGATTCTATTTGTACTCCAGATTGAACTGAAATGTTCCTGTCTTGCTCTGTTTTTACTCTTTTACATGATACATAATGACTGTGTCATTTTCCATTGTATAAAGAATGCTGACAGTGTTTCGGTACAAAATATATTCTTAAAAATTATGATAATAAAAATCCAAGGGAAAGGTGCTTCTACATGAGGTATTTTGGGTTTTTCTCCAGCTTGGAAATTCCCTATGGTTCCAAAGCTGATGCAGGCAGAAGATGAATTCTGTTTGGAGAGAAATTTAGCACCCTCTGTGCCTAGTGCTTTCTCCAGCTGGACATCCGAAGCCAGGTTTGCTGATGCAGGGGCAGTGCCTGGGCCTGGCCTGCTGGGCCAGTGGGACGTGTGAGTAAGCACCATGACCTTACAGCAGCACAAACCCAAAGGGAATCTCCCTGACAGCCCACCACTAGAGATTCCCCCTCCATGCCTTTACTGTATCCCGGAAAAGGCATTTTGGCTGCCTTGGATTTTCACAGCCCCCACACGTTTTCTCTCCCGCGGGGGCCCGGCGCAGCACAGTGCCTACACCAGGGATGCCAAGGTGAACTCAGTGCAGTGTCGGGGGCATCTCTGGTGGGAGCCAGGGCCCGGTGATCCTGCCTTGCTCCTGTTCCCACCTGCTGTGCTGGGCACTCCCATTTGTTCCTGCTCCAGGAGTTTGCTGTCTGGGGAAAATGCTCTTTTGACCCTGATTCTGGTTTTGCCTTTGCACAACTCCACCACCTGATCCTGCCCTGTTGTGGTTTCTGAGCCAGGCTTCGAGGCAAGAAGGGCTGTGAATCCTCTTCTGATGGGTTATGGCTTGGCTGAGAGCTCAAGAGAGGGCAGAAAGTCACAGTTAAAAGAAAGCTTCCACATCTATCTGTCTATCACCTGATTGGAAGCCTTTTTATTTTTCTTTTGCTCCTGGCACTACCAGGCGATGGCAGGCGAAAAAAGGATGATGTCTGTGTAACCAAGGGCTGTTCCACTCGTGCTTGACTTGCACTGGCTGATCACGTTAAGAAGCAACTGCAGAACACTTGCACGTGCAGTGTAAGTCAGAGAAAACTGAGGCCTTAATTGTTTCTACTCAGTTGGACTTTGGGCCAAATCCTAATGTTTCAAATGGGAGACTGCGCTGCAGAATTTATACCTGAATTTTTTTGTCTCCACAATTTAGGGATTATTCAGATCTTCGTTTTGGATATAAGCCCTAATAGACAGGAAATAAAGACTGTTTCCAAATTAGGCCAGGTTTATAAAATGTTTTTCAGTAGGGACAAGTAGTCTGTGAGCTTCTTGGAAGCTGCGATTCTTCAGGACTTCAGGAGTGAATGAACCAGCCTTTGAAATCTTATGCTAAAATTTATAAGTTGAATATTTCTGTGGTTTCCTCTGAATGAGGAATTTGATTCTGCAATGAAAGAAGTCTTGAATGGGTAAAACCCATGTGCAGTGGAATCACTCAACTTAGCGTAGCTTTATTTTTTCAAAGAGGAAAAAGCAAAAAACTACAACTAACCAAAAAAAAAATCACAACCAAATTATTTAGTTATGTTTGGGATTGGCTATGATAAAGCTGATTTGATTTTAAAAAAAAACAAAACTAGGTTATTGCCTGCTCAGAAAGAGCCTTGAAATATTTCAGTGTCATGTGAGGTAGTCTGTCTAAACATATTTCACACAAACGCTTTTTCACAGGCAACTTGTTAAAACTGTTACAAAATACCTTCTTTTTGTGTCACAATTAGAAATGTTTGCCCCACCTCGAAAGAACATTTTGTACTAAATATTCATATGTTGTCTTTGAGAACTTGCACTAACATATTATATTCTCCCTCCCCTCCCTGGCTAGTTTGAGCAGAAATAGGCGTAATATTGCTAAACCGGTTGAATGTGACATGTGCTTGAGGCCTCGCATCTTTCTCAAGGGCTGTTTTGAGTAAACAGCCTGAAAACCAAAGGGAGAGCCTGAATCACCATTCTGCTGTGCCAGCTTTCCGCCCTTGTCACTCTCCTGCTGTGAGGCTGAGACTGAAGCCCAGAGATTTTCACGCAGGGAACAGCACTGAGATTTTTATCTTTGGCTTTGAAACTATTCCGTGTGGAGGAAACGGGGCCAGAGTAGCCACAGCGCTCATCAGCTTGGCAGTGAGGCTGGGGTAGCATGATGTGCTGCAGTCCTAGCACAGCAGGAGTTCAGAGGGCATCAGTGGGCATTTCAGATCCAGACAAGGATCCAGGCTGTGGAGATGCAGGGCAGCTTCCCAGGGATGGGCTTTTTCCACGTTTTTAGCTGGTACCTTCTGCAACCCCCTACCAGGACACGTGGCAAAAAACCAGCGTTGCTTACAAGCTTGGACAGCATGGATTGGTTCATGTTCCTACTCGCCTGATGTAAAAGAGGCTCCCAAATAAATAACAGGAGAATACAGGAGTAGCCATGCCACTGAGGTATTTTTTTCCCCACTGACATTCAAGCAGTATATCTGATGTGGGGCTCATTTTGTCTCCTATCCACAGGAAATGCTGCCCCCAGAAAACTCCAGCCCTGTTTTCTGCACTGAGGCTGCACAGAGACCTTTCCATGCAGAAAACTGCAGAACCACAATTCTGCTGAGCCAGTTAGCAACCTCCCAGCACCCCTGGAGCTGATGTGACGATGTAAGGAACAAGAGTCAGGGGCTGAGGGCAGCCCCAAATGCCCTCTGTGATAAGCGCAGAAGTAAGGAAGGAAAGCTTACGCCAGAGTAGGAACAGTAAGTGAGCTGGTGAGGGCTTTTGTAATTGTGGTATTGTTCTGATTTTCTCATGTGGATCAGAAAGCACACAGGTGAAAGTCACTTTGCAATGAATGGTGTGCAGGGTTAGAACCAAGGCCAACCCAAACAGAGAGAAAAAAAATGAGCTGCAGACGCCCTATCTGGCTTTGATACACCCTCCCAGCTCCTCCCAGCAATCACTGCTGTTACGAACATAGACAATTACTACAACAAGGAGATTCAGCAGCATGTGCAAGATGAAAATAATAAACTCCTACTCTGCCACAGGTCCTCCCTAGCTCCTGTTGCTAGGCCTCTCCATCTGTCTGTCAACAAATAACTATGTCCTTCTGCTTTTAAAATCCATGTCAAAAATCCCTTTGACTTTCATGGAAATAGGTCCCTAAGAAAAGAGTTATTTCTAGCTCTCACTCTCCAGTTATTTTCAGCTGGGGCATACTCTAAAACTGAGTTTATTTTTAAGTGTGAATAGAGGACTATTTCTGACTGCATTATACATTGGATAGAGTCAACAGGAAGCACAGCCTCTCTCTGCTGCAGGAACACTGGTTTCACAGTTCGCTGGTTGAAAATGTCTTGTATTCCTTACCTTCTGATTTTAAAAAGTGAGAGTGTGCACAAAACGACCGGGCAATAAAGTAATATGTATCATTCACCACAGATCTATTTTTATGTGTTGTGCTGATTTCATAATGAACTTTTAATAACAATAAAACATGAAATCTTCACTAGGTTGTTCTGTCTTTTATCTGAACTATCAGTGCTCATTACATGTCCTCTTGACTTCTTTAACTTCTGGCTTTTTTGTCTCCTGTTTTTCAGACTCTTTCCCTCATTAAACTGTAGTGTGAAACTTCAGAATGAGATGTGCAGCTTCGGTAGCAGCTTGTGTAGAACTGCTTTACAGTTTAAATGCACCATACCGAACAAGCAAATAACTTCCTTAGAGGAAAGAACAGCTTGCTGACTCTTGCAAGACTCCTGCTGACATCACTGGGCAGTGTAAGCCCCAGGAGTTAACAGGCACGGCTCAGCCCTTAGAGCCAGGCTATGAGACACAGGTCACTGATCACTTCTGCACAGGATAAAGCAGCAGTGTAAATCACACGTGTGTTTCAGCTCGCTCTGGTGGGGCTGGATTGATAGGTGAGCATTACAGAGTGAGTAAAACCACCAGATCAGCTCCAGAGGCACATTATTATGAGATCCAGTGTTTCACTTTTTGGTGTCACCTTAACTAAAGTTCACATTGGCCTGACAGAGTGCAAGAGGAAACTTTAAGGTCTCGGCTTCTCTCAGTTAAAGTTATTGGAAAAATTCAGCATGACCCAAGTGGGTAAGGGTTATGCCCTACATCCTGTTGTGGCTGTAAAACACAGAAGAGATTTTCTGAGGGAAACCTCAAAATTCAAACGGTACTAAAGCAGCAGATGAACAGGATTTGAATACAGCTAGTTCTGTGTTTTTTCTCCCAATAAAATGACTGATTCAGATGCTGCACAGGAAGTTCATCCTAGCTCTAAGCCATGAGTATTAATCTGTGGCCATCCCTGCTCAAAGCCAGACAGAGATTGCCCTTTGTTTACTGCACACAACCCTAAGAAGGAATATGTTGACATGTGGAGATTCTGAGATAAAACATGGCATTTGGTAACCTCAGTGCGAACCAGAAATGGCTGTGAATGGTATAAAAGCATCATCTACCAGACAGCAGAACCACACAGCACCTGCAGAAGTGCCTGGGGGGATTTTCAGAAGGGGGAATATACATTAAATTTCACCACTTGCATGGGCTATCTCCTACAGAGGCCCTTGGAAGGCTCTCGTTTGACCTGTAATACTGTAAAATACAGGCATGTTTTGAGGGGAAGGGAAGGGGTCAGGAGGACACCTGATGTGGCAAGAGCCATGTGTACTTCTCTCCCGTTCAGATCAGTACTACAGACACCTCACATAGTCTGCATGGGCCTTATTTTGGTGGAGTGTTTCTGAGCTTCAAGTGAAGCCGATTCATGTTGAGGGATTTACTCACAGGAATACCATGAATACGACTCTTTGCTAGCCCTGCACTTGATTTATTTTTGAATCATGACTTTCACCACTTATTCTAAGACTAGAGGCTGGCTCTGAAACACCACATCGGCTCCAGCATTCTTCAAAAGTTACACATTTCTTATCCTGTTGAGGTTTTGAGGCTTCAGTTTCCTCACTGGTGCCTTGCTAGACCAGGGCTGTGATGCCAGGAGGGGTCATTCTGTGAAAGACCCCGAGAAGGAGGTGTCTTTCAGCAGCTCTCTTCCCAGCAGGCAGAAGGAGACCTGCTGCTCTCTCTCAGGAGTAAGAAGCGACAGCAAACCAGAGCTCTGCTGGTTCCTGGTGTGCCGAGCAGGGCTTCCTTGTGACTCTGAAAGGCAGGAACGAAAGCTTGGGTAATCAGAAAAACCACACTGAAGCTGAACAGTAGATCTAAGCAGCAGAGAAAAGGAGGATTTCGGTGCTAAGCAATCTGATACTAACAGCAGAGCCACAGGCTGGAGTTGCTTCGACGGAGCAGAGAAGCAAAGCTCCGTTCTTGTGGAGCAGCCTCTTGCCAAGCATGGATGGAGCTGCGGGAGGTTTCTGACAGGGCTCGGTGGCTCTGCCTTCCCCTGGCTCCAGAAAACCCTTTGATGGGCAAAAAGCCAATGCTGACAGTATTGTAATGTATGACAAGCTCCAGTAGCAGCTCCAGCACTGCATGCTCCAAGAGGCAGAGAGGATTCTTTCCTGGCTGCTCTCTAAGAAATTTTCTGTTCAGTGGCAAAGATAATGGCTGTCTAAGAGAGATCCAGACCAGAACTAAGGACAGAATATGGCTCTAGGTAGAAAAAACACTCTCAGGAAAGTAACAGATTCACTACAATCTCTAGGGGAAAATAAACTATTTCAAAGTACAAAGCCTTTAGCAAGGATAGAGGGGCTCCTTTTACACCTCATTTTTGGGAGAAAGACAATGAGCAACAGTGGCTATTAAACAGACTCTGAGGGGCAAAACTGGGAGCAGCATCGGGTTATTGCGTGAGTGCAGAACACGGCTTCCACATCCATTCCCCTCCAATTCCACTGCCTTTCCTCAGGGGTGGCCAGTCCTCTCCCTGCAAGAGATCCATGGCTGGAAACCCCACTGCCAGAGGAACTCTTCTGTGGCTTCAGACCTTCATGTGTCTTCTAACAGACACCGGCCAAGGTGTACTTTATTTATCACCGCTCACTGAAGAACTTCAAAGCACTGACAAAATCTGAAATTAGCATTAATTCATGAATGCCCCTTGCCATTTCTAACATTATTGCTGTTATTCTACGGGCCGGGAGAGGGAAGAACAGAGATGCAACAGCCATTACTCAGCAGTCAGTGCTATAATTTGGAATACACTGATTTCCACACAATGTCCCATCACTGTGACTGTGGGCTACAACATTGAAGTTCAGGCTCCCAAGCCCCCTCCTTTGCTCACCAAGCAGACATTATTTGGACAGAATATACAATGGTGAGGTTGAGTAAGGCTATACACTGAGTAGCTCCTCTGGGATCAGAGGCACTATTTGTAATGCAAAATCCTTCCAAAATACGACTTTTTATAACAGTAAAAATGAATGGCATTCTGTCAATTTTTTTTGCAGCCTCCACTGACTCACAGTGCTTTCAACTGCCATTTAAATAATGCAGAAGAGGAGACAGAACAAGATCAGGGAGTTTGCTGCACTTTAAATTTAGAAGATGGCGTGTGCACATGTTTCCCTAGACAAAATACAGCAATCACAACCAGAGTGATGCAAAATCTCTCTTGATTTTGGTGGAAGTACACAGAGAGCAACAGAGCACCTGCTGGAGTAAGAGCTGGTTTAAGCTTCCCATAAAAAACCTTACCACTTTGAGCTACTCCGAAGATGCTCTCAAGCAAAATAACAGGATTTTGTTTAGCAAAGGCAAGCACATGATTGTTTTAATGCAATTTAAAGCTGAAGCTGTGATAATGCAGGCTAGAAGATTATGTTTTTAAGTGAAAGGGAAATTAGTTGTAATTATAATTGTTGTAGTCTTTATATATTGCCAGCTGTATTGATTACCTTCTTCCTGTATGTGACTGGCAACTAGGGAACATGATCCATTACCTCATGCTCGTGTTGGAGAGCAGCAGAGATTGGTGTATTTTTAGAAACAAGATTCCCGCAGTGTAATTGTAGCAACTGGGTGATCATACACATGCATATTAAAATACCAACAGATGAATTCCTGGACAGTACCAGCAAACATTTCACTGTTTGGGGTAGGAGGAAAGGGCAAGAATGGACAGCTCAGAAATTCAACAACTGCAAGCACAGCGGTTTTACCTCTGAGAGTGTCCTCTGAGGGCTGTGTGGCTCACATTGGCCAGTCTGAAAGGGAAGCTGTAAAAAGGCAGAATCTTTTCCTTTTCCTTTCTAGGATGAAAAGATACGAGGTCAGAGGGCCAATATGTCTCCTGTCCTACCTGATCCCCTTACACATGAAATTATCTCTGTACCAGCACAGAGAACTGGTGGCCATCCCTAGGCATCCGTCAAGGGCTCAGTCCTGGGTCTCAGCTACCAGCGGGCAGTGTTTGGGGTGCCCATGTTGCACAGCCAAGCACGGTGCAGAGGTCCCTGGCTCACTAAACCTCACCAGGACTGCAGAAGTGCAAGGCTGGTTCCTGGGAATGAAACTATACAGATGTGGGCAGACAGCTGGGAGGGCCAAGTTGCTTGTAAGCAAAGCTGGTTGTGAGGCAACCAGGAGCTGCCTGTGCAGAGCTGAAGAGTAGCAGCATCTGTTGGGAACTTACAGGTCTCATAGAGCATTTATGTGTCTCATGTCAGAGAAGCTGTCCCAGAGAATCTGGGAATTAATCAGCCAGGTTAACAGTCCTGCCATTGTGCTGGTTTAGACAGGACTTGTATAGGACCAACAGAGGTCTGAAACTTTCCAGTAAGAGCCAACTCAAGCATCTGTGAGTAGAGCAGAATATGAATTCGCTTGTGGAAGAAATAACTGAAGTACACCTGAAGTATTCAGCAGTCACTCAGGTAGTGTCAGAATGCCAGAATCCCAGTAGACTGTTACTGTATCCAATATAAATAAACTGATGGTCACAGACCATCACAGGAGCATGGTGACTATTACACTCAATACAACTGGCAGTGCAAATAGCTCCCAGGCTTTGGCTGTGTTAATTATTATTAACTGGTGTTTTGGAGCACAAGGGATGCTGTGACAGACAGCTATAGCATAGCTGACCTCAGAAGCCCATTCAATAATCTTGTAATTTATGTTTTTATTACTGCTTGTGATTGCAATTGGTGTTGGAGGCTATTTAATGCCTGACCTTTTGCAGGATCCTGTTACATTTATGCATGTGGATACTGTTCATGAATGGCAACATGCTACATGCAAAGAAAATCCCTGTCTGCCTTCAGTGTACCACTCTTCTGTCTCATTATATGCCCTTTCATCCTTTAATAGGTGGATGAATAAAGAGAAGACCATAACATAACTTCTCAGAATCACTTAGCTTTCTTTACACTTTCATCATGTTTATTATCACCTTTTTCAAGGTACACAGACCTTTTCAACTTAATGACCAGATAACGCACTGGAAACTTTTCTAAAAGATGTCTTCAATCCACGCTGTAGGAATTAACAGTCACCAGAGTCAAAGTAAATTGCAGGTGGTGGTGAATTGCCTAACATCCTGATGTAAAAGTAAGATAAAGGCCGAATCTGGGGGTGTAGCGCAACACGAAATCCAAATGTAGAGACTTTGCATATCAAGTTTTATCTTCATGTTAGAGAAGCCTCTAATTATGCTGAAATGTGTGCTTTCAAGCTTTCCTACACATGGCCTTAAGGAAACTCCCCCCACCCCAAACTGACTGCAGCCAATGACTCCTTCCATGTCTTTCTCTCCCCACAAGGGATTTTAGACAGTGAATCTACATAGCCACGTCACCAGACCAAACAGACCTCCACCTTCTCAGCCTGTTCCCACCTGTCTCTGGCCAGCCTCCAGATAATTTTTGTGTCTTCCTTTATGTTAAAGCCATCTTCTTCTGCAGTGCTGGAAGGGAGTGGCCAGACCTGGCCTCTCAGAGCATACTGCTCCACAGAGAACATCTTGTTCTGGAGAGGGCATGGCAGGAAGAAATATCCTTCATAACATTCAGGGTGATGTGAGCTAGGTTTCAGACAGGAGGTCACAGTTTTCACTGCCAGAGACTGCCACCCATCTCAGGCATGTAGCAGCTCCATTTGCCATCTTCTAAGCTGCTCAGTTTAGACCTCAAAGAGCTCCAGGGGGAGATCCTGGTTACCTTCACAGGTGAACTGCCGTATAGGGCCGTGAAGCCACAGGCTGTGCTGGTTGGCTTGCAGGTCTAGATCAGCATGCCAACACCTCCACAGCAACGTGTAACCATACACAAAAATACAATTACACATGCATTTATTGGGAGAAGGTGGTAGAGTGACTCCAACATGTGTCAACAGCTTCCTGGGGTGAGGATTTAAAAGTGCTATTTGGTGCAATAAAGACTTGTGCTTAATACACAATTTTCTGCAAAGACGCGCTTTTTTTTGTAATTTTTTGCTTAGGTGAGCACAGTGACTACATTAATGGGAAAACTGGAAGCCTTTCAAGCCTTTCAGTGGGTGAGTAGTAGTTTAAACTGCAAGGGTATTTATGCCACCTTCTGCAGCATCTAATTTCAGCTGTGGTAATTCGGGCTGGTCTCTGTGGGTTCCCTATATAGACAGTGGAAAGAGAGATGCTTCTCCAGAGGATGATTTAGCAGGGATGATTTTGATGCCCTGAATGACTTTCCAGAGGCCTTAGCTCCAATGATTATAAAGGAACCTTGAAGACACTCACTTCCTACCAAACACCTAAATGTAGATGCCTGATCTCCTTTTCACACACATACACATTCTGTGTTTGAAGTTAAAAAACCGAATAAACCAGATATGGAAACAGTAGACCAGAGACAAGCAACTCCAGGTGTTTCCTTAAGTACCTAATAGGAAAGAAACCACCACCCTAAGAAAGTGAAAACCAGCAAAAGCTTTCAGTGCTGAAGGCAGAGGGTTGTGCATAACTAACACAATAAAGAAGACACTTGTAATTTTGCTTCCACAGGGGTTCACCTCTCCTGCCAGGCTTGGAAAAAGATCTGAATAAAAAGCCCTGGAAGAAGCCACGGCACTTAGGGAGTGCCTGCACAACATCCCTTTCAGCATTCCACAGGCAATGCAAGCATCTTCTACACACAGGAGTAAGAAACAATACCCTCTATCAACTAGAAACACTAATGACGTTGGAAGGGCTCTATAAACACATGACCTTTATTTACTTTTAATTATTTTCCATATTGCTGAGGGCAGAGTTTCTTATTAGTGAGAGCCAAAGTAATTATTGGTTATGGGAACAATTTAAGTGGCTTACAAGCAGGTCCTGCATTGCCAGAAACAGGTAGCAATAGGAAAGCACTGTGTGTCTCCCAGTGAAAGTAAAGCCAGATAAAGCAGAACTGTGTTTCAAGAAAGCAGATTTATCACTTTTCTTAGACTGAACAGGGCAATTTTTTTTTCACTGTCCTTTTTGAACTGTTCTGCACTGGCATATATAGGAAGACACAGAACAGTGCCGTCTTGGAATTCAAAATATGCAATAGCTCTTGGCTGGGGAGTTTATTTACAAACAGCACCAGAAATGCCAAATGTCTCAGTATTGAACCTTCATTCCTTGGTGGTCTCCTACACTTGAATGTAGAGGAAACAATGCTGGTACTCCACAGATGTTAAGAAGGTTACAGCAGCAAACAAATCTGACCTGAGCTGCTTTGGGTTGCCAGTTTTGTGTGCAGCTTACCATTTTTTCATAGAATCATAGAATATGCTGAATTGGAAGGCACACGCCAGAATCATCGAGTCCAACTCCTGGCCCTGCACAGGACACCCCAAGAGTCACATCCTGTGCCTGAGAGCATTGTACAAATACTTCTTGAACTCTGTCAGGCTGCTGCTGTGACCACTTTGCTGGGGAGCCTGTTCAGTGTCCAGTCACCCTCTGGATGAAGAACCTTTTCCTGATATCCAACCTAAACCTCTCCCAACCCAGCTTCATGCCGTTTCCTCAAGTCCTGTCACTGGTCATGAGAGTGAAGAGATCAGTGCTTGCCCCTCCACTTCCCCTTGTGAGGATGTTGAAGACCCCACTGAGGTTTCCCCTCAGTCTCCTCTTCTCCAGGCTGAACAGACCAAGTGACCTCAGCCCACCCTCATAAGGCTTCCCCTCTAGGCCCTTCATCATCTTCATAGCCCTCCTTTGGTCACACTCTCATAGATTAATGTCTTTTTTATATTGTGGTGCCCCAAACTGCACACAGGGCTCGAGGGGAGTCTGCACCAGTTCAGGGCAGAGCTGGACAATCCCCTCCCTTGACTCCAAAAGGGCCAAATGCCAGGGATGGGCAAATGATCACTACCTACACAAAGTCTGATTCAGCCTGACAGGCGTTTCAGAGGGGTTTGCCAAAATACACATACGTCAGATATTACTTATTAAGTGATGAGCTCTGGGAAAATGGGACAGAAACCACTTGGGCTCGGTCTCAGGTCACACCAATGTTGTGTGTGAGCGTGCTCATCCTCCTGTAAGGCTGGAGCCTTTACAGAGGATGGGCAATGGGCAGAGTGCCTGCAAACAGAAAGGGGCAGGCCTGTGGCTCTGCACAGAGACAACACCCCTCCAGCTGTTTATTTAGCTGCAGTCAGAATGCATCCTATTTTGTCCATCTGCCAGCACACAGGAAAAAACTATGGGATTGAAACCCCTTGCTCAGCAGATGCAGGACACAGCCTTTTTACTTTCTGAGACAATATTATTTTTATATGCAGTCCTAGCTAAACTCAGGAGTCCTGATGTGTTCTAACTCACTTTAAGTTCCTTGTCCACTTTGTCCAGCTAAACACTGAGCAAAGATTTGGGACTACGGACTCTTAACAGAGGGACAATGACATTTTGTTAAACCTGAAGACTTCAGACATACTACACTTCACATTTACAAACATTTTTTTGTTGCTAGTGGGGTTCAGGATGGTGAGGTCTTTGGAGCATAGACAATCAGTGCTTGAATTTTTTTTTTTTTTTTTTTACTTCTACCTATTTTGTAGTCTCCATGTCAGGATAATTCATTTTAATACTCCCCAGAGAAATGAGGAGAAAACCCTCTAATTCCTAATCAGGTTAGGGCTATACTAAACCATGGGCAAAGATTTAGGCAAGAGTGATCCTACTCTGACAGAGTGACAGCACTAAAGACGTAATTTAAAGGTAATGGAAGTCAAAGAATTAGAAGTCAAAGGACTTGGACACAGTCTTCTCACTTTTAATTGCAGCTGGCTGCTCTGCAGTATCCTCTGGAAGAATCTTAGAGGCGAGCAGCCCAGTAGCTGTAAAAGACCAAGCATCAAAGCCTCAGAGAAAACAATCTTCATGCAGACAAACAACATTAATCATAAAAAAAGCAGGCATCTCTTTTCTTTTTGTCCTTTGCAAGAAGAGTGTAAATACACAGAGGCAGACACACAGAGATTTATTCCTGATCTTCAAAATTGTTTTAACACCAATGATTTCAAAGCCTGCATGTGTGTTAGGTAGATATCACTACAGCTTGTTGATTTCCACCAATAAAGCAACTTACCAGCTATGATCCCTTGGGAGACCCCTCTCTTCTAGCAACCATTTTCTTGTTAAAAACAGTGATTCTGGTTTTTCATAGCTGAGCAATACCAGTGCAATGGGAAGCACAATGAGCAACTTTGTGCACCAGTGAAAGTCCTGTGGTGGTCGTGCTTGCCTCCTGAGAGGTGAAAGGGTTGAATTCAACATCAGGGTGTTAGATCACCCTAAAAGAATTCACAGGAATACAACTGGTACTGGAAAGTTCACACAAACGCTGCATCTTTCCCACACACTAGCTGCCACACCTGCAGAGATTATTTCCTGTTCTTCATGGAACTCACCCATTCAGTATCATAATTTTTGACTTCCAAGAGAAACCTGGAGACCCCTGCAGAGGCTTACCTAGGCCCAGCATTAGACTGGAGTCCAACACAGCTCTGACCTACTCCTATCTGCTCCCTCTTACCAGTTCCAGTGCAGAAAAAGAAATGGCAAGATGCAGTTCAGGGTGTAACAGTCCAGCCTATCCCACAAAGAACCTGACACTTTTCACACACGAAGCTTTCCCACAGGCAAGAATGAGCCTTGAAAAGCTATAGAGATAAGTTTATAATGCAGTGATGACTCCTTCTATACAATCAAGAGTGCAAAACACACCACAGACACTTAGCTGCACCAGGCCCTGGGGCACGCTTGCAGCTGTCCGAGGCAACCAGAACACTTCAGAAAGCAGAGCTATAACAAGGTAATAATTGTGAAAGGGGAAGAAACCTATCTGTTCCACTCTTAAACTGAATTAAAGGCACCACAGTAGTGTGCATATAACAGAATCTGACTCAGGAGAAACTGGTCTGGCTCTGTAAAAGCAAACCAGCTCCAAGGCAAACCCGAGCATGCAGTGACTCTGTCATGCTTTGTAGGGGTTATCACCCTGGTTTTCTTCTATATAGCACAGGGTTGTAGCTCTGCCTGCCTGCATCTCTGTCAGATCAAGAAAGGGGGACTCTCCAGAGAAGTGGCCTAGCTAGTAAGGGTGTATAAATTGTCAGTCAAAACCAGAGATGTGTAACTAACCCAGCCCTCTCTAAAGGCACGGCCTGTAGGATAACTTATGCATGTCTTGATAGCGTAGAACTACAGAGTGGAAAAATCTTCTGAGGGTAACCTGCTGTCAAACTGCATCTGAAGACATTTATACAGAAAAAAGATCAGAAGACTCATGGCTCAGCACACAGTGTAGCCACAAAGTGGATACACTGACCATCCCTGACTGGCTGGCCAGGAGCAAAAGAAGAATAGGCCAGTTTGTGACAGCTACCCCAGCACATTCAGTCTACATCTTCCTCACCCCTGAGGCAACTCTGCAAAGGGACGTCTGCTAGCAGTTGGGTTCCATCAGCACAACTCACACAAAATGATCCCAGAAGGTACAAGAGGATGTACTTGTGGGGGGCAGACATGCTAAAATGCCAATGTTATTTTTGAACAAAAGCTGGTTCACATCCCACCGCCTCTTTGAATAAGAGGAACAAGCATTTGACTGGTGGGAGTTCCCTTCAGTGCTCCTGAAACTCCTTCCTGCTCCACATGAGGATATGCACAGGAGTCTTTGCTCCTCGAAAAACCCAGGCTATTGCCAACAGGTTTTGTACCAAGAATTAATTGCTGCTCAAAGAACTGTGAATGATCCCATAAACTGCAGCATTTGAGACAGGCTGCCAAGGAGCCAGAGGCCTGATTCTGGGAGATAGCTGCATGACTAGCAAGGGTCATGAGTCTTGGCCTCTCCACAGAGGAGAACTTGTTGGAAACTCCACCCAGTATGAAAAAGTGGTATATACCCAGTATAAGAACAGTGAGTTACTAAGGATATATATATTCTCTGCCCACGGGATGTCTTGCCAAAGAAGACAAGGCCATTTGCAGCAAAATATGGATAAATATGGATAAAATATGGATTGTGGCCAAATTTGGAAATAATTATGTCTCCTCTGCTCCTACAACATTCCACAACTGGGCAATTGGCCCAATGCCATTTCCGTGCAAACCAATTGGAGGTTGCCATCAGTCTTTCATTTAAATCCACTGAACTGCTGACCTACATCTGACCAAACAGACAGAAAAGACCCTGAGGCCTACATTATAAACAATTCGATAAATGCAGGGCAATTGAGACAAAAGACTCTCCTTCAAAACATCAGCTTGGTGATCAGCTTGTGCTGGGAACTGAGGGTCCTTGCAAGAAGTACCAGACCCTATAAATTGAAAGATTTTTTATGTGTGTTACACTTTTTTTCAGCTCAGTAGTTAAAAACTGAAAACTGTGAGCCAAATTCACTGATGCACACCCCCTGAGTTCAGTAAGTTTAGAGATGGGGGGACTGCAGCTCACTGCTCCCTTGAAATGCCACAGGCTGCCCTTAGACTTCATGTTGGGTGCAGAGATGCAGAGAATGGTGAGGAGGAGACACACTCTGGCAAGGGCTCCTGCAGACCACATCAGGGACTCCATGTAAGCCTGATGGGATCCTATTTGCTTCCTAGAAGCAAGAGGCTGACTCAGAGACGGCATCCTTCTCCCAGTGCTGAAATCCAGTTAGCCATGACTTAGAAAGAGGGGCCTAATGAATTTAAACAGATTGCTCAGGTACTTGGATTTACCTAATCTCATCTTTCCTAGCTCTCTTCATGGAAACAGAGCTGGTTCAGCTGCTCTCCAGAGATGTCTGACTGATCCTGGATGTAGAAGAGGTGGAGGTCGGAGTTTTCATCTCCTCATCTGCCCCACTGTCTGTGCTTGTCTCTGCCATCCTGCTGTTTCCCTCCCTGACCTGTTCTCCGCACTCCCCTCTGCTTGCTCCTTCCCCCGCTCAGCCTGTTCGTGGTACAAATGTCAGGTGTTCATTCTCTCTTCTTTCTGCTTGTGAGACAACAATGGGATGACACAGAGACCAACAGATTCCTCCATCTGAGGGTCTCATCCTGACTGCTGGTGCAGCCAAAGATTGTTGCATGCAGGGCTCAGGCAGCTGGGGCTGACATTCTGTTAGCATTCAAACACATTTTAGCTTCTTGGAGCATGGTATTTCCTCTCCTGATTCTGTCTTCTTGCTTATGACAACAACCTTGTCGGGTCGTTTAGGGTCTGATACGGCCAATCCCACACATTTCTTGTGCAAGAGCTTTCAAGGAAGCAATGCTTTTTTTCTGAGATCTAGCCTCCTTATGTGCCTACATCCCAGATGCTTTGCATCTCAATGAATGTAGATCAAGAAAGCAAACGTATTGCAGAAAAATATGACAGAGGATAAAATTGGAATATATGGCTCTGAAACAAGGCATCAGATGAGAGTCTGAAAGACAACGAGAAGGATTTTGACAAATAAACAAGGCAACAGATATGAGTCTGAAAGACAATGAGAAGGATTTTGACAAATACCTATGAAATAAAGCACTTCCCTTGCATAGCAGTTGCATTTGAGACATAAGTTGTCATTAACCCAGAAAAACCTCTGCCATTTCCATTTTAAAACCTGGAACTGAATGCAACTATCACTTGTGTTTAATGGACATTTTGTCATTCACTGTAGAAATGAAAGCACATGACCTTTGCAAAAAAAATCTCAAGTTATTTTTATTGATAAGAATCACCGCCAGTCACACAACATTGGTTTGTTAGGAAAACTTAATCAAAACATCTGAACCTGACACCTGAATTTCAGTGACTGTGTTGCTGTGTTGACATACAGAAGTGAAATGAACTGGGTGATTAAAATAGGATATTGCAGATCTTCTTAAATATATGTAAAAAAAAAAACCAAACCCAAACCAGCTGTAGAGGTATGTTCCAAAAAACCACAACCAAACAAAATATCCCCAGACTCTAAAATGCCTTAGAAATGAAAATGTCTTCAAATAGATGTTAATGGAGAATACAGGAATGTATACTACTACCCTGCACAGGTTGGTATGCAAGAGGCTGATGTCATAGTGCCTATTACATACACAGAGTGAGTAGTTTGTACCTTGGAATTTCCTATCAGCTGATCTTCAAGGGTGTTGGAGGCTCTTGACTCCTGCCTCACTGAAAGGAGCTGATGCACCAGGAAGGAGGATGACTTCAGAAATCAACTCACCTTTGCCCAGTAAACGAATGAGACCATCAAAACAGAATAATGGTCTTAACCACTTTTAAGCACTTTTCATCTTAAATGTAAAAAGCTCACAAGCCATGCCTCTTAAAGGCAAGGGACTGTCTTGAAATGAATAATTTTGGTTTCTTTTCTTATGGGCTTTCTGCATTCAGAGCCTGTACTAAAAAAAAAAAACCAAACCAAAAACCAACAAGGACCAAACCAAACCAATTAGTTGCACTGGAAAGCTTTGCTACTGTGGGCACTAGAAATCTTGCTTTCCTGCTGACAGCTGAGGTACTTGCACAATGCCATCTTCTAGGAGAAGGAAGTATTGTCAGACCTACGTTTGGTTATGGACTCTGCTGACAAGCCTTGCCACCATTAGTATGGACATACACTAAAATACACTTTGCACACCTTGTTGATGAGTTATGTACGCAAATACGTTGAGGCCAGGTGTACACATAATATTGCCACACTGAAGTCATTAACTTGTGCCACTTGGAGGATGTGGTCTAGGCCACAGCAGGTAAAATGGGGCTCTTTTGGCATTCATGATCTGGTTAATCCACTGGGTAGCCCTCATACGGCAAGAATGTGAGCCTTCATGTTCATCAGATGCTCCAAATCAGCTGCAAACATGGTCGAGACTCAGAAAGGAGTTCTTTAAAAGAAACATACAACCAAACCAAACCAAACAAAAAACCCAATCCAAAACAAAACAACCCCCAACAACAACAAGACCTCCCAAAAAACCCCAACCCTCCCAACAAACACTGTTGAGTGTCAACAACCGTATTCTTGCCCAAATAAGCCTGAGCCAAACCCCATAGAACCTACATCCAGATGCAGGAGACTTCTAAAATAATTGTAATTTCATCTGTTTTCTGTAACTACACAGGGTTCTTTGTAGTTAACACATTCAGGCCGGTACAAGGACAATTCTGGAATTTTTAATGGCTTGGTAATCACAAGAGAACGAGCTGCTGATGTACCAATGCCTTCTCACTTTTGTACTATGACTCCAGTAAAGATATCCAGGGAGACTTGTGAAAATAGTATAATAACAAACTTGCACTCCACCAAACAGAATACTTACATGTTGCACCTGAAACATATGCTACAATGTTTTATATTTTACACCATTGCAACTAGAACAGAATGGAGACAGTCCCGTGCTTGAGGAGCTGGGAAAAGCTAAACCTTCTTTGCTGGATCCCCAAAACCAGAGAGATCAGTGCCTGGTCATTCTGCATGCCCAGAGGTCAGTGCTAAAGGGAGTAGCAGTGATGCAGAAGACATGGGCAGCTTGTAGACCTGAATGGGCTCTTCACAAGGGGTCTCTGATGAGACTGGGTGACGCCCTGGGGTCAAGAGAGGCACTCCTGGCTCCCTCAGCTCTAACACAGAGGAGAGCCCTGCACTGCCTGGGGGAGGAGCCAGGCAGTCTGCATGGATTCAGGATGGAGCTCAAGGCACCAACCACTCCCCAAAGAAACACGTATCCACTGCTCATAGGTCTGTTTTACCATCTTTCCATGCCAAAGGACAGTGGGGTTTAGTAACGGGCTGCTTTAGCAACAGTTTGTTCTCTGCTCAGCTGCAGCTTTGTTTAACTCAGCTAACAGTAACTGCAGAATTTTTCTTTTATTGACTGATGCCCATTTAGAAGCCAGCAGAAGGCACATATTATTCATTCAGCCAGCTTTCATAATGCCCACCTTATGAAACCACAGCCACAAAAAACTTTCATATAAAGCTTTTGAGGTTGATTGGTGCATTCAGTCAAAAAAGACCTTTCTGCTTGATAATGTAGTTGTAGGGGTTATTTCAGCTAGAAGGGTCTAAGATAAATGCAGTTTTACTGAATTTAAAACATTTCAGAGGAATGTGCCAATTCAGTTCCATGTCAGAACGAGAAAAAGTCAAAACACTCTGTGAAGATGAATTGCAATGATTTCACAGAATATTAGAATCATAGAATATGCTGAGTTGGAAAGGACATGTCAGGATCATTGAATTCCAGCTCCTGGCCCTACACATGACATCCCAACAATCACACCCTGTGCCTGAGAGTGTTGTCCAAATTTTTCTTGAACTCTGCCAGGCTTGGTGCTGTGAGCACTTCCCTGGGGAGCCTGTTCCAGTGCTCAACAACCCTCTGAGTGAAAAACCTTTTCCTAATATCCAATCTAAACCTCCCCCGATTCAGCTTTGGGCCATTTCCTCAACTCCTGTCACTGGTCACCAGCAGAGATTTGTGCTGCCCCTCTTCTGCCCCCAGTGAGGATGTTGAAGACCCCACTGAGATCTCAACCTCAGTCTCCCCTCTCACCTCAGTCTCCTCTTCTGCAGGCTGATCAGACCAAGTGACCTCAGTGACTCCTCATTTAGCTTCCCCTCCAGACCCTTCATCATCCTTGTGGCCTCCTTTGGATGCTCTGTAATAGATTAATGTCTTCTTAATATTGTGGCACCCAAAACTGCCCCCAGCACTCGAGGTGAGGGCTGCCCCAGGGCAGAGCAGAGCAGGAAAATCCCCTCCCCTGCCTGGCTGGCGATGCTGTGCCTGATGCCCCGCAGGACACGGGTGGCCCTCCTGGCTGCCAGGGCACTGTTCACCCATATCCAGCTTGCCATCGACCAGGATCCCCAGGTCCCTTTCCACGGCACTGCTCTCCAGCCTCTCATTCCCCAGTCTGTACATCCAGGGTTGCCCCATCCCAGGTGCAGAATCCGGCATTTGCCCTTGTTAAACTTCATATGGTTGGTGGTTGCCCAGTTCTCTCATTTGCTGAGGTCTCTCTGCAGCGTCTCCCTGCCTTGGAGGGAGTCAAGAGCTCATCCCAATTTTGTATCATCTGCAGACTTACTTGGTATCCCTTTGAGTCCTGCACCCAAGGTGTTAAAAAAGATGTTGAAGAGCACTTGGCCAAGGACGGAGCCAATAGCAGAAATGAAAGCATCTGGCATTAATGAAATTAAACTATTTTGGAGGTTAAAAGACCATTTTAAATTCATTCTATGGATAATTTTAAATCTTTCAATGTCTGATTTGATTGTGAATTAAAGAAAAAAGAAAAAGGAAAACCAACCATGGCAATTTCTCAGGGCACCGACTATCTAGTTTCTGATCAGCAGTGTTACCAGACACAGCAGAGAGGGAAGCAAACTGCCTGAATTTTGGAGACTTATCTAGCCTTTGATTATGGCAAGTTTCTTCCTCACTCAGTGGGGAAGCCAGAAAAAGCTTGCACTGCCAGGGGCCATGTTGTACCGTATGTATTTTTGAAATTAAAAAGAAAAAGAACTGCACTATCCATACCAGCAGTACAACATCTTTCAGAAGATATTCTGCACCACACTACACAATACATGGTACAGCTTACATATAACTAAAATTTACATTCAGGAACCATTCTGTAGTCTTCAAACTGAGAAATAAAACCTAATTTTTTTCTCTATAAATGCTACATGCTCTTTTTTTTTGAGAATTGTGAATGATTAAGTTTTACGAAGGACATGGATGCAGATCATAGCAAGTTTTTCCTGCCGTCCTCAATTCCCAAACCAGGAGGAGAGCCTGAGCCTCCAGACCACGCAGGGTTTTGGGAGAACCTTTCCGAACTATGCTGGCGCACCACAGCACCTTTTTCCATCTGAGACTTCTGGGAAGGCAGCGCCCTCTCCTGACAGTTCAGGACTCGGTAGCAGGGGCTGATAAAGCCACTTTGCTGCAGCCAACAAGTCAAGGCTCAGCCTCGGAGCTACCAAGACCAGGCCGTCTCGACTTAAAACCTCTGTTGCACGGTGCAGAAGGGCTTCACGTTGAGACGGATATACTGAAATTGGAACTTTTTTCCGCCATGCTTTAAGAAAACAAATGGCTTGAAAGTATATGCTTTAAAAACACCTCACCATTTATTTGAAAACTGATAGAATATCACGCTAGAATCATCTCCAAATAAGATACAGTGTTTACAATCCAGGTGATTCTGTAAAGGAAACTTTCATATGTTAAAAATATAACCTTGAAATTAGTGTTGTAACCCATGAATTCCATTTCACAGAGCTAAGACATGATATGGCTAATGCTATTATGAAGAGTCAGTCTGCCTTCACAAGCAAATGTAATCTCCTTCAACCAGCAAAGCTTATGCAGGAATGACTGGAGAAATCCCACACATCTTGTCAATCATTCACAGTATGCCGAAGTGAATATTACCTTCATTTTTTTTGTGTGAAACACTTACCTCTCATCTGATCTTGCATTCAAGTTAAGTGAATTTTATGGACTCACAACTGCATACTGATTAACACTTCTGGTCCTGGAAACTTCTGAATGCCACCAAGAAAGAGATGGAAATTTTTACCTTGTCAGACTGGCAGGGACTATTTGGGGGAATTTTCTGCCTTTCTTTGTAGCTTAGGATATGAGTCACTGCTTCAAATGATCTGGAAATTTTACTTAGCAAATTTCCTTCTAATCTAGAACCTGATTACTGACACTGTTCGTCTTTCTGGATCTTTTTCTGAGGTACATGATTGTGCTGTGACTTTGGGCTTTTGCACAAGAAGGGCTTTACTATTCTGTTTTTCTTTAGGGTGCTAGTGTTGCAAAACGTGGAATATGTGAAATTTTCTTAAGAAAGGATGTTCTTTAATGTTTGGTTTTTGTATACTTTCAAGACTAATCAACAAGAAGGGAGATTTAATCCGTTAAACAGAGAGCAGCTAACAAGCTCTAAGTGATGTCCAGGTGTTGGAAAAACAAATTACTTGTCAGTAGAATTGCCTTCTTAAGGTTTAGGGCTGGACATGCTTCAGTGATCTCAGACCCAGGGGGAGGTTAACCAGGCTTGGGGAGAAGGATGTACCACCGATAGTGGACAAAAAGAATGCAGAATTTATGGGCCCCAAGGACATTTAGCAGAAGTCCCAAGATAAGGAAGAAGCTAGTAAAGACAACCCAGGGACTGTGCTGAGTCAGCTCTGCCTGGGTAAAAGGTAATTCCAGCAGGGACAGATCACAACCACCAGCTGAGAACCCTCAGACCCAGAGAAAGCCTGAGCGTGCGGACTAATTAGCGTGAGAAGCGAGAGAATAATTAAACAATAGAGAATACTAATTAGTAAGAGAACTATATAACTTGTAGCCAATGAACCCTAATTCCTTTGTTTGTTGAAATGTATAAATAATAAAAAGTTTTGATAGTTGGTGTGCTTGATTTGTGGAATACCACAGAGGACCCAGGCTTGTGCAACTCTGAAATAAATAATCAATGTTTCTCTCGAGTGTGTAATTATTGGCTTGTTGCACTGGGTAAAGAATCTAATTTTTTTAGACAACACTGGAGCTCATGTTCCTGTCTGAGTAGTTTACAGGCAGCATTTTTATTTCATGTGCCATTCAAATGATTGACAAGGCAGATGTAAAAGAGAAGGTAATTACTATTTCACCTTCTCCAATTGTATTATTTACAACAGGATGATTAACAGTCATAGCCAATGACCACCAATTAAACACAGCTGGAATGGAAAATGATTCTTCAGGGAGTAGCACTACACGGAAAGGGATACTTTGGGCCTCTGTAATTTAATGGCTACTGCCAGATATGGGGGGCAGGGAAGAAGATCCCGCTTCTCTGTTGCTTTACAACAAAGAATTTCACTGCTTTTACAGGATCTTCCGTGGACCCTCACGATTTGTAAATCACATTGTTGTACACTGGCTGAAGGTCAAAGAGCACTGAGTGCTAAATTACTCTATTTCCTGTTCCCTCAGGCTTCTCCTTCTGCCCTGCCGGGTCAGCACAAGCTTCACTCTGCGTTTCTGACACTAAGCTGAAAAAAGAGAACAGCCACCAGGAGGCGAAGTAATAGAGCCGCATTAATAGTCACACAGCCTCATTAATAGTCATCCATTATTATCTTCAGCTATTGTAACAGGATTCAGAACATCACAGAAACATTGCATGAACAATATAATTCCCCCCTGCTACACAAAAGCCTTCTATTGCTGATTAAATTAGCAGATTAATTATAATTACCCTTAAATGCATTTGAGGCATTTTCATTCCACAAACCTATCTGAAACGTGAAAAGTTCTATGAATGGCCTTATTTTAAGCCTCCCTCAGCCAAACTACCATGTGTTTGAACATATGGTGTGTATGTATGTGCAGCCTGTGGAGGAACAAAGGCTCTGGGGTGACCTTATCCCTCTCTGCAGCTCCCTGACAGGAGGCTGTAGCCAAGTGGGGTCGGCCTCTTCTTCCAGGCAACCAGTGACAGGACAAGAGCCCACAGTCTTAAGCAAGAGAAGGTTCAGGTTGGACATTGGGAGGAATTTCTTCACAGAGAAGGTGATTAAGCATTGTAATGCGCTGCCCAGGGAGGTGGCGGAGTCACCATCCCTGGAGGTGTTTGAGGGAAGAGCGGACGTGGCACTCAGTGCCATGGTCTGACTGACACGGCGGTGCCCGGTCATGGGTTGGACTCGATGATCCCAGAGGCCTTTCCCAACCTAATTCATCCTGTGATTCTGTAACAAAGCTCTAACGTTACACTTCGCTCGCTGTTTTATTAACGCAATTTCCTACCGCGTTGTGACCGCTCTACGGACTTCAGTTAACCACGGCCACAGGATGAGTGGCAGGCTTTGCACGTTACTTAAATGCTATTCTTTTAAACGTTATCCTTTAAAATTTTA
>VWZW01007069.1:1030119-1111626 GCA_013397115.1 Edolisoma coerulescens
CCGCCGCGGCTGGAGCGGGGGGTTCGGCTTTGTCCTGCGGCGGGGCCCAGCGTTTTCCTGGAGTTCAGCGGCGCCGCAGCTGGAAGAGGGAGAGGACTCAAGGATGTGGTGCAAGAAGTTGAGCTGTCCTGTGTGTTTGGCTTTTCCTGACAAGCTTTCTCTTTCGAGGGGGGTACAGCATGTCGATTGCTAAATACATTTGGAGATGACAGGCTGAACAAAGTTACGATAATTTAAGTTTTTTTGGTTTTTTTTTTTTGTAAAAGAAGTAATGTCATTCTAAAATGGGGCAAAATTGCTCAAATGCTTATTAGGTCCTCACACTTCAGTTTGCTATGAAAAGTGTCTGCTTGGTGACCCAAAATATAGTTTTTTCTTTAGAGAAGACAGTGCCTTAAAAACAACGATTAAACCTTGGGATTCCTTCAAAGTGTCAGTAAATTGGCCTCTTAATGGTGACAGCCTCTTCCTTCCAGCTTCAGCATAGAAATGAAAGCCTTCAGCAGCTTAACGCTCCTTAAGCAAACATCTGTTCGTAAATGACTGGAGTGAGTAGAGAAACATTGTTGACAGGAGCTGCACTGCGTTGGTTTTGCAAGTTTTGTTTCCATGCATGGTTTAGAGCCCACCATGCTTCATTAGAACATTTTTCAGCTGTTGAGTCCATGGTAAAGTGAGTTTCATGGATGCTGGTTTTTAACTGGATTGGTCCTTGGAGATTGAACAAAATTAAAAACATTTCCTCCTTGTTTTATTCTCTGGACATATGAACTAGACTTGGAAAGCCAATTAGCCTACTTTAAAAATGAAAATGTTCTGTTGTATTGTCAGCACAGGCAGAGGTTTGCTCATGCAATGCACAGGTAGCAGTTTCTCCTCCTGAAGTTGTAACCATGTCTGGAGGAATATTACATTAATTGTGAGAGCCTGGGGAAGAGTTGGAGTACCTGTGACTACTGAGGGCTTGTTTTGTTTTTTTTGTCATGTCAGTGAGAATAAATAGCATGAATGTGAGAATGCGACTTAAAAATATGTAGAAAAGCTAATGTAGCTTTGGTGTTTTCATTCTACGTGATGTTTGCATAAAGTACACATCGTATGACCTTTTGTGGTCATGTGAAAGTGTGACCTCTTGTTTTTACTTGCTTAATTTGTTTATAAGTAAGCAGTTGAAGGATTGCAGCCTCAGTTTGGTTTTTTTATGTACTTTATTTTTGCTCAGATCATGGTTTTGTTTAGTAAAAGGGTTTAGTAGACTATAAAATTTGGAATTACACACAGTGAATTTTATTGGTGTTACATATTGCTGGTAATGATGGCTCTGTGTGATCTCTACATTTCTACTTAAAAATTCCACCAGTAGCTTCCTAAGCTAACACAAGCCTTTTAACACCTTAATTACACAAAGTAATATTCTAAAACTTTTAGTACTTCAAAAAGACTTGTCTTTCACAGTGGAAATAATAGAGCAGCTTAGATGGACCTCAGTCAACTCTGCCTTTTCCTCTTGAAATATTCATCGAGCTGTCCTTGCAGATCTGTGGTGGTATCAGTTGGAAACCCAGCGGTGAAGAAACTGATGCTCGATCGAGTTGTTTTCACTACACTCAGCAGCATAATCTTCTTGCAGATACCATTATCTTTCTCGACAGAATGTTCATTCCTTTCTGTGCTATTGTGCTGTTTGACAACTTAAACTGCTTCTTTGTGAACGTTTCAGCGCAGTGACATGCTCACCCTTTCATGGGGATTCAAAATACTTATAATTTTTCTGGATAGTCAGAGAAGTGTCTTAGATCCTACTCATTCCTAGGTGTTAGAAATGTTGTCTGTTAGATTTTCTCCTTTGTGCAAAAAACCCACACTGAGTAAGCTGCTGCTATTGCACACACACACCGAAAAAAAGCCTTGAAATGTGCCTTGTTTGAAAACTGACAGTCTCATTTTCAGTAGCCTTTCTTTCATGCTAATGTCTTTAGCAATTAAAGTTTTCAGTTGCAAGGAATATTTCTGTATTGGTGCCACTTGCATGGTGATCTAAGAAATCTGCTTCTGTAAAGTAAATAATTTTGATTTTTCAAATCAAAGAGTCCTGTCTTGGGAGAACCACAGGGAAGGGCAAATCCTCTTTTTGCTTTAGTATGTTTGGAAGTATGGTGAAGGAAATGTGAAACCTCAAGTTCATATGTCTATTGAAAATGGATGGAAAATAGATTTTTCTTTGGAGTATTAGATGTCCCTCCTCTATTGTGTTTTTAATATGAGGTAATGTCTGTAGGTGGGATAAATGATGAATAATGTAAGCCTGCTCACTGAAAAACAAGCAGTAAGTACGTTTGCAGTAACGGAAAGAAGAGCCATGGCTGTTTTCCTTGTGCAGCTGTATTTCCTCTGCCAGGCTGTGAGAGAACCTGTCACAGAAGAGTGCACCCGTGGGCAGTTCTACTTTTTCCTGTGGTCTGTGTGAAGTTTGAAGGGTTTATATGTGATGGAGAGCATACTGCTCTGTGAGGAAGTCTCTGAGAGCTGTTGACCCTAGGTAATCTAGTTCTAATACTTTCTAATCTAGCATCTTTTTATCCTAATTTAGAACACGTTCCCAGCTAGCATGTTTGGGGGTAACATCCAGAAATAGATTTCTCACTGAGTTGAACATTGTTTTAAAAGGAATTTAAGAAATCGTAAGAATGAAAACATCCCAGTTATGTGTTACTTACGACATCTGTCTTTACACATTGTGTGGCTGTGTGCTGTAGGTTGGACACAAATACTGCATTCCACAGAGTCAGATTTTAACCTGATGGACTGTCCCAGCCAGTTGTGTTTGCCCACATGAATTTAAGATGTGCTTGTTCTTACAACATTTTCCCCACTATCTGTGTACAGATTTAAGTACAGGCAGTGTCTTCATCTGCGACCGTCAAAGCACATCAGTAGATTTTGAGTTGAAACTCTTTTTCTGCTTACAGGAACTTTGAGGGTAACCTGGTCTTTTAGGTCTGGGAAGTAATGCTGTTCTTGGTTTAAAGAAAGAGCTTAGTGAACCAACGGAACATTTAGATTCATATTTTCCAAAAGCTCCTCTGATTCCACCGCTAAGCCAAAATGAAATAGGGAGAAGTGAAGAAGCACAACTACTGAAAATACATGTTTGCTTCTTTATATAGTTTAACAACATGTAGAATGAAAATGCCTATATCCAAGATCTGTTTAAATTTCACATTTGTGCCACCTAACTTGGTCTTCCTGTATTGTCAGTGATGAGAGAAAGAGCAGCATTGTCGAAGAGGTTTGAATATTGCATAGGCTGGGTTGTCTGGGGGTGCCTGGTGTTTAATGCCAGCCTGAGGAGCACAGGAGAACAGGAAGAATGAGCTGCCTGAGATTAGTGCCAGATTCCTGGTGACAGTCTCCTGAGTTCTGTTACTTTAATTCATTATACATACAACACTTTGTAGTAGAAGGTGTCCAGCATATTCAGTGTTTGAGACCACAGTAATGTACGGTGGTATTGATTAATTCCAAATGTTGGGTAGTGAGAAATAAGGCTTAGATATGTTTGCCTTACTGGAACTGGAGAACATTGTTTTCCTCAACTCGTGTATGTCCAAGAAAAAGTGCTCTGAAACTCCTGCTTTGGGTAATGGACCTTCTGGCTGTAACATTAAGTTCAAAATCGAAAACATTGATTTCTTGGAGGCTTTATGAAGTAAACATTTTCTTGCTGTATTTTGTTTGCTGGTAACTATTTCCAAAAATAAAAAGTAAGCTTATTAAACCAATTTAAGAACATATTGACTTCAGCCTGGACAGAGACTCTCCCTGCAGAGTGGATTTGGCTTGTAGAAATGCTGTTCTAAGAGACAGGCTCTCCTCATTTACAACCACCATTCTAGAAATAGGTTCTCAAGTGCAGAAAGACTGGGAATCTGCTTCCCATTGTTCATGAGCCAAAGTAAAGGCAAAGGGATAATGGAAGAGGACAGCTTTTCCTACTGGAAGCCAACATTGTGCTGTAATAAAAAGTCTAAATCTGGCCCTTACTGTGGTATTTTTGGCATCTGCTTGAGGAATTCCCTTGCAGTAAGAGTTAAATGTTCTTGGAAAGATCAGATGCTAGCAGCTAATGACTTGAATCCATTTCCTTGCCATTGCAAGGCTTTTACTGTAGGGTATTTCAGCAACGTTGTAATTTCTGTCATGGAGATCTTGATTGTACCATTTCTGATTATTGTGTTTTGTGTGTGCTTTAAGGAGGTGGTTTGCTTAACTCAGCTTTTTTTTCAGAATAATCCACAGCTGAGAGGTTATTCATTGCTTTGCTTCCTCTCAAGTTAAAGGAAACATTCTGCTCTACAAGGGGTTTCTTTTGAATTTACATACCTCAAGTATTTCTTCAGAGATACTCTTTGTGGCCTCCTGATTTTTTAGGTCTTATGTAAGAGCCAAACATGCAGTTTCAAGTTTTGCCTTAGAAGATACACAGAGAAGGAACTATTTATACCTGCTTTTGTGCAGCATAATTACATTGTTCTCTTTGCTGCCTAGTCTTTGTTAGACTGTTGCTATTACTCCACAAAAAGGTAGTGAACAAGGATGTGATCTGTGTATGAGGAAAGCACATATTGTTCCCTATTTACTGCAAACAAATAGTAAGATACCCTGGTTTCGTTGTAAGTGTTTTGAAAACTTAGTGAGTGATCATAAAAGAAGGGTATGCATTTTCTCTTTCCAGTTCCTTGCCTATCAAAACTTAACTACTACTCTTTCTTTTTCTAGCATTACTGATTTCTGTTTTCTCTCTTCTTTTAATGTTTTAAATTAACTCGAACTGCTTGTGACTTGAGAAAAAAGGTTTGAGCCTTGCATCTTAATAAATTAATCAGCATGTTTTTTCTTTAGAGTTCAATGTCAATATGTACTTGTGAGTGTATTGGTGAATTGATTTATAGTATGACTTAAACAGTGGTCTTTTGTTTGTGGTACTGAAACTTGCTTGAGAGATTCCTTGATAATGAACATTAGAATGGGAATATAAAGAAACACATGGCTGCAAGACCTAGCATTTCCAGTTTAAAAAAACCCAACAAGCAAATAGGTAAAAGACAGAAATGCAGAAAATGGCATCTGAGAGAATACAATTCTTTTTTTCTTTTGTCTAGAAAATGTTGGTACGACCACATGCCATGAGCAATTGATGGAAATCTGTCTTCAGTCTAATATTGAACTGTTGAGATCTGCAGAAGTTACTGGCATTTGTCAGCATAAATCTGTGTTTGTGACTAAAACAATCCACTAAACGTGAGCACTTTAACTGTGTCAGATTCTTCACCTCAAGGTGTAAGGTCTGATGCCAGAAACCTGAGTTGTTGCTTATTACAAATCATAGAAGTTAGGTATGTTATGCTCTGTTACACAAGTAAAAACTGTTATAAATTCCTTTAAATCACAGTCCTTATTATATAGTGTGCTGAAAAATTGGTGGTTTCTTTTTGTTTAAGAAATACATGGTTAAAGAATGTATGAGTGAACAGAGCATGTTAGCTTTATACTTGACTTTTAAATTTGGTAGCCAATTCCCTCAAAGATAAGATGATAAATAATCCATATTACTGGTCATAGAACTTGTTCAAATTCTGCTTTGGGTTAAATCACATTGTAAACATCACTTGAAATACCAGGTTTACAAAATAATGTAGCTGAGTGTCTTGACCAAGAATATGTCTGAGCTGGGTAAAAGGACTACAAAAGATGAAGCCACGGTTCCAGCTCTATTTGAGATGCCAGACAAAGCAGGGATTAGCTAAATGAAATAAGGAACAAAGCAGTTGTTCTGTCAGACCTGTGGGTTTTCACCGCCGGTTTCAATGGACAATAACTAATTTGGTTTATAGTTGGCAGATAGAACACTTTTGGAAGTCGTGAAAGGGGACCATAATGAAATTCTTTCTGAAGAAAACTACATTAGGACTATAAAATTCCCATGCTGTTTTATGTTGTGAGGAGAATTGGGATTATGCCCACTTTAAAAATTATTCACTAATTAGTCAAGAGGAGGGGGAATACTAGTATGACTTTTTTCCTTTTCTTAGAGTTTGTTTGAGTTCTATAAGCAACAATTAAATTGTGTCAACGTAACCTTACACTCATTTATAATGCAGATTCCTACATTTTGGAGCTCTTCATGTTTGGCTTTTAAAATGCAGCAGTAACATAACTGGAAATACCTGACATTTAAAAAATAATTATACAAGAAGTCCATACAATTGGTTTTGCAGTGGGTTCTTACGGGTTAAACTGATTAAACACATAGTAGACTATCAAACCTGTTATCAAATTTTTAAATGCACAGTTAATGTTCCTTGCAGATCCTGTTTTGGCAACTGTTATTGAAACCTATCTGGAGCATTGTGCTGCTGGACTGCTGCTGTGTAAATGATCCCTGTGATGTTTTAAAAGTGCTTTGAAATGAAAAATTGAAGGAAGTTTCTTCTGCTATGTCAGAAATTGCAAGAGAGAGAATTTTTAAATGGCCAGGCATCTTTCTACATGTTCAGTTGGGCTTTGGGAGTTTGCTTCAGCTCCCATGCAGTTATCTTTGTTGTGTGCTTATCCCTATTATTCTTATTCCTTATCTCCCCTTTTTTTGTGTTAACTGGGAAGGAAAGGAGTCTTGTGGGTGAATTCCCTGCGATTGTGATGCGTGCTCCTCTCACATTATTCAGTTTGTTTCCTGAAACTGCGTATTTGGGTTATTTTAGATCATCCTTGCCTCTAAGGATGTTCTCAACTCTATTAGGATTTATTTTTGGCTGAGGTCAAGATACTCATACAGTAAATGGTCAACAAAAAAATGGGCAGAGTTGTTATGATGGATAGTATATGGATGTATAGCCAGTGTAGGTTAAGAATTATTTTTTTTTTGGCATTTCTTGCTGAAATGAGAGCCATTGATGTAAGGTGGTATAGTTACTAATGGAGAGCTGAATGTGATATTTCAAATAACTCAGGTGAAAACCAACTTATACAAGCTAATAAATCTGAAAAGACTTAAAACACATGGTTTTTGGTGAACCGTACAGACAAATTTTTCTTTTAATGGGAAAGTTCAGAAGTTTAGAGCTTGTGAAGCTCTTCTCTCAAATACCTTGTTAAGCAGCTGGTGCTGAGTAAGCCTATGTGGGAGCTTGTTGACAACTTAGGCTTTATTCTAAACAAAATTCCTTTGCAGTTCTCTTCAGTTTGCATGTTATGTTACAAGTTACTTCAGTGTTTCATCTGATAAACATGGTGTACTTTTGTAACTGCAAACTACCCTTTTAAAAAGAAATTGTAGGTATGTTAGTCACCTCAAGGATGCCAGAGTTTCCTGGCAAATACCCAGAGTTGTGTGGCTGAAGTGCTTTGTTTGTTGTGCTTGAGAAGAACTGCAGAGCTTCATTTGTTGCTGTTTCACCCTTTGTGTGCTGCTCTTAAGGTGCTTTGTGCAAAGTTGTTTGTGAAAGGCGCTGGACATAAGGATCATGTTTTATCTGTGTTTCATAACTAGTGTTGTAAACTCTGCATTTACTATGGTGGTTAGAAGTTCAAGTATTTGCTGATATGTATAGGTTGTTTCCACTCTTTTTCTGTAGGTAAGGCTTAGTGTTGTTACAGTTCATTCATGACAAGTGTTAAGTGAAATGGAGAGAGCTTGATCTGAGCATTTCTTTTAAGGGTTTTAAGGTATGAACTAGTTCAGTGATGTGTACAACTGTGAATCTATACATACTAGTAGTTATTGTTTCATTGAAAAAGTCAAGATCATTCTTTATGAAAGAAAATTTTCCATCCATACCTGGCTCGTTCCTGTTATGGTTTGCAATGTTAAGGCAGAATCCTTAGTCTGTTTCTATCTAGGCCATGGGAATACTTTCTTCTTTTTTCTTTTTCCCCTGTGATTTAGTGATTTGTGTTTAAATATTTTATGAATAATCGTGCTTGGCTCTCCTTTTGAGAATAAGTTTTGATGAAGTTTGTTTGGCTCTAGGCTTTACTGGTGGCATCACGATGGCATTTCTCAACTGGTTCCTAAGACAGAAGCAGGCTGGTAGCAGCAGCTGTGGAGGCAGTGTGTTGGCTTGTGGAGAGGAAATCCAGAGAACAGGGCAACCAAACAGAAACCCATGGACTGGTAGAAAGAGACTTAAACAGTAGGGCAGCAGATCATAGCTAGTGGTTTTACCAGCAGTTCCTTCTTCCATTCCTTCACAATTTCAGAGCTAATGGAAACACTTTTCAAAGTCTTTGACGCTGGTGAAGGTCCATGATGTGTATGGCTGTTGTGGCATAGCCCATGGAGTGGCTTAATTCCTGTCACACAGCTGAGCACACAAAGGAGTGTGGCAAAGGATGGACCGGGGTCACTGGCAGTTTTGTGAACTGCTGGTGATGGGAGGTAGAGAACTGATGAGTTAAAACTTAGTTGTGTCAGTGTATTGCACAACAGATCAAGACAATAATTTCAGCACTGTCTGCTGACAATTTGATCATGTGGTAGTTTACAAGAGATTTGAACTGTCCCAGCAGATTCTTTGTGACTTGTAGAACAAATGGGTTTGGGGAACGTTTCTTTCTGATATCCAATACAGTTATTGACCTGTATACGCACTTAGAAAATGAGGCATGAAACTGTAAAAATGAAATGTGTAAGAACACAAAAGCTAGCCAAGTTCTAACATAGCTCTGTTTTTCCCTCTTACAGAAATACATTAATGTTGAAGCGGAACCAAACAATGGAACCAGACATTATTCGAATGTACTCCTCATCCCCTCCACCACTCGACAATGGAGCCGATGACGATGATGAAGATGAGTTTGGAGGATTTTCTGGTGTGAGCACTGCTGGCGTAGCTTTTTCTGATTTTGATACACCGGACTACAGTCATCCAAAGGAAGAGTTTATACCCACAAATCATTTCATCCCACTCCATGATTATTCTGACAATGTAGCTAGCATTGCAACTTTCACATCTGTTAAAAATGGTAAAGACTGCATTGCAGAGCTTCCTACTCATACTAAGGAACTTTCTGATATGTCAGCTACTAGTACTATCAAAGAAAAATCTAAGTTTAGAACTTCAGGTAGTGCTTTAGAAGATGTAAACAGAAGGGGGGAACAAAGAGACAACACTGGAAAATCAGAGGGTTTTTCTTCTCGTGTGGTTAGAACTGGTGTAACAGTTGAGAGCCAGGATGAGCAAATAGATGCTTGTAATGGTGAGAAACTTCCATGTCTAGAGATTCTAACAAACGGATTTGCAGCATCAGACCCTGTAAATCCTCAGGGAACAGAAGATCTAGACAGCATTGGTGACTCAAAGGGACTGAAAACTGTTAGCACCCATAGTACTGAGCAAAATTTGAACTCGATGCCTAGCTCAGGTGAAGATTTTGCAGATTTTGCTACTTTCTCAAACAAAACCCCAATCCATTTAGAGGGAACAGGGCCTACAATATGCAGTGTTCTTAATGAAAGAGACTCACTGAGCATTCAGGAGAACAACAGAATAAACAGAGTAACTCATAGTGAAGAAGAGGTTTGCATTTCAGAAATTAGTTGTGAACAGGGTCCCTCAGCACTGGAAGATAATGAATTTGCAATTTCTAGTACATCCCAAACAACTGGAAGTTCAATATGCACTACAGAAAATGGAGAGCACAGTGGGAGGAGAAGACAACATCACACAGAGAATGGCAAAGATTTTAGTAGGCCTGAGGATTCTTCAGAAGCAGCAGACATCAAGGTTGATGAGATCCAAAGCCTAAGCTGTGATCCTGCAGGAGAAGAACTGGGTGGTTCCGAAGATCTCAAGAACGGTGGAAGTAGCACTGAAGTTTTAGCTTGCAGTGACAAACATGATGATGTGTTTGGTGATTTTGGTTCGGTCAGCAGTGCTTCTCCCACCTTCCGGAATGCTCAAGAATCAATAAACACTCTAGATTCAGAAAGAACTTCTGAACAGCCCACACATATTAGCGAACCTAACGAGGAATTTGGTGAATTCAGGGACACGAGTACTGTTTCTCAGCAGCCAGCAAGTTTGGACCAAGCTGAACTAAATCAGGCTGCTGACACTTTAGAATGTGATACTACCAGTAAAACTTCTGGACTAGACTTCCAGCATACTACTGAGGTAGAAAATGGTGATGATACTGAATTTGGAGACTTTGATTCAGTGCCAAAACCTCAAGATGAGAGTGTTGCTTTCCAGGACACGGATGACTTTGCGGACTTCAGTTCAGCAGGTTGTAACCAGGCTACAGACTGGAATGCTTTTGAAGATGAACAGAAAGACAGCTGTTCTTGGGCTGCCTTTGGAGATGAGCAGGCTGGTGAATCTCATCACAGAAAAGAGACATGGCAGTCACATAGGACAGATGCATCTGCCAGCAGCGATGGCCCAGTGTTGCACAAGACTGACAGTGTTGCTTTAGCGTCTTTCCAAGGGACTATCAGTAAGCAATCCCAAGAGCTATCACCTTCAGTTCAGGTAAGGGTTTGCTTGGTTTTCCTCAGTCTTGTTCTGCTCTTATGCATACAGTTCTTCCTGGTTCCTGCTTCTGCGTACAACAAATATTTGAATAGTCCTTGTTTGCCTTTTAGGAGAGATTTAATGTGCTATGTGAGACGGGCTGATAGGAAACATTATGCTGTGCTTGGATCTTGCAGATCTTTGCAGCACTGTTACTTCCCACAGACAAACAAGCAGGGTGTGCTGAACTTGTAGGAATTTGTTTGGATGATTACATGTGATCTTTTACATAAAGTGATCAAAGGAATAAGCAGCCAACATGAACATTTCAGAGCCTGGGATAGTTTTTCCTTTTGCTTCATTGTTTACGCCTTTTGGGGAGGTAGTCTGTTGCCTTTTTGTAAAATAGTGGTGTGACTGGAAACTGGGATTACTGGTTCCCAAACTTTTCCATCACCATTCTCTATCATGTTTTCAAAATCTGTTTGAAAATTATGACTTGATTTGTAAATAGCTGCACTAATTCACTTAGAGCAGACAGCATGATAAAACACAAGCTGTGGAGTTCTGTGTCAGGTATTCGAACTCCTGGGAAGTTAACCCTTTAAAAGCTCTTTAAAAATAAATCTCTGTTAGGCTTTAATTGTGGGCAGCTGCGCATTATAGCAACATCACAAATAGGGAACTGGTGATTTGTTAAAGCTGCTACTATTTCTAATTAGAAGTTTCCAGGAGGGGGAAGTAAATAGGTTTATTTCTTACCACACCTCCTGTGTTTTCTGCTTTAGTTGCTAAGTACTTATTAATTCCTAATCAATTACTTCCTAAGTCTTTTTAACAGTCATTTTGAGTCAGTCTGTCATCTGTGGCTATTCATACATAGACTTTTTTTTACTGAGCATTTAATATTACTTTTACAAAATTCAGAACAACAATTTCAATTTAGAATTTTCTTCAAAGCTTCTTTTTATTCACGTCATTCCATATGAATAGTTTAGAGTATGCTCTGTCTTTTTGAAGCATGCAGCAACACCAGCAGTAAAGGGTGTTAGTGGTAATATGTGTCTGAAAGGTTTGGATCTTCTCTGGCAATAAAAGGAAATGAGGTAAGTCCTTTCTTTCAGGACCTTGCTCGGTGACAGCCCTGCCTCTTCCCATTTCCTACCAGTGACAGGTGAAATGGCTTTTCAGAAGGTTGTGCCAGCTGGAGCTCTGCCAGCATCAGCAAATGGAATGGAGCTTTTGGGACTTAGCACTGATTTCTTGTCACATTAAAAGCTGTGAGCCTCAGGTCCTTACTCTTCGTGCTTGCTGTTCCGTGCAGTGACTTAACACTCCAAACCTCAAAGAGATTTCACAAGCCAAAAAAAAGGCTCCCAAGTGAACCTGCAGGCAGATTTTTGTGTCTGTGCAAAACCTTGCTTATCACCTGAATGTGTTGGTCCATTTCTTAAGTTCAAAGCATGAATCTATTGTTACCGATTCACCCATAAAATTTGAGAGTACTAAGGTCATTAGTGCAATTAATCTCAATTGTTTCTCTTGCCACTTGAAAGACTGTCCAGAATCTGAAAAAGAAATGGGGAGGGGAGATAATTCTAGTAAATCGTCCCTTTTTCCTAGTAATTAATGAATATTAAGGGTTAGTTTGCAGGTTTCAAACATTTATTTTCACTTAAATTTTTCTGTAATTTTATGATAGATTTTCAATAGAAAACACTTCTGAATGTAGATGTTTATAAAAACAGAACCTTCAGAGGCTCTGTGATTAATTTTTTCCTCTCTAAGTCTGCCTTAACAAAAGATAAAAGTCAAGTTAAATTGAAAGTTCTTTAAGTAAAGTCTGCTATGAAGTCATATAGTAGTTTAATTAGATTGTAAAGCAAATCTTAAAGACTTCAGTGTTTTTTCATTCCTTCTCTTTATGCTACAGTCAGTTGTGACTGTTTGGATCTAAAGTGATGTTCTCTCTCCTCTGCCAGTGAGGAAGTACAGCTGAGAGAATGTTTTACACAAATAAACTGGAAAGGAAGTTGAGCTGGACATGTTTTCTCTGTTGCAATAGTTTCCTTAGCCTTGCAATGTAAATTGCTACATTTTTTTCAGTTAACTCCTGGAAGTTATTTTGTAAGTGCATTAAGCTTTGGAAGGATCTATTAAAACTTTTTTATATTAAAAAAATACTTGTTTTAAGATTAAATAGTAATTCTGTTTATAATCCATTGAGCCACAACTTGCTAAATTGCTGTTAGAAACAGAGATTAACTAATGAGTCAACATGAGCCAGTAGACAGTCCAAGTACTTCAAGTGTAGAATCTTAGTAAAATTGAAGTCAGATTTTGACCAGCTTCCTTGCTGTTGTTTAAGAGGGTGTCACTGAGGTCAAAACACAAAATAACGCATTTTGAAGCAGTTGCCAATCTTCTGTTTGCCGTGTATTAAACTTAGTCCTGCAGCTGTTTGGTGCAAAAGCAGAAATACTGGCAGGCAAGATAAATCTGGTGAGAGGGAGCAAAGTTTTTTATTACCCAGCCTAAAGAAGGGTAGGGAGGAGGGGATCACTTGCATCAATGCATTGCTGGCAGATCTAAAAAGCACTTGCTGTAGCAACCCAAAGGGAGCAGGCTGTGTACAAGGGAGAAGAAATACTGCATGTGTTAGACACTTGAGATAGATGGGAAAATTGAGATCTCAGCTTAGGCTAAAGGTGAACTGGGATCATTTACAAGATACTGAATACACTTCATCAGTGATGGTGAGGCTGGGAGAGTCACCGTAATGTGGTAGTGAAATAATCCTGAATGGTTTACAAAGAGAATGATCCTAATGGAATTCTTTGCAAAAGCAGAAAATTGAAAAGGATACTTAGCTAGCAGCATTGCTGTTTAAATGTGGAAATTATGTATACAGCAATTTTCATCCATCAGAATGCAGCATGAAAGCAAAGTTATTTATCAGTAGCTCAAGTTTCCATTGAAAAGGTCTCTGTGTATTTTCCTTTCTGTTTCTTAGTTTGTATATTCTGAATGTGGAGATGGCAGTAAAATTTTATGCTTTCTGAATGCAATCTTGATTGTGTTATGTATGTTGGGCAAACTGTTTAAAGATTGTGGATTTGGTATAATCTTTAATTTAAAAATAGGCTTTGCTTCAATTCAACTATTTAATCCAGTTTTTATTAGAAAATATAGAATATAAAGGATGAAACTAAGGGGAGGGGAGTTCACATAAATGACCTTATATAGTGACACGTAGTGGCAGAAAGGTCCATGGTCTTTTCTTCCTTGCCTTTGGTCTCAGGCTCTGTGAGTTCTGCCCACAATTTGCAGTGCAGGATTTGTAAGGTGCTGACCTCTTCTATTCAGCAGTTCTGTGCAGAGGGGAGAGGAGAAAGGACGTGGTGTGTGGTGTACACAGGCTACTATATGAACTCATATTAACACTACATATAGCTTAATCGGTTTCGTTTCTGTCTTCAGCTGAAAAGATGTAAAGCTTGGTTTCAGTATGGCCGCAGTTTGCATTAGAGATGTGCCTTTGTCTTCAAAAACAGATTTAGAATGTAGTTGTGGGTGAACTGGTCGATCCAAAAAGTCTTGAGCAAACATGCACATGCATTAGTCCCTTTTATGTGATCACATTGCACGTTACCAAGTTATGTTTATGATGAATATAAGGCTTGTAGCACAGCTTTTGCCATGAGATAGTGCTGAACATTAGTCAGCTGAGGGGGTTACTCTGCTGCATTAAGAATATATATATATATAGGATTCAGCAGTGAAGCACAAGAGCAGTAATAATCCATGGTAGTCGTGTGGGTGGGGAATACGGCTCTGCCTCCCTGTGTGCAAGGAGCATGGGCATCTCCAGAGGAAGAGGAGCTAAAGGGCTTGGTTGGAAGGCCAAATCTTACTTGATTTAGCTGAGAGTTAACAAATCCTGGAAAAGGATGAAGGAAAATTGAACAGTCCTCCAAGGGGGTTTTAAGGTTCTCCACTTATTAGAGAGCCTGTGCTCGCAGGCTCTGCCTCGTCAGATTAATCAGTGTGGGCGATGCACAGTTACTAAGCCACGAATATGCACCAAGACAAAGAAAAACCTGGATCACTGTCATTTGGAGTGTACTTTGTCTTGGGCAATGATCATCCTTTTGGAAAAAAGTAATTATGACCATAAAGACTTCAGCCTCCCAGTTCACTAAGGTAAATTAAAATAGTACTGGCTAAATTATGTTCAGGCAGTTGGGTAACAATTTGCAGTATTAATATATCTTTCTGGAAAGGTTTGGGGGTTGTAAGTCCATAGCACAGTTCTTAAGTATTTGCAGCTGAATAACAGTAAAAATCAGACTATTAAAAGTAGTCCATAATTGCTGTTTTTCAGAACAGGCTGGCTAAGGGGAATCTTACAAAAGAAAATAGTTTGAGAGGGGGTTGTTTTAGCATTTCAATTTATATATCACAGGACAAAATTATTTCCCATTTTGTACACAATAAGTGTCATCTGCTGTACTTCCTCTCAGAGCCTGACTGAAAAGTTAGTACACCAGTAGATAATAACAACATGGCAAACTGAAAAGGTCAGTGAGTTTTAGGTAGTCACAATAAAGAACTGTTAAACTGTAGTCTGCCTGCATGGAAGATGCAATATTTGATGCATTCTTCAGCTGAGGGAGAATAAATGGTGAAGCTTCCAGCAAAAAGGAGAGACAGCTTCACATTTCTGGCCTGAACTTCCCTGCAGTTTGTAACTCTCAGATCAAGCAGTAAAAAGAGCAGACAAGTCTTAACCTTTTTTTTTTTTCCTTAAGCCACTACATTTTCAGATTTGCTTTGCAGCTGAGCTCATGCAGCTTTATAGTTACTCTTTAAAAATGGGTTTGGGATATTTAGGACTAATATTGCCTTCCTTAATTCTTTAAATTATTGTTAAGAAAATAATTTTATGTTGATGAAGGTTTTTTAGCTCTTGTGGCATCCTTTTCCTGTCTTGCATATCTCAGTTTTGGGCAAGTAGTTTTGTTATAAATTTCCCATGTTAATAAAAACGCATCTTTCAATTCAATTTTTTACATCTAAGAAATTTATGGCACTAGCTTATATTTACCTGCTTTTCAAGTGGGGATAGAGACAAGCCATCACCTTTGAAACACAAGAAGTTAAACTAGTGTTCTTTGTAAGCTTTGCTTGTCTTCTTTACTCAGGAGGTTTTCTGCGTGGAGCTGTTCTCCCGTTGGCTCTGAGGAGATGTTGCCTGTGCTTCAGACAAACAAGTTGTTGCTATGTGAAAAGGAAATGGATTCATAGTTTGAACAGTCCAGAAACTATTTCAAAGTAAAAACTGTCCCCATTTAGCTAAGAACTTAGTGATTTGTTTGTTTGCTTGTGTGTTTTTAGCTAACTGTTTAGCTTTGTTTAATTAATGCTTGAGTCCAGAAAATTTTGAAACCCACAGGAGTGGGTTGGTGTGTTCCCCATGGTGAGTTGCATCCACTGAAATTGGTTCTTCAGCTCCCTTGTGTTATCTGTATGGTCATGTAGTTTAGCTCTTAAAAAATCCCCAAACCCACCCCCCCCCCAAAAAAAATACCCCAGGAACACAAATAAAATCAACAAAAACCCCAAATACACCCATCCCATGCACACACGTGGTAAAGGTAGAACTTATGGCGACTTAGCTCTTCACAGGCAAATGTGTTGCTGGAAAATGCGGTTTGGTTGTTAAAAAACCCAGCAAAGAGAGTTTCTCATTTAACCTCTACTTTATTTTATTAAAATAGTAATTATAAGCTGTGCTAGGCACTCTGCAGAACGGTGAGTTCATGATTTAAGTTAAATAAAATCTCAGTGGTTAATCATTTTCTTTTCTTGGCCCCTGAGCTTTGTTCTGTCATTTTTTGAGAGCTTTCATTCAGCTTCTGAGTTCTAACTAGAAGCCAATTGTGTCCATATGGACTTTATTCCTTTCCTAAATTATATGTTTAGCATCTTGGATCTTTCATGGGCTCATTTCCATCCCCTTTAATATGTTTTTTCTTTTATTACATTTCACATAAGCTTGAATATCTAAGCATGCTCAACAATTTAACTATTACACTGGTTTTGTTTATTCTTAGGTCTTCCAGTTTTGTGTTTGGATGCAAACAGCCCAGAGTTTGTGTTGCTTCCTCTGTGGCCTCTTTTCCTGGCAGCAGGATAAAGAGGGCTGAAGGCCTGCTCTGGTTTTGACTCTTCCCTTCTTAAAGCACCTCTGGAGGCTGCCAGAGCAGAGATGCTGTGGGATGCAAGAGATTTCCTAAGGGAAAATAAGTGTTTGTGTTAAAAAATGGGGCTGTGCCCTCCAGTGGAAAGGGGAGAGGGTGGAAGGACAAAGTGCCACTCCACTCTTTGAAGGGGAGTTCACCTGGATGAGCTCTTGTGTCTGCTCCACAGCTCATGTGTGATCTGTGATCTCATGTGGAACCATGGAGAGAATTCTGCAAGACTGGTTTTTTTTCCACTCTTGCCCACAGGGTTCCCCAAAACTTCACCCAGAGAAGCATTACAGCAGTTATATGGTGAAAACAGCCATTTGTGTCCCCTGTGTCCACTGCTGCTGTAGTGGGGCTCAAGTGTGTTGTCTTCATGGCAAGTTTTATTATCTCCTCTTTTCATAGCTCTGAAGAAAGGCAGTCACCTGTCACTGTTGGGTTCGTGTTGTGGCAGCTGGGGAGGATTTGGTGTGCTGGGTGGTCAGTGAAGAATTGCTGTGTTGAAGGAGTTCATTTGTGGTGGAGAAGAAGAAAAAACCAAATTGTGCAAACCAAGTACTTTAGGCTTTCAGCTCTGAGGGATGGATGTTGCCCCCTGTTTAATTGCCCAGGAGATAAATTCTAATCCTGTGATTATGCTTATTTGAAAGTCTGTTACATCTGTGATATTTTGGTTGGTTCTGGTGGTGATTATCACATATCTTAAGTGTCTACCAAAAACTTCTATGCATTTGCAGAAACTATGGGGCTTTGAATTTATCAGTGTTTGGAGAATCACAGTTAATGTTTAATGGCAGCTGTAGCCTTTTCACATCTTCTGTAAGTGCCTTCAAGAATATTCTTCTCAAATGGCCATGGAGAACACTCAGGTATCAGATACTTCTAATGACATGAAAAGTGGATGAGAATTCTTGGCTTCTACCCCTTTTTTTTCCTTTTTTTTCTTCAGAAAGACAGACATGACATTACTTCTGGTCATACACAGTATTTCCTTGCAGTCTGATTTATGCAACAATATATTAAAGTTTGTAGGAGGTGGATGTTTACACCAGCTTTAAAATCTTGCTGACGTCCTTTATACCTGGAAGCTTTGACCACAGGATTTCATCCCCAATTAGAGGAACAAGTTCAGCTGTTTCCATTGCCTCTGCCCAGAGATGTGTGTTTGTGCACTCATCCCTTTGTCCATCTGCACATACAGAATTAATTACTCTGCTTTGCTATGGAAACTATTCTTTGTCGTATAGAAATAAGGGCTAAGTACTGCTGGAAATTTAGAAAAGATGACAGGAAGTGTAAAGAATGCTATAGTTAAACTGTTCCTGAAATTTTAGCACAATTCTTAAACTCAAATTTGAAATGTGACGCTGACTGAGATGCTGCTTGGTTCTTAGAGATGTTCTGTTAATTCTTTCATTACTTAAGCAAGCATATTTTTAGTCACTAGCATGTTCTCAAATCTTGATCCTTTTCAAGAAATGTGATGCCTTGCTGTTTCTATGACCCAATGCCATTCATCTGCCTCTTGCTTTTCCCTGGGGATATGTCCTCTTGCTGTATTACTGAAATGAAGTAAGCGTCACCTGTTGATCTAAGATAAGGGAAAGTGATATACTGTAGGCAAAGTTAAGGTTTAAAACGGAAGTAAAGTATGCTTTTGTGAGCTGAAGCATTAGGCTACAATCTGAAATATTGTTTAGTTTTACTTCCTAAAAATGTAAGTTAGTGTCTTAGTTCTGGTCAACAAACACAAAACAGCCTACAAGTATTGCAACTTAGTTTATGGCCAGAATGACTGACCATTAAGAGATGATTAAAAGGAACATTATGTACTGTAGAACATGGCTCATTATGGTTAGAATTTACCAGAGAGGTAATGGAGAAGAAAAGAAAAAAAAAAAGGGTGAGTCAGGTATGCTCTGAATTCGGATCTTTGCACATTTTGACATTATGTTTTGCACATGACTGTACCTGGTGGCTGTCCCTGTCAGGCATTTCTTTCACAGGTAGTTAAACTGAAGAGCTGATGCTCTAAGCCAATTCATTTTCCTGTTTTTTGCAGTTAGTGGCTGAATAGAAAGAATAGCCTGGACAGACTTGTTCCCAGTTCCCGACTCATCATCCCAACTCCCATACAGAATCCAGATATTCTGATAACGTGGTGTTTACCTATGTTATGTTTGCTGATGTTCATGGTCAGTGAGTTGCTTAGTCAAGATGAGAGACAAGGTAAATTTTCAGCTAAAAATTCAAGGGAGAAATGTTGTAGATAACTCTTGGAATTGTGAAGCAGATACTTTGCTGCATGAAGGTTTGACCCAGTTGTATCGATTGGCCTAACTAAAATAGGTGACTTCCTCCTACAGCCTTGCTTTTCTGAACTTCAGATCTTCTCAGTTGTAACAAAAACCCTCTGTTTTGAGGCTCGTATGTGCAAATTCAACATTGTTGCTGGAATATGCTGCATCTCCACAGGAGGGCTCTGCTGGCACAGCTAAAACAGCACACACCGTGGGATGCTCCTGGGATTTCTGCCTACTCTGTTTCTTTTCCATTTCCCCAGTAGAAAAGCAGGTGTTGGAGCTGCTGGATGCTGCCTTCTGTGTGTTGCAGCAGAGCACTGGGAGAGTGGTTGTTGAGGAGCACTAAACTAGAAAGATAGAAATGCTGCACTTAATGCCAGGCTTGTGCCTCCTTTCCTTAGCAAGAAAAGAGATTCAGGTGTTTCTGGAAAAAATGAGAAAAGGTTTTAATTTAATTTTTATGAGCATACCTTGCAATTGATATTTTAATAAATATTAAACGTTTGATGCTTACCTGTTTTGAATGGGTTGAACTAGAAAAAAAATTCTGTATCAGTGGTGCATCTGATGTCTGAGACCAGTTAATAGAGGTACAAGAAGTTGAAATCCTGTCTGTATGGAAATATGAAAGAGAAAAGAGAAACATAAGGGAAGAACTCAAAAACAAGAAAGCACACTATGCTTGCCAAAAAAAGGGAGGGGGAAATTTTTTGTTGTTTTTGTGAGGGCAGGAGGTTGTTTGGTTTCTGTTTTGTTTTGTTTTTCGTGTTAGATCTATCTGCTAAGGCCCAGTGCACGCTTTGGAATTAAAATGTCTGGAAACCATTAGTTCCAATATATGCTGTTTATGTTGTTGAGACATTATCCTTATATAGCATAAATCTTGTTGCATACATTTTCTACTAATTTCTAACAGAGTGGCTTTGAACTCTTCTGTAAGAACTCTCTTTGCAGAGGGCACGAGCCTTACTGTTTCTTAGTAGCTAGAAGCCTGTATTTGGTGTTTAAAAGAGTCTTGTGGTCCTCTGACAGCTAATGTTTTGTGGTAAGTGAAACCTTGTATTAGCTGTAAGTTGTTTTCCATCTTGCTATAATATTGGACTTATCTTTAAAGCAGTTAGTAAAACTTGACATAAATATTTTCTCTTTGGTATAGACAACATTGCTAAGTCGTCTGGAACGAATATTTGAAGTTTGTTTTCCTTCCATGCCTGTTGCTGAAATTGAAGAAGAAATAAGTTCCTTGAATCATTTGTTGGAAGCAGGTGAAAAGCAAATAACAACTGAGGAGAGCTTAGGAAGTACTGGGTAAGAAACCACAATGCAACAAACTCAAAATGAACTTGAACCACATAGAGCAGTAATTCAAATTGAGGTGTTTGCTTCAAGCCTTTTGAGAAGCTGTTGAGTGAAAATTAGCTATCTAGCAGAATGCTTGTTTTCAGTGGCTACATATGCCAGGAGTACTTCACTTAGCAGCGCAGCAGCCTATCATCTTCTTTTCAATTATGTCTCTGAATTAACCAGAATATGTCTTATTAGTTACACTTGCTATAAATTACTGTATTTATTCATGTGATGATGAAGTCTAAGCAGGCTTTGCCCTGTCTGCCGTGGACATCATTTTCCAGTGAGAAGTCTGAACTATAATTGTTCTGAGAACACTGTGCAGTTTTAGTGCCCCTGGCTATTGTGCTTGGGCATAAGTTTAATTGGAATGTATAATAAGTCACTTGCATTAAAAAACAGAATGAATATTCAAGGCTGCTAAGCTGTTTTTCTGAATGATAACTTGATTTATGATGGGTTGTGCAGGGAACTGATGGACGTGTGGACAGAGCTGCAGGACATCCATGATGCATATGGACTGAGATACCAGTGGGGTGGCTCCCACAGCAACAAAAAGCTTTTGTGCTCTTTGGGAATCGACACAAGGAATATTGTGAGTCTCTCAGTAAAACTGGCTTTCTAAATAATGAAGCTGCTTTAAATGTAGACTCAGGTGGAAGTGTTTTGTGTGAATGCCTGTCTCCTAATTGCATAGCTGCACAGAACATGGCTGTTCATGACAGACCACGTGGCAACCTTTTATAAGCCCTATTAATATTAAAAGTTGCATTAGTTTTTAGCCATTGTGTTATAATTAACATAGTATTTATTCTGTGATGCTAACCTTATGGAAGTTATGTAGCATTGAAAAACATTTCCATCACTGACACAGAAACTCTTAAGTAAATTCTTTGTTGTTGTTGTTTTATCAGCTCTTTACAGGCAACAAGAAGCAGCCTGTTATAGTACCCATGTATGCAGCAGGACTGGTAAGCTTTTTTTAGTATCTTTCGTTATAGTTCAAACAATCAAATAATGAAATTTATTAAATGACGTTAAACACCAAGTGTGCAGAAAGATATTTTTATAAGTACAATTACAGCTTAGGTATCAGTAGAAATTGAGAAAAAAATTACCAAATAAATCATTTTCACTATGTATGCAGGCAGATACTTGATTTTAACCAAAACAAGTGTTTAGTAAAAACAGTGAGAAGATAAGGTTTGTGATTTTTGCTGGTCTGAGCAGAATAAATGTTCTTTATTTCTCAATAAATGGTGCACGTATATGTATAAGCACATACAAAAACACCTACATTTTCACATGATCATCTGGAAATGGAATAGTAAAAAAATTGTTTTCTTTGGTTTATATTAGGCTGATTTAAAATCGTAGGTTAATATTATAGAGCAATTTCTGCAGTTTTCTGATGCATCAAGGTCAGCTCGTGTACACTTTGTAAACATGGCACTCTGATACAGGTAGTTAAAACAACTCAGAGCAATTGCTGTTTTCTTCCTGTTTGTGAGCAGGACTATGTTTGTAACACAAGCAGTTATTTTTTGCAACAGATTATTGTTGCTGATTATTTATCTCCTAAATTTTTTATATACTTTTGCACACAATAAACTGGAAAGCAGCGATAGTAGGAGTTAAGTGGATTGTTGCTCTCTGTTGCCACATTGCTTTCTGTGTTTCTCTGCTGTCCAAAAGAATTGATTTAACTGGTGGGTAAATTCAAAGCTCCCCTAGTATGGTGCAGAAACATTTGTGGGACAGCTGATCTTGGCAAGTGACTTCCTGAAAATGGTTTCAAATGCTCTAGTTGCAAATTCCGTGTGTTTATTTGGGGGTTTCTCATCATTCTTGGGTGGTTGGCATGTCTCAATGCAAACTTTAGGCTTTCTGTAGACCTTCTCACCCTCAATTTTCTTCAAGATCAGATTTCAGACATTTTTCATAATCCTATCTATCTTTGAACTGTTTGCTCAAAATTAAAAATGTGAGTGTAATTATTTTCTCAATGCTTCTTAATGCATTTATTTCCATCTCAGTAATTATCATTCTTGGTATCATTCTGAAAACTGATAATTTGTTTTGTTTCTTCTGGATTACTGAATTGTTGAAATGGAATGAATGCACATGTACTTTTGTAATGGGTCATTTGATATTTCTGGAATAGTCTACACACAATTGGGAGGAGAAGACATCACCTTATCAAGTAACTGTTTTCTCCATCTTAAATTACATTACTGAAAGTTGAAAGCAAGCTCCAGCTCAACACTTGGATTTCTGTTACTGGCTCTAAAATGTTTCTTAGGCCTAAGGAGCCAAGATGATTTTCCCCTGCTCCATCTACTCCTGCCCCCCTCGACACAGTGAAAGTGTCCCAGAGATACATGGTTACCCCCAAGCCCGTAGTTGTGGGTAGTACTACTAGTGTGTTCTAGTTTTTGGCATCTGCAGTTCTTGTGATGTCTGTAAATGCGTGTGTCTGTGTGTGCAAGGGATTTTTTTTTTTTAATTTAGATTATTTATTTGTTTATTCAGGGTATGTTAGAACCTACCAAGGAACCTTTGAAACCAATATCTGCAGCAGAAAAAATAGCTTCCATAGGACAGACACCTCCTGTATCACCAGAGATGAACACGTGTGCATCTGATCAGTTCCAGGTAAAAAACAGAGAAGGGTGAGGAGAGGAAAAGAAAGAATGAGGGAGTAATGGGATGCCTTTTCTCTTCCTTTATATTTAAAGTATCTAGATGGTGTATTCAAAGACACCTGTATGTAAAAGGCAGGTGTTGCTTGTGTCAGATTGAAGTCCTGCTCTTGGATCTGCTTTTTGTGTGTGACTGGAAGGGAGTCCCTGTGGTAAGGCTGTAGCAGTTGGTGGCCAGCATTTCAGCGTCCTGATGATCCTTACTGTTACACATCAGTTTTCTCTCAAAGGCAGTGGGCAGTTAGACAAATTTTATATGTAATGTTAGACTCGTCTGACCTCTGGCTAAGGTTCTCTGTCTTTGCTTATTCTGGAGCTTATTGTTGGAGGTCGCTCTACGTGTTGGTTAGCGCTTGATTTTCTGAATTACCTATTTACATTTATACTGTTTGTGTTCATTTCCTTTTACCCTTTCTTACTTCTTCAGAGTGTCATGAAAAGCAGCCCAGCTGCCTGGAGAGAGATTTTGGGTGTGGTCATTACAAGCATACGTGCCTGACTGTATGAATTCTCTTGGCCCTTTGTGCCAGATTTTATTGAATTATCAGTTACACGGAGTTGCTTTGCTGGCTTCTCTGTCTTTAAAGTCTGATACAAAATGAATTCAGAGGAGTTTAGGAGTGAGCTTTTGAATTTCACAAATTCTTTGTTGTTGTTTTGATGTAATGATATTAGAAGAGCACTTAAATTCCATGCATGTGCAATGTGTGTGGTTGTCAACAAGCTAATGGGATATGCAGAGATACTTCATTTTTAGTGTCATTACAGTGATGCTCAGTACATATTCAGAGACTCAGCTGTGTCCCTCCTTAGTGCAGGTCTTGTTTAATCCACCCAGCATCTTCAGTTACCTGCTATGCTCACAACTTCTGATTGAAGGCATTCCAGAAAGAATTATTCTTGGGCTACACCTAACCTTAACAGTAGGTGCTTGTGACTACAGTGATGTTCTTGCAGTCCTTGCTCTGCCACAGTGCAGAGCTCTAAGTATGACATGCTTGTAGCAGAGGAGAATTCTTTTTCATTGTTGAGTAGCAGTTTGTCAGTAGGCTCAGAGCTGACATTGTTTTATACAGCAATACACGTTGGGTGCTTCCTGTGCTGCTCCTCATGTGTAGTGGAACTGAGCAGCTAAACTGGATATAAGAAAAGGTAACAAACAAATACTAAAATAAGCTTTTGGGGAAGAGATGGGTTAGAGATTGTAACCATTCAGAACTCTAGGAGGCCACAGTTAGATGACATTCCAAAAATTTCAGGGAGTGGAAGATTAGTTCTCCCCCTCAGAGACCTCCTTTCTTTCTCAGCCTCATCTTCTGTCAATGATGGGTGGCTTCTGTTGACTTTGGGGAAAATCCAGCTTTGTGTCACATTGTGCAAATGGCTCTTTAGGAATATTCCAGATTGTAGTGGTAATAAGATGATGTGCCCAAACATTTCATTAGGAACTACACTACAAACATCGTTAAATATTCAGTGGAAATACAGGCAATTTTAGTGGACTCTGAAACTTCTTTTTCTAAATGCAAGTACTTTAGGTGCAACAATTCAAGTATCTCTTAAGTGTGCCTGGTTAATGTGTAATTATTTAGTTAAACGTCTAAATTCTTCCATTTTCAGAATGATGATTTGTCCCTATATTCAGAAACTTCAGAATATTGACATTCTTATTGGAAGGAGAGCCTCTGGTTGATAGATTCGTGTTCTTTGCTCAAGGAAAAGTTCTCTGTTCGAAGGCTGGCATTTATGGCTCTTGTATACAGATCAGTGTTTGTGCATGTATGTGTATGATTTCCTGCTAAGGGAATAAGACATTTTGAAGAAAGACTGATGAGGCAAAAAAAATAGTGAAAAGAACATTTGTAGAAACACAGAAATGCCTCTTAAATGTTTTTTGTAGGCAAACAGACAAAAGCATGCAGAGGTTTAAAATGGAGAACTTTAGAACTAATAGAATAAGGTAAAAGCAGCAAATGAGCTGCAGTGTTTCTTCCTAGTTATGACATAAACTCTGAATGTTTTGCCCTCATTACCTGCAGAGGGTCTCACTGAGTTAGGCTGTGGAAATAGAGTGGACAAATTTCCATCTGAGCCATTTAAGCTATAAGGACAAGGGTTTTGAAATTGAGTTCTCAAGCGAGTTACTGACTGGTCTGTCGTCTTAGTTTATTGTATAAAGATGAGTTTTGTAGAGTCATTCTCTTTTATATTTGAAGGTAGCATCTAAATTCTTCTTTGATCTGTTGTTTATCTTGACAATTGAGGGGTTTATTTCTCTGTTCTTCTGTGCTCATAACTGTAAGGCAGTAAACAGAATATGAAATAATCTCCTGATTACTGTTGCCTTGATCTAAGCATGGTGTCTCAAAGACCTCACAGGGCTGAAGTAAAAGGCTCTGTCAAGGCACATCAGGTGTAAGGAGTGGCTGGTGAAATAGGCACCCTTTGATTGTGAGACCCAAGACAGATGCCTTTCTCTTCTTTTTTATACAGCTCTAGTGGGCTTCTACATCACAGCCAAGTCTTCAGGCAGTGCATGCAAAATAATATTCCAGTGTTTGTCTAAAGGGTTACTGTCTGGACTTAATGATGAGTGCTTTCTCCTGGTTTGGTACTGTTTTCTGGTTAATGTTTTAAAGTTTATTTACCTGCTTCTCTTTGGATTTTTTGAAAAAGTTGTCCAGGTATTTCTGTTCTTCTGCTATTGCTTCAAAGCATTCTCTTCTCTCCATTTGGGACTATGTTTCTTTGGTAGGGTTACTTGCCTAGTTTTACTTAGTAAGTTTTATAACTCGATCTGCAGTGACCGAGACCTTTCTGGAAGAAAATTATCAGTTATTCTTTTCTGCAGGTGCCCATTACAGTACATCTGCTTGCATGTAAACCACTGAGTTAGGGATCAGGTTATAATAGATATATACATCTTACACTTGCTGGCTATTAGGGACTGAACCTTAATTAAACCCCGTGGGGTGACAGTCTCTAAAAACACTTTTAATTACATAAGAGACCATCAGGACTTCTAACAATGACAGATGCAAACTACCATATTATTGGCCACCAGCCAAAGGCTCCATCAGGAACTGCTCTCCAGTTATACATGTGAGAAAGATCCAAGAGTGTGAGAGTGTGTGTAGCTTTGTTGAGAGGGTAAGAGAGAAAGATTTGCAGGTAAGAGATGCTACAGAACTTGCTGTTCTGTCAGATGTGACATCTGTGTAAAGGGGTTGTCTGAAAAGAGCAGTTTTCAGAACTGGTATAATTTTGCCAATGAATACACACAATGAACTGTATGAATTACTTACATGTAGAGCTATTGCTGGAATGTTTATGATGCTCATTTGTGGGATCCATCTAAATATTGACATTATATTTGTATTACAAGTCCTTTTATTCTTTTCTCCCATCTTTTAGACAACAGAATGCTTCCTTTTTTTAATTTTGTTTCATTTTCCTTGGGTAATTATTGGCACAGACACAAACATTTACATTTTACTCTTTTGGATTATAAGAGCTCTTACATAATACATTCTAAAATTACTGTGTGAAAACATCTCGTGCTTGTATCAAAGTGAAATATGATGCAGTAAAACCAGCAGGCATTTTAATTTCCTCTTTCTTACTTCCTTAACATTCAGAGTAGTACTCTGACAGCTGAGTATGTTTTTTCATTTCTGTACTGTGTCCTGTAATCTAAGATGGAGGCCTTGAGGAGTGAAAGCAGTGTGCTCCATTTCTCAGTATTCTCCTAGATTGGGCACTTTTCCTTAAAGCATGTTATTAAAATAATAATTGCAGTAGTCTAAAAACCTCACAATTTCAGAAAGGCTAAACATTATATTGCCATTTGCAGGGTATGTTCCCATTGGCTGAGGTTTCAATACCTGCATTCAGATGTCCCAGTGTAGTTTTCTTAGGGCTGAGGTAATTAGAAACAGAAAACTTACTGTTTAATTTGCTTTTTCCTCTGCCTTCTCCTTTCATTTTGTTTGCTGTTGTGTAGACTGGGGCTTGCCAGCATCCCGCGTGGGTGAGGGCTGCTTTGCTTACCCTCTCTTTTGCAAAGTAGTTGAAGTCAGCAGAGTGGCCTCATCCCACAGACCAGACTAATATACTTTGTATACTCTTACTGATTTAGAGTAAGATTTCTTTTTCCCATGTTAGGAAGAGTTCATCACATCCTTTGTCCTTTCCTTGTCAGTCAAGCCATCATTAAAGGCAAACACTTAGCAAGCCATTGGTGCCACTTTTTCTGTGCAGCTCTGTCACACTCATCAGTCCTGACTCAGGCCTCTGACACAAAATGTAGTGGGTGTTTTCCTCAGAAAGAGAGTTGGTAGGAAGCCACTTTGTTTCGATTTGAGTTCATTTTGCTCAGGGCAGGAAGCTAGTAAATTGTCATACTCACTACCCTTTTCTTTTCCTACAAACTCCTTTTAATGTTAATATATTTTACATGTGACGAAGTTTAAACAAGCTACTGATGGTAGTGATCATTACTTCATCAGGTGGAGCTTCCACACCTTATGTCTACATGCAAATCATTTCAGTGCCAGTAATATTATTCCCAAAGCAAAGTAAAAAGTGAAGAATCAGCTTCTTAACCTCCATGGAGAGAATACTGTTCAAGCTGTACTGAAGGTATTTTTAAGACATTAGATAGTAAATGTCTTGCTTAGAAAAATCTTTCCTGTAAGTAAATACAGAAATCTCCAGTTCCCTTTGTTTTGCTTCCTGTAAACATCTAGCACTGAGGAAAAGCCTTTTACAGTGAGCTTAGTTGTGCTACAAAGCTAGCTCATATTGCTACAGTCTCGATTAGTGAATCTGCGTTTTCTTCAGTGTCAGATGGTTGGAAGTTTTAAAATTAAAAAATGAAGGCTGATTTTTTACAAAAGCAAAGAGAAGGTATGGCTCAGCCACTGGAAGCTTAACAAGTACTGATGCATTTTAAAAAAATATTGCTGAGAACTTCCGTTGCTTTTCTTCCCGTTACTGTGATTGTTTTGTTAGAAGTTGAGGGCACATCCTTTCCCAGTGCTTCACAACAGTTGACTTTGCAGGGGAGAGAGCAGAGTGTAATGCACAGAAGTAGAAAGAAGTAGAAAGGTTCAGCTTCTTTCAGGCATTTCTGCTACTGTCCCATCAGTTTGTGTCCTGAGAGTACAGGAGGACAGTGCTTGCAAGTTACACTGCACCTGAACACACTTTCCCTGTAGAGCATGGTCCCTGCTGCTTGCTTGTGTCCAAAAGGCTTAACAAGAGGAAATCAAAAGGCAAGGATGGGCTCCCAGAAGGAGTCAATGTTTCCGTACTCCTCTTGTTCAAGCATTGCTGCCAATGGTTTGTATATAGATCAGGCTGAGTTAACTGTGAAAGGATAATAAGTTGCAGGACTTTTATTTTTAATGGGGGTGGAGTGGAGAGGGTGTTGATAGTCTGTCCCTCACATGTGGGGATTATGTTTCTTAAGAGCAAAACAAACCAAAAGAACGATGGGTTGTTTGATGATATAAATAATATATATGGTCAAGACAAAGCATGGATGTACAGACAGCTTTCACTGTTCTAAATTTGCCCTGTAATTGTGTATACATAACTTTTTTATGCTAAGTGCCTCATCTTCCGTGAAAGTAATAGTTTCATTTTCAACGATGCCTTAAGGTTTGTTATTCAATTCATATGTTTTAGTTAATTTGAAAATCTTGTTTGAGTTAGAAGTTACCTAAACTGTGCTGTTCAGAATTTAATGGACTTCCTGTGGTAGAACAAATCTACTTTGAATCTCTACTGCATATTATGAAAATACACACCTCCCAAAAGTTGGGGCTTGATCATTTACTTGTCCTTTTTAGTGTTTAGACGCTAAAGAATCTGTTGTTTGAACTGCTTTGCATTGTTGTAACCTGAACTGACTATAAAATCTGATTTCTGACTTTTCAACTCTAGGAATCTCTACCACCTGTCCAGTTTGACTGGAGTAGCAGTGGCCTTACTAACCCTTTAGATGGTACGTCTCTCCGTAGAGCCTCTAGCACCAGAGCTAGAGATAAGAAAGCTACAAAGTTCAGACAAACATCTATCTGCTGATTATTTTTTTAAAATATATACACACACACATATATAAAGATATATATAATACTTATTTCTTACTCCTAACTTTGGAAATTCAGGCTTTCTTTCTGATTAACAGTGCCCCTGTGTGAAGTGTTACATAGTTTGAAAAATACAAAGTTAAGTGTTATTTTAGATTCCTGCCATATGCTAGTGACACAGGGGCAATATTAACACTTCCTTGTGTATAACTGCAGATTATAATGGAACTCTGAACAAATGAGCATTTAGGTTGATGAGTTTTACTTCTTAAAAGTATTTTTCACCAGTCAGCTATCTCTTTAGACATCCTCTGAATGACAAACTTGTGTGTATAGTGGCTACTTCAAAGCACAATATTTTAACCACAAACTGTTTGCAAAATATACACTTCCTGAGCTGAAAGTTTTCAGATTTAAAGATAATTTTATATTTCAAAAATGTGACTTCATTCATTATCACTTTTGCTTACACTAAAGAGCTAATTACAGCTAATATATTAAAGAGGTAGCTACGAACTTATTTGTATTTGTATATGTATATAGTTATCATCTAAAAAACCCTTCACCTATGTCTATTTTAATAGCAAAGTGAGTTGTGCCACTGCCTCCAGTGTCAGAAATGTAAGTGCATGCAAAGGAAATAAAACAAGTTGTGGAAACTTGTTTGATTGACAGACTAGAAACCTATCAATAAACTCCTTTACAAGGAGCCTGCTGACAGCAACTAATTGATGACACACAAGTTCAAAGGCAGGCTCAGATGTAAGTGCATCTCTTACTGCACTGGTGTTACCACACTGTGTTGTTGCAGAACGTGTGGGGTGTAAGAGTTTGGATAGCAATATCACGGTGCTGAAGGAAAGCCTGGATGGACCCTTTTGCTGTTGTCTGGTGTCTTACTACTTCAGTCAATCATCATGCTTTCTTTTTAACAAACAACTTTAAAATGTATCTTGGTTTGATTTCTGTTTTAGTACTAAAGGGGAACAGTATAATTTACCAGTGAGGAACTGGACATAAGAGTGGCATTTGTTACCCAGTGGTCACACTGCTTTAAGATAATGATAATTAATAGCTTAAAGCTGCTAAATAAAATTTTGAATGTTTTTTTTTTTATTTTTCTTCTTTGCTATTTGAGGATCTGCTAAGTTTTTCTGATGAAAGAATGGCTTTCAATTTCAGTGAGGGGAGAAAAAGCCCATTATATTTTAACTATCAATTGACCTATATATTGTTTCCCTTTAACTGGTCACATCTCTCTCTCTGGGTTGTGCTGGTTCTCTTTCATTTTTAGATTGAAATAAATATTTCTATTTTAAAGTTACTAGTGTTGATTTCCTTGCTGCATTGTACATGAGGAAATGTGCACTGAATTAAATTGTTAACATTTTAGAAGGTACAAACTAATACTGTAAGCATTGTTTTCATGTCGATTTTTAAATTGCGTACTGAGTACTAATTATAACTTGCATGTTCAAGTGTGTGTCTTACCCCTTTTTACACATAAACCCCTCCCTTGGCTTACCTTCTATATGGCTGCCTACCAACACGGTCACTGAATTTCAAGCTAGTGGAGGTTCCACTCTTCTGAACCTTGATTTCTTTGGGCCCGTGGATGACAGTAGCTCTAGCAGCACCACCACAATCCCAGGTCAGCAGAGTGTTAAAACCACAACTGTAAGAATATAACGACTTACTAAAAGCATGAGCACATCACTTGACTTTCCTACAAACAAGGAGAAGTTTTACACTGCGTTTCTCTAAAATGTCTCTCTACTGCGTTTTTCCTTTAATCTGTGTTCTGTTTTCTGATGTTTTGTATCGAGTACGAAGTATTTAAAAGGTACTGTCAGCTCTGTATTTGTCACCTGCTGAAGGAATGAATGGCTTTTATGCTCTTGCAAATAAGATGTTAAAACACTTGTTTCAAATGAGAAATTCCAGAAGTTAACTCTTCTAAGCACCTAAGGAGATCTAAAAAATTGTGTAGATGTGGCAATTCCTAAAATATGAGGCTTGCTCTCTTCTCTGAGTGCCTCCAAATTACAGGATTGTGATGATGTTTGGAAGCCACATGTGAATATAAATTTATGGAGCTTGATATATCACAGCCCAGGAGGTCATGGACTACTACTAATAAAAAAGAGAAAAAAGTGTTTTAACAGCCTTTATAATAGAAAAGAAGGATAGTTGCATGTTTGTGGGATATTAGAAGTTCATGACTGTTAATTTTGAAGCCAAAGTACTTTATCTGAAACTTACTCCCTTAAAAAGGAGATGAAAGCACCACTTTCTCATTGAATAATGCGTGCAAGTAATTGAATTCACTTATCACGTGGTTTTTACATGCTCTGAGTATTTTGCACAAGCTTGTGAAAACCTGCACTTTGAATAAATTTCTGCAGGAATTTCAGGGAACACTTTGGGGATTTGTTCCAGTGCATAGGTTAAGTTGATACGGCAAATACTCTTTCAATACAATGCCTGAAGCCATGATAATCAATTTCTTCGTAGGAAAAATATTTTTCCTCTTAGTGATTTTAATTTTAAAAATCAGTTCCTAATATGTTTGGGGTCCTCCCACATTTCAAATAAGTGATTACAATTATTATGGTATTTTTTGTTTTTAGAAACACGCTTTTTTAGTTTTAAAATCTAATCACTGAAAGCAATTTTATGGCATGGCAATCTAAATGCCTTTTTATTCCACCCTTGAGAAATACCATTATCGGATGAAAGAGGGCAGATTTGTCATGGAAGTGACAGCTAGCAAAGTCAAGGTGCTTGAGTCCTACAGATTCTTTTGTTAAGTGTGTGCAAGTACACTGACACAAGTCACCAGTGCCCAGTACATGTACTATTGCTTGTGCAGAAGGTGTGCACACTGGAAGGGGTTAGTGGAGGAATACTCTGTTAGTCTTTTATTGCATTTTATTTTTTATGTTGTTGTTTCATCAAGGTACAGGTATTATCACCTTCTCTGGTATGCCCAATAGTGCTTTTTTTTTTCCCCTTTTTTTTTTCCTTTTTTTTTCTTTCTTTATTTTGGTTTGGCTTTGGGTTTTTTTTCTTACTGACTTGTTTCTAGGAAAGTCATTTGTTTCATGGCTTGCAGCTCGTGTGTTTGTGTGTGTGTTTAGGAGCTTTGTGTGGGGTTTGGTTGGCTAACTTTCCTTCAATATCTCATTAAGGTTTTGCAGTGCTTTCCTTAAATATTCTCTCATCCTCTGAATAAAATGGAGAATATGCAACTCTTAAAAAATACATAAAATAATTGAAAGACAAACTGCTAGATTTTTTTGCATAAAGAAGAAACTTTATCGGTAGAAGAAGTTTATTCTTTCTTTGGAGACTTAGTTTTACGTGCTATAGATTGACACTGGATTCTTCTCAGTCTGATTTCATCAGTACCCAAAATAACTTTTTAATGAAAATTTTTGTTCCACATTATGAACAGGGAGTTCTAGTATGTTCCCACAGATTTAGTGTATTGTTTTACTTTTCATGTTAATAGTTTAACATAAATGTAGCTGAGTAAGAGGTGCCTAAAGAACAGTAAATTGAGCATTGACATCCCAATGCAGGACTGTAAATGGGAATATCTAAATGATGTAACTTACAAGGTTGCATTTAATGTTTGTTGCAGAGTTGCATGTCAAAGGGCTCCTTCCTTCAATTAGCTTTCCAATGTGTACCTTAATGGGATTTCGCAGGCTTCTGCAAGTCAAAATGTATTTCTTCAAGGCTTCCTCTCCCTGATTGAAAGTGGATATTTTATGGAATATTTGGGCTTTTTCCTATTTCTAAGTTCTGTAAACATCTGACATTTGTAGAAGTCTTGGTATACTGGTCTCAGGACAGTACATATTTTGATATTTTGCATGGAACTGGATCAAATCAACTGTGAAAATCCAGACTTTAAAAAAAATAAAAGGACAGTTGATTAATTTCTAATCAACTCATATTATATGGAACAAATCTTCCACCTCCTGCAGCTTAACCAGATGATTTTCTTTATTTTACATTTTGGTCAGCTTAGCTTCCTCACAATAAAAGAAGAATTAACTTGTGCCAAAAGGATAAATGGTCAAGACACTGCATGGGGAGAGCTCATGCAAAGCAGGTTTGAGGATGATTAACATCATCCATTAGCACACACGGTGCTGCAGTTACTGGTGATAAAGGCAGGACAATAGGCACTGGCATTTGGTTTTAGTAATCTTTTGGTGTTTCAGGAATACTTCTAAAAGCATCTTGATCCTGGGAAGTAAGCTGGATGCAATCATCAGCAAACATTAATAAATGCTGATTTTGTATTAAGGAGCTGCATGGGACTATCAGGTTCCAGTATTTGCAGTGTTTGTTCTGCAGTAGGATGAAATGCTTTGGTGTTGTCCACACCAACTGGCACAACCTGTTTAGCACACAGGTGTCTGTAAATAAACACAGTGCTTATGTACAAAAATTTTGTGCTGTCTTTGAAAAACACCTTGTGAATAGCACATATGCACACTTCATGGAATCCATGGAGCATAAAATATCTGAAACTGTAACTAGGGAAGTATCAGCAATTTAAAATGCAACAAAATTTGTTGTAACAGTCTTTCCTCCTGATTTATTTTGATAATTCTAATTCCTAGAGAATTTTTTTTTAAGAAATAGTATGTAGTATGTAAAAATCCTAGAGCTGCTTCCTACTGCGATGTGATGCTTGATACTTAACAGGTAGAATTTAACTCACACATATGTATTTTTTGCATATAGGTTTCCATTGTTTGCAGTGTTTTTAGAATGACCTCTGCTGCTAAAATCTGAAATCCATTTGCAAGAAATGGCATGTCAAAATTCAGCATCTGACTTCAGATACCTGAAGCTAGGAATTCAAGGCTGAAACATTCAGATACTTAATGCTTTAGAAATACTTGAAAGGTGAAAAGGGAGCACACACTAAAAGTTTTGGTAGTGCTGTGCATATTAGTATGTAACTTTTTTTGCCATTCCACTTCTGTGTTTCATAAAAGCTGCTTTTCCTCACTTAAAATTTCAGCACAACCTCTAGTGAAAAGCCAGATATTAAATGCACTCTCTTGCATGCCAGTGTTGTTTGTAATCTCTGGGTGGAGAGTTGGTCCCTGTTAACATGCAGTGTTCTTTTAGTACAGGCAGTTGAGTTGAAGTAATTGAAACAATCCATTTTGACACGGCTGACATTTTTGTAGAGGTTTCACTCTAAAAAGTCAATCAAATTGGTTTTGTTTACTCATAGACTGAGACCTTGTATGCCAGACTTGATCCAAGGTGTGTGTTTTGTACTACAACTAAAAAAGCTGCTGAAAAAGGATGGGGAGAGAGGATGATGCTTCAGAAACGCAAACATGTTCTGTCATGTTCTTTTCATGTATCTTGAAATTATAAATGATTCAGATGTTTACAGAAAACAGTCTCTAGCAAGTTGGTCTGTGACTAATTATGACTCTACTTGCCTCCAACCATCACTGATTATTATTTTATACTATAAGGTGTGGATCCTGAATTGTATGAATTGACAACCTCAAAACTGGAAACTTCCAATGCAAGCAACAGAGTGACTGATGCGTTTGCAAGGCTCATGTCCACAGTGGAGAAGGCAAGCACGTCCACAAGGTAAATACCCTTCATTGCATGTTTTTCTGTCTCTTAAGGGTGGTGTGAAATGTGAGGTGTGAGCGTGTGTGCAGTTTTAGGGCAGAGGTTCCTGAATGATCAAAAGGCTTTAAATTTAAGATCTGATGTTCATTGTACTGTAGTTCTTATTTCAAATTATCGTAGAACTCTAAAACAAGATGGGGAAGAGTTTATGAGCTTAAGGAAAAAGATCACCGGGACCTAAATTGAAAAGCTAGAGCCAAAGACTGAACTGGAGGAAGCAACTTTCTGAACACCAGAGCTGGTTCCTAAGAATAGCAGGGTAAACTGAATCAGCTCAGTTACTTGGGACTGAGACAGAAGACTCTCCTTGGACTCTATGTAATTTATAAATACAGAATGTTCCAGAAGTAAAATGATAACAGACTAATAATTACAACTATATTTATCCCTTCACAAATATTTCTAACACCTGTCAAAACTTCAGTGATCAAACATCAGTGTAATTTTGCTGTTGCAGGTTAAGGATCGAGTGTGTAGTTGGTTTAGGATGTCCTTTCTGCTCTAGTGGAGCACAGGTGAAGCATTTTTGGGCTTTTTTTATTGGTAGTATCTATAGAAAGGCTTTAGGCATCAAATGGCTTTCTTGAAGTCTGGCCTGTTGAATGGTCTCTCCATTTATAAGCTTGTATTCTTTTGGATTATTTTTTTTTAATGTGTATCTTAGCAGTAGGATCCTGGACTGTCTTAACATAATGTCTGTGCCTATTAAAAGAAATGCTGAGGGATCTTTACCACGTAAAACACTGGGTGTTTGGAAGTGTGTGCCTCAACGTGCAGCAAGTAGATGATAACATATCTTCACTCCCAAGTGAGCTTTAGGGTTTATTCAGCACTCGAAAACCAGATGTGTTTTCATGCAACAGCCCCTAGGAGGAGGCACGGTAATGGTGGGACATAGCTGGCTTGCTTACAATGACTAATTTGTAATTTACAAGAGTTCTTTTCAAACATGGAGTTCTTTTCAAACATGCTCTTTTACTGAGAAAACTATCTTCCTAGTTTTCCTGCAGTGGTAATTTTGAAAGTGAACATGAAATCAACAAGCCGTGAAATTTCAAGAGAGAACCAGTAGAGGGAACTCCCCACTTCAATGCTGATTTTTGGGTCTTTTGGATTGCCTCTTTTTCTATCCATGGAGTGCACATACTCTTCCTGGAGATACTGTGGTGGAAGTCTGACTTTCATGAATTAGAAAACATACTTAGAGTTGAAATACTTTTGTATTATATTCTAAACCTAATTTAAAAGAAACTGCAGCAGGACATGTGAACTCCAAATGTATCTTCATTGTATCTGCATTCCTACCTTGCTTTAAGATGTCTTAGCTTTTTGTTTACAAAGGAACAGGGAAGTCTGCTTTGCTTAAATGAATGTTGACCCTCATTTTTCTGTATTGTTGCTTTTTTGATATGAGTGGTTTGGGGTTTTTTCCAGTGCTTTCATAATGCACTTGAAAGCTCTTGCTTGTGCTCTTAAAGCTCTTTATCCAGATGTCAGAGCTCTTCCCCTGTCCTGGAGAGCATTGCTTACCAACAGTAATTGGTTCTAGATCTGTGGTGTAGCAATATATCAGGCTGGGGACCTCAGGCTTGGAGGCTAAATTCAGGCACACACATGGATTAGCTGTTTTCACAGTTTAGTACATTTTGTATGTTTTTATCAACTCTGCATTTAAAAAAAATCGAGTGTTTTTTCTTCTTGATTTCATGCTCTCCAAAAGAAAAGCAGTTTGTTTTTTCAAGCTAGAAACCTTCTGAGACGTAAGAACGTATAGCCTCAGCAGTATGCCAAATAATGTGGCACAATGTTAGCTTTTTGTAAGAAACTTGTTTTTCTTTTCAATTTTTTTAAATTCTTTTGTAATGAATTGGAGACAAAAATAGGAGTGACTGGGTACAGCCAGGTCAATGAGGATGAGGTTCATGCACCAGCCTGGAAATGTGGACTATTAGACATCCATGATAACTGACTGAGGAAGACAAAAACAGTGGATTAAGATCACTTTGATGGCAACTTCAGTTGTGCTGAGGCTATCCCATGTCTGTAACTTGGTTGAACTGAGGATCTTTAGGGTAAACTTTAGAGTGAAAATACCATTGTTCAGCTGTGGGATGCCATGTGAAGAGTCATCCTTGTCTAAAATAGCCCTGTCTTTGGTTGCAAAGCCATCTCTTGAACCAGAAAGTTGGTTTCTCAGCAGGAAGGTATTGGGAGTGGGGAGGAAACTTCCCCCTTAGCTGAAGCCTGAAACCTTGATGGTAGCAGTAAGTGTTGAAGGTCAGGGATCCAGTACAGCATTCCACAGAGAGTCTCCAGCCTTGCCTAGTTCCATAGAATTGGCAGAGACCAAAAGTTTATCTGCTGTCTTTTTGAAGGAAAGCAGAGCACTGATACCTTACCAAGAAATGGCCAAAACCTTCATTTAAACTGGAAATATTCCTTGGGGATGGTGTTGGATGGAACAGGCTAACTCTTAATTACAGAGTGTTTTTAAAATGCATTTCTCTAATCAGCTCATTGTTGCTGATAAAGCCTGGCCTTGCTGATGCTGTCCACAAAACCCTTTCCAAACATGAGAGGTGAATGAAGCCCTGAAAGACTTGAATGCTGCAGGAAGGGGTTGGAATGCAAAACAGAACAGTGACATGCAAGTGATGCATGGACAAAGCATTCCCTCTTTCTTGCTAAATTTTCTTCCAATGCCTTTTCCTGCCTGTCAGTCTGGTTCATTTCTTGTGGCTTAGTGTTAACATGCCTTTGAAAAGGAAATGTAGTGCCCATGGGTAGAGGGGCTGGTACAAATGCTTGGGTAGGGGTATCCCTCCTGTGCTCCTTCTTGGGAGGAAATGTAACCTAGTGTAAGAGAAGAGATGGATGGAGACAGAGTGTGCTGTAGAGGATTATTTTGAAACCTGAATGACGCAGAGACGCATTGTTTTGATCCAGAGATGGGTCCTTTCGTGGTTTTGTAATCAAAAGTTCTGATTCCAAAGCAGACATGAGTAGTACTGCTGCCACTGACAGTCTCCTCACTCAGGTGTCTGTTCTTTAAGCCATGGCACCCAGAAATGAGGAGTGCATGAGCAGGAGAAGCTCTGCAAGGCTCCCCTCCACTGATCAGGGCTCAGCAAAAGAAGCTCTTGGCAATGGGAACATCTTCAGCAAAAGTGGTGCCTGAAATTAATGCACAGTTATTTCTCTTGCCTCTTTTAAAGGACATCACTGTTAGTAGGCAGTTTGCAAAGTTTTAAGGGTAAAACTTGTCTGCAGAGATGATGCTACTTGGTCTTTTAGGGAGTTAATGAGTAATGAGTAATTCTTTAGGGTTGCCCTGGTGATATTTGCTACCAAAAGTGTTGGTTGTTACCCAGAAAGGGTACTTGCACTGTTCAGTTTTATTGTATTGCAGAGGAACCTGCCTCTCTCCATTGAGGAATGGAGAATTTTGGCCATCTCACCTCTTTCTGTGCTGAGATGATTTAAAAAAAGGGTTTGAGTCTCATTACCAAGTGATTGTATCTACAGCTCTGTCTTGGTCATAGTTAAGCAGTGGTTGCTGTGTTAGTGTGTTAGCTTGTCCTAAAAATCAGATACTTTTTACGTTGCATTGGAGTAGATAAATTATTGCAAAGGGCCTCCAGCCAGAAGGGGAGCATTCGGTAACTGGGTGAGATGGACACCTGACTGGGCTCACTGGTGTGCCTGTGGTGCAGTGGGAGCAGCTGGAACAGCAGGAGTGGTGCCATTGTCCTGGGATAAAGGTCCTGCGTGTGACCATGGAATAAAGCACAGCGCTGCCTCTGGGACCCGGCAGTGCCGCTTCTTAGCATGCTGTAGTTGGGCAGAGGAGGAAGAGGAATATAAATAGCAAGGAGTGTGTGAGCTTCATCTCGCCTGATGAACAATTACAGGAACATCTCCAAGGCAGCCCTCTTCCTTTGGCTTCCTCTGTCAAACACTCCTTTGTTAGCTCTAAGTCCTTGATCACCAGGAGTTTGTACCTTTAAGAGGCTTGTGGTAAGTGATTATTAATAGTGGCACCAGATACTGATAACACAGTGGTGGGTGAGAACCACATTTCAACAGCTCAGAGATAGTCCTTTGAGTGCAAACAGAGCTGACTGTGAAGTTGTTAGAGGAGGCACATATTGGCTCTCTGCTTCTTCCTTCAGTAAATCCAGCACACAGCTTTGTTTATCCTCCAGAATTTGGTAATCTGCCTAGTCAGTAGCTCGTGAAATTCCACTGCAGCAGAGAAAAAAAATATTGCTATTCTGTGAAGGTAAGTCAGATTTAGTATTTAGACTGCCTCACCTAGAGAACTTTGATCAAGTGGAAATTTCATGTAGCAAACAAAAGTGATAGTTCTGTGTCAGCACAATGATCAGTAATGATGGTCAACACAATCATCAGATGTCAAGGATGCATTTGACTCCAGCTCTTTTTTTCTTCTAGCTAAGGAATTCTGAGGCTGCTGTGGAAGCAAACATGTAGTCCCTTGCTTTCCACTGGTCTCTGCTCAGCTGAGGAGACAATCCTCATGGGGGCTGACAAAAAGTATAAGTACATGCTGCTTCATGATTGGAGTGGACATTGCCCTCTCATGGGTTAGGTTTAAAGTTTATGTATAAGACCAGATACAGAAGGGAAATTTCTGAAGTGTTCTAGGGAAAGCAGTTTCTTTGGTTCAAGCATTTTGTCTCAGCTTTTTTTCCCCAAACGTGAGGGAGCTTATTCAGTTGGAATTTCTTACATCATTACAGGATTTAGCAGGTGCCTTTTTGAAACTGGAATAATGTTTGGTGGAAAACTGAGTATTTCTAGTAGTAGGCAGTGTTCTTCAAAGATAAGCCAGATGTGTGTAAAGTATGGATGTTTTGGCAGAAGGGGGGTCTGTAGCAGTCTGAGCCAGGCTTCATTTTACTTGGGAAGTGTGAGTTTTTTGCATAATAGCGAGAACCAAGCGACATGGGGTTCAGACTTCTTTATTCATTTGTGCTCAGTAATTCCTGTGAATAATGCAAAAGGCAAAGTAAACCCTAGTGATTCCCAAACTGCTGTGTGTATCATGGCTACTCATATTCCCACACTTCAAACTGAGTAGATACACTTATTTGTGAGGCACCTTTTGCTGCTGTTGAATCCTGAGGGGAAAAAAGGTTTTGGGATCACGATGTAGAGTGGCGTGATGTGCAGTCTGAGAACAGTCGTGTTGAAAACACAGCATAAGTGCGTTTTTATTTTAAAATTATTAAGAAGTAACCTAGGAGTTTCTTAATGTCCTTTTAAGATCTTTTCCATTTTATTTTTGAAGATTGTAGCAGATTTAGGTGGTTTAGAACTAATGCTCCTACTGTTTTATCTCTAGAATATGGGCGTGGCTGTCTCTTCAAGTGAGTCTCTTGACTCTTGAAGCTGCTAAAAAAAAAAAAAAGAAAAAAATCTGTAAAAATTATCATTTGAATAGGACTTTTTTTCCTTATTGCAACAATATACACAGGAACATTTTGCTGACTCTCTCTGTTAACACATTATTGGTAGGCAGGTAGGTATTATAACATTAGACTACCTTCAAGTAGCTTACAGAAGTGCCTGTCAGTGGGAGACAAGCTGACAGAACATTGCTTCAATCAGTGATTCTTTCAGTGATCCCAGGGATATCAGGTACTGGATTAATGCACTTTGTTCTTTTCTTCCCAACAGGAAGCCTAAAAAGGAAGAACATCTTAGTGAAGAGGCTGCCAAGGTGATTTCTAGCCTTCCTGACTTAACTTTCATGCATGCCAAGGTGTTGATGTTCCCAGCCACATTAACACCTTCAACAAGCTGCCAAGAAAAGGTAGACTAAAGTGATGTGAATTGGACGTTTTCTATTGATTTTTTTTCTTCCCTCTGCGGGTCATAAAAAGCAATCTTGCTTTAATTAAAAAAATATCAAGTTCAGATGATTTGTTGGTAAGCAGCACTAGAAAGGTATACATAGTAATGTATATTTATTTACATACTGGAGTCCTAAATTTATATTAGAGAAAAATGTAAATAATTGGGGGTAAATCTTTTTGAAGATCTATTCTTTTTGTTGTGCTGGGCTGTATACATTTATGTCTTTGTGAAATACACTGGTGGTGTCCTTCTTAAAAAACTTTTAAAAGTTAAAAAAAAAATCCTTTAAACAGATAATGAAAACTTCAGTCTTCACAATCTGTGAAGTTCCCCCTTATGACTTTCAGATTGCATTGAGCAACATTTTCTTTCCTGCATATATTGAAATACTTCTTGCTGGAAAAAAAATCAAAAGGTTATGTTGTCCCTTTTGTGGGTTTTTCAGTTATTGTTTCTTTAAAACCCAGTAATTTCTTTTGTGTTTTAACAAGCTTAAGATGTGTTTTTCCTTTTCTTTTCCCCCATCCCCTCCCCCTGTTTGATTGGTTGGCTGATCAGTTTTTATGTTCTTGAACTTCAATAGTATGGCTCTGTCACTATATAGCCTTTTGAAAGGTATGCTGTCAGTAACTTCTTGTTCCAGTTATGGATTACTGTCTAAACACTTGATTTTTTTTTTTTTTGTCATTAGAAGGTTGTCTGCTTTTAATCAGTTTGATTTGGAAAAGAAGGACCAAAACAATATGAATGTCTTACAATGAAATTTACCTGTTAAAAATTTTTATGTTCTGTTGTACCACTATTCCTGTTTGATTTTGCACAGTGTAAAATGACATAATCATAGATTGCTATGGTTTTAGGCTGTATATACAGTAAAAAACTATGGGTTGTAAATGTCTGGGGAAATTCCTATGGAAAAAAGAGAGCTATGTCAAAGAACCTCTAAAAAGGTCAATATGCATGCCCAAGGTCTTTTGAGATTTAAGTGTGTAAATTTCCTTTTAGCTTACACAAAATAAAATAATTTAAAAGATACATATGTATACAGTCTGCTATCTTTTTTTACAGAATGCGTGCATTACTCACCTCTCTGTTGGTGGTAAAACTGATGTGCTCACTGCATTAGCAGTAGGACCTTCTAATTTGTGTTGCTCAGTCCCACAAACCACACCTGGCAGAGTCCTGCAGACTTTCCTTCAGTCCTCCTGTCTCTTTATCATGTTGGGAGTCAGCCTTTTACTTCTGTCTCCAATTTCCTTTCTGGCTTGTAGGGCCATGTGGCTCATGATACTTGGGGTTAGAGACTTCTTCAAAGCAATTGGCAATCCTCAGCTGTAAGAAACACCAGCTATGGTGAGGCGAGAAAGGACAACTGGGTTTGCTGATTTGTTAGCTACAAAAAAAAAGAAACATAAGCAGTCACTGAAGTCTCCTCTCTTGATAGCTTGTGCTGTAGCTCTGTGAGCAACATCTCATCAGAGGGTATCAGTGGACTGGCTGCAGGTAAGGCATGTTCTGGGTGCTGCTATTTCTTGATGGTGCATGGACATAGACTCTTCCATGTCTTTACTGTGTGCACAGCTCTTTAAGTGCTCAGTAGTCGCCACCAGTTCATCACTTAACATCTAGTTCAGAGAAATCTCTAGTGTGTTTTTCTTATCTGTTCTTTGAATTCTTTATTGTCTGACAGCACTTGGGTCAGAAAAGCCTGAGTTTGATGTCATTACCTGGGTAAGCTGAAAGGTTGTCCTTGCAAAAGGAAGCTCTTTACTTCTTGAAATGTCTTTGAGAGACGAGTGCTGGGGTTCCATCTTTGTGAACGCAGGAGTTTCAGTGAGTGGTGGCTGCTCAGAATTGAGAGAGCAGCTCCTATGGCTGTGATAAAGTTAATTTGTAAAGGCTAAATTGTCTCCTTTGCCCTCTAATTAGTACTGCAGTGTACAATGATGTGGTATCAAACTGCACCCTGTTGTAGCAGAAAAGGTTTAAGCAAAAGCCATCTGCTTAACCATGTAGCCCCAAACCCACTTCTGTTTGCTTTTTCTGCAGATTTTCATTACAGCGCTGACTTCATGCCTGTTACATGTCAAAATTAGCTTTGCTAATCTCCCAGGTTTAGTGTAGTGTTCTTTAGTGCATGCTTATTATATCATTCAGTTCTGGTGTTGGGCTGCTGTAGGTTAAAATTGGTGCCTTTGTTTCCGTGACTGTGGCGTGTCCCTTGGAGCCGGAGCAGTGGGATAGCTGCAGCACAGAGCTATAGCTATTGTTTCAAGGAGAATATGTTTAGGAGCTGACTCATGATCCTTGTCTGGCAGCGAGTGGACTGAAGTATTAAGGAGAGGTGGGGGTGGAAGTGCCAGCTGCAAGTTGATCTTTAGTCTCCTCACAATTGCCTCCAGAGGCAGCTGCCCATTTGTCTTCCAGTCTCCGAGTGCAGTTCTGGTGGCCTGCCGTGGATGGGGGAGGGGAAAAAGGAGATTTCTATTGTGACTGATGTACCAATCTGAAACTTTGTGAAACCTGGTACTACCCAGAGTGTGTTTATGGGATTTTTATGTTCTTTCTGCATCCCACAGACCTTCACACTGCTGAAAGACATAAAGCTTACAATCCAAATTCAGCCTTTTGAGGTGGATGCTGCCTGCCTTAAAACACAGCAGTGCTTTTTGTCTCTTTGCTTAAGCCTCCTTTTTTGTTGCTGATGGTGGGATGGACAGACAGGCTCCTCTTGTCTCTCTCCTCTGTCTTGTACAGGCAGCTTTGTTCATATGCAGAAAGTTTTGGCTAACAGATTCGGCTGCATCGGGGTTGTCCTTCCGTGCTGTTCCCAGTGACACAATGTGCCTTGTCTAGTTTAATCTTGCCAGTAGGCTTATGGGCAGGATGGCAATTGATACTTTGTGCACATTGGGTTGCTGTGCCTTGTCACCAGACATGTCAGGGTGCATCACTTTCACCCCAGACCTGGTGTCATTGAGGAGCGAGTGCTTGTGTGCCCGTCCAGCACAAGCAGCGGAGGACACCTGGTTCAGATGCAATTCCCTGAGTTGGCACGTGGCCATGAAGCAAAGTCCAAAGATCCCACTGTGAAGTGAGCTGCAGGCTCCTGAATGACTGCTAAGAAGGGTTGGGCTCTGCTTGTGTTATCTGAAAGATTGTGCCGTGAGACTTGGAGGTTCAGCTCTCCTTACCCAGAGCACCACCACCTGCTGCAGGTGCTGGCAGTGCTGGACTGCCCACAGCAGCTGGAACATTGACACCTTCTCAGAATATCGTTAGCTCAGCAAATTCATTTTGACATGCCAGAAGTAAAGCTTGCAAATAATATGTGTACGTGTCTTCAAATGCAGTGAGTATGTACTGAAGTTAACTCTTTGTCACATGGAGCTGTACAGAATTTTGCCTGCTAATGAAATCGTCATGTGGAAAGTTTTGTTGCTGGACTGCTGCACTTGAGCTGAATATCTGGTGGGCTTTATAGGATGTGAGAGAGACTTAGCTCAGTGCATGTAAGATGAATCACCCTTGGTCCAGCCATTTATTTACATTTTGTGCCAGTTCTGCAACTCTGCATATTTATCTTCTAAATTTCAGAGCATCTTGAAAATACAGGATAGTTGCAAAATACACTTGAATATAATTTATAAAAGAATATGTCATCTAATAATTGCATAGTACCCGCTAGGAGCATCTGCTACAGAATCAGAGAAGTTTTTTGTCTTCTGGCCTCTGCCAAAGAGCACAGCCACTAAAGGCAGCAAGCAGCCTGATCTGCTCCCTCCAGAGAGCCTGGAACGTGAAAGGAGATGGGAAGAAACAACACATTCGAATTCAGAGGACTAAAAACAAGGGGAGGAGGAGCTGGAAGAAAACACAAAGCAAGAGCTTAGCAGAAGCTCTGAGTTGGGGAAATAATAAGGTCTCAGAGTAGCTGGGATAGCTGGAGGAAGAGCAGGTGGTGGAGAAAGTGGGATACAAGCATGAGGAACAGGAGCATTTGGAGAGAAGGGAAAGCCTGGGCTGGATTACAGGTGCACACACTGTGCCCACTGGCTGCTTTTCTCCAAAATCTGGAACTGAGCCTCGGAGACCCAAGCGTCTGAGTTCCTGTTCCGCAGAGGAAATGTGTCACAGCCATGGGGTGAGTGGGAGCTGCATCGCCACAGCCCTGCTCTTGCTGTCAGTTATTGTTGGTAGAGAGCTGGATTGCAGACTAAGGGGTTTAAATGCAGCTGCTGCTGCCTGTCTCAGCATCGATACAAGTCCAGATGTTAGAAGGCCTTTTTCAAAAACTACTTTTAGATAAGGAGGTACATTATGATTCCAGGCTATAGGTATAAAATCAAATCCTCCGAAGCAAAGCTCTGCCACGGATTTGGAACTGCAGCTTCAGTCCTGTCATGTGTCTGCAATGTGACAGTTGTTGCTTACATATTCTCCTGTCTTCACCTGATCCTTGCCTCGTGCCCTGTGCAGATTTATTCTCTGAATCAGCAGAGTGCAGTGAAACTCTTCTCTGAAGGGCCCCTGCTTCCTGCGGCTGAAGGGGATGGGTGGCCTTATGTGGAAACTGCCAAGAAGGCACAATGGAGTGTGATGCTCTCCTGGCTGGAAGCAGCTGGCCATGCCAGCTTTTTTTCAGGAGGTCACTTGTGCACTTCTGTCATTTGGTGCCCAGCATGAGTTGCCTGATTGGGATGTGCAGAAATGCTAATTTCTCTGGGATGTAGCTTAAGCAGTTTGGAGCTTTGCTTGTTGGGTACTCAGTCGTGGCTCTGTGGCACTGGGGGTCAGGTGCATGTGTGATGCATCCCAGCCTGATGGAGCTCTTGTTTTCACCTTGTCAACCTGTACTTAAAAATGTAATATATGTTGTTAACCCTGCGTTAGAGACGGGTTGCAAAGATAAACTCTTTGAAATGCCATCCTCCTCTGTGTCAGCAATATTTGAGAAGGACTCAGCTGGCACAGGTCTCACACACATCTCAGAGGCAGAGGGGAGTTCTGACTGTCTCATGTCTGGATTCACTACATGGTCACCAAAGAAAAGTATTTTCCTAGTTTGGGGTCTCTGGGTCATCCTCTGATCCACTGATTCTGTCAGGACCCTGCTGACCTGGCACATGTCTGCAGAGGTTCCTGGTGCTGTACACCATACAGCAATTGGATTGTGTGCCTCAAGTAAGCCTTGGGGCTACTTCTAGAATATGAAGGGGCAAAAAAAAAAACTTCTCATTGAACTAAAAGACACTGGGGTCCTGTGGAAAACAAAATAATTCAAAGGAGAGTCAAACTAAGGTATTGTACATATTTTTTAATGTTTGTCTAAACAGCAAGGATTCTTCTGGCATGGTTTTCCATATGCTTAATGATCCTTTTGGCATAGTTTTGTGTGTTTAGAATATGTACCCATGTGTGCAATAAACTGATCTGAGGCATCAGATTGGGCTGTATTCCCTATGGGATTCTGCCGGGCTGTCACCTGTGCCCTCACTGGTTGTGTGCCCAGGTGGCATTTGCTACATCCTCTGTCAGTGGAGCTGTTGTGACTGATCCTTTCTCATCAGGGTTTGTTGGTGCTCCTACGTGGGCAGGTCCTTGTGTTCACATGGTTCACACCGGCTCCAGCAAGCAAACCTGCTCAGGACACAAGCAGGTTTTCTGCTGGGATGGCTGTCATGGTGTGAGCCTCGCCTTCCATATTTAAAGCAATGAAGTTAAGTGGGGAGGGAGGGGAAGCTGAGGGGCAGGTTCAGCTCAGCAGCCATCTCTGTGCTTTTGTTTTCATTTTTCCAATGAAATGTGTCTCAGTTGTTTTTGACTCTTTAAGTGATAAAACACTGGGTGTTCATTTCCCTCAGCACAGAACTGCAGTGAGGGCAGTTCGCTGAGGCCAGTTTCAGGAGTAGTTTTCAAGACTGTCTTCATCTTATAAACAGCAGGAAGTGTTGCCTTGCCCGAGCTGGTCTCTGGGAGGCATTGCACAAGGGGAGAAAAGCAAGTTCTTTGGATTAGACCAAAGTTATAGTGTTTCCTGGTCTCCAGCTGCTCAGCAGGATACCTCGTAGGAAAAGGAGTTGTCCAGGGTACCTCAGGGAGCTGTAGGCTCGTGCCATGATGCAGTGAGCACCCTAAACCTCGCCGCAGTACAAACCCCAAGGACCTCTGTGGCGTTCAGCTCCATCCTCGTGAGCCACGCCGTCCCAGCTGGCCTGGCTCTGCACGGGGCTAAACCCTTTGGACTTGTATCTTGGGGGAAAAAGCCCATCCCACCCCAAGCACTTTTGGTGGCATGGATGCAGTACCTTGTGCCTCTTTGGCAAGTTTGTCTGTTACAGACTCCAGTAGCAAAAGGAGCAGACAAATTGGCTTCTCCCATACTAGTTCCACATTTCTAATTGTCTGCTGCAGGTTATTGGTATAAATAGGGCAAAGAACAGCTCGTAAGGGTCTCCCCTATTGCTTGAGAGACCACACAGTGACACAGGAAAGGAGGGCAGTCCTGCTGCTCCTGCCACACAACTTTATCCCAACGTGCCTTTGCAAAGCCAGTGGTCAGCTCTGTGGTCAGAGGAGCAGATTGAGGTACAGTGGGACATGCAGAAGACGTGTGTGGTCATGGCAGAACTGTCTCTGTCTAATGTCTATATTCTAGTGTCCCCTTGGGCTGTCACTCAGGTCTGCAGAGCTGTGATATTGTCTGAACTGTAATTTTTGCTGTGGTTGGAGCTGGTTTTTCAGGTCTTCTTCAGCTGAGGAAAAGAAGTGTGTGAGGACACTGCCCAGAAAGAGCAAGTGAACGCTGGCAGCCGTGTGCAGACACTCCATGAGTAGCTGGACTGCTGGTTTGGGTTTTTCTTACTCCTTTATGCTCACCAGTCCAAGGAGTTTACAGAAGACAAGGCAACAAGATGTGCTGAATCTCTCCCTAAAGCCCTTCAGTTGCTCACAACAGTCTTGGAGAAGGATGTGGGAGCAGCTACCACAGGAATCCAGAGCAGAGTGGAAAGTACCTAACAGGCACTTTAAAAAAAAGCAAAGGCTGGTTCAGGATCCATAAGGCCTTTTTGGATCATGTTTTGGCTTTTAAGCTACAGGGAGTCTTAGCACAAATAGAAAACATGGATATTTTGGAAACAAATCAAAAGCAGTCATGAAGCATCCCCCTAACACCTTCAAATCCTCCCTTTCCTCTCTGCCTCCGGCCCCAAATATCATCAAACATTTTGTCCCAATCTCAGCAACTTGGACCTGAAACTTGTTTGCACATGAATTCTACTACCAAAAAGGGGTTTTTTTCCAAGGCTGTGTTATTTTACTGGTGTAGGGACTGTGTTTTCATTAGGAGCACTAAAGCCTTTTGTCACTTAGTTAATGCTGAAGCGAGTTAAGAATCAACGTGCAGCTGGCGACGGGTGTTTTGCAGCTGTTCAGACTCGTGCAGGTTACTCCACTCTCCCTTGGACTGAGCTGCCTCCCTCTGATAATGGCAAAAGGAACAGTTGTATGGCTGCTTTGTGCTCTTACGGATACATTTTCTCCCCTTTTCCATTTTGAAGGGGTGTCCTCTCCCTTTCTCTCTATCCTTGGCCACCTAGATGAAGTCTCCTCTGGCAACGTTCCCTCTCCTTTGGCTGGGGAGGAGGAAGCAGGGTGGAAAGGGAGGAACAAACAGCTGTCCTTTAGGTTTCCAATCAATGCAGCTCCTTAGCAGGCTGGCAGTGTGAGCTCAGTCCTTAGGAAAGCTGTTCTTTCATTCAGGAGGCGGCCTGAGCCAATTCTCCCTAGTCCAAGGCTGAAGAGGTAGTGAGTTTGGTCCTTTCCATCTTGTAGGACCATTGCAGCTGGCACAGGCTCCAATTCCCTGTGTTTGGTTCATGCAGTGCACTGGAGGACCATGGTGACCCTGTGGAGGTTAACCTGGCTCAGGACACTGCTGCAATGTTGCAGTTTGAATTTCCATCTCTTCGTGAAAGCCACTTTCCCCTGAGACTGGGAGTGGGAGCAGGGAGATACCTGGTGAGGTGCAGCACTGCCCAGGCCAGCCTGGCACCACAGCATGAGGGGAGAGAGTCCAGGACTTGCTGTCAACAAATTTCTGAGTGTTCTGATCTCTGGAGTGTGTTTTGAGTCGGGAGGATCACAGCTGAAATCTTGTTAGCAAATAATAAGCCTGGTGTGCAGAAATCTGCCTTGCTGACATCCAGGTCTTACTCTGCCACTTCTGGTCAGCAGGGTTGGCAATTCACCCTTGCAGTTGCAAGTGTGAACACAATGTGGCTGCCCTGCTTTGCAAGTGGTGGGGAGAAGAACCCTGGTGTGCAGTGGCAAGGGGGATTTTACTGTGTTGCAGGAGGAATTTGACAGCTCTTCTGGTGCTGTTGCTGGAGAATTTCCCTTTTTGATGGATATAGAAAATGCTGTCTGCAACTGGGATTCGAAAGGTAGATGTGCCTGTAATAAGGCATCAGGCCTCCTTTAGCTGCAGAAAGGTTGATGAGTGAAAAAAGTACTTTTCTCTGGTGCTCTGTAATGGTCCTCAAATCTGAGAGCTTGCAGGGGCAGAACATCGCCACTAGCAACAGATAAAAATGAAAAGATGAAGTAATGCAATGGTGTGCTGTACTGCCCCAGATTAAATGTTTCCACCTTCAAAAGCAGAGCCCTACTCTCCAAATTTTCAAGAAACCTTGCAAAATGCAGCTGAGCTGCAGGCAGGGACAGATTTGCAGGAAGGGAAGCTGCACGGCCATGGGATTGCTTCAACTTAGGTGTGAGCGTAGGATTTTCTGGCCTTGCAGGCCTCCTGGTCCTCTACCCTTGCAAAAGGCAGCTGCTGGAAGTCAGATACCTGGAGTGCCATTAGCTCCAGGCAGGCTTTCCTTGAATTTACAGGATGTAAGTGCAAAGGACCTCTGCAGACACTGGGATTAGCAGAACAGTTGTGATTGCAAGGAGCTCATGTCACCAGCTCTCCACAAATTTTTGAAAAAGGATAAAAGAAAGGGGTGGGTGGGGGAAGCCTGTATTTTTTTTTTTTTCTGCTGTAAGGGCTGAGTTGGTTCTGCAGCGAGAACTGTGAGAGGCAGAATACAGCAAAGGTGCACTAAGGGTTTCTCTCAGCTGGCTGCCCTGCAGCAAGTGGAGCAGGAGCGCTGGGGCAAATCTGAAGCATCAAGAGGTGGGGAAAGACTTTGATTTATGCATTAGTAGGGTCTGGTCAATCCTTGGTCTGCCTTGTTTTCCTATTTTCTGTGTGCATTGCTTATTTTTGCCTCCCTGGGTGCTTCTCCCAAGACTTCTCAACTTGTTCACGTTTAATCTCCATGATTTGTCTACAGCCCCGCTCGCTCTAATCTCTGCAGGTCACCGTGCAGGGCTCGTTTGGTTCTCTCTGGCTGTTTGCTGCTATCAGCACATCTGATCGTGGCTGAATTTACATCAAAGGAGCACCTGACAAAGCAGCCGGCCTGATAATAGGCTCTGGTTTCTTCTCAGCAACCCAAACAGGTGGAGGCGGGCGAGGGAACGCTGGCAGGACCACAGGGGAGATGGTGCTCCACTTTCCACAGGGCTTGCTTTTCCCTCCTGTCTTACAGAGCACTGCAAACCCCACTGCTGCTGTAAGCTCCCCAAAAACAGAGCTGCCCCTGGAGAAGAGGAAAGCGAGACAGAGGTAGGCCTTGCTCTTCTCCTGCAAAACAAACTCACATGTGGGAAACCAAGTAACTCACAAAAGTTAGTTTTAAGGCTCTCCTGTAGTTGCTGTTGGAGCTGCAGAAGTGCAGCTGCAGAGTTAAAGGTGTCTTTTCCCTGCAGAGAGAGATGCCAGGGTCAGGAGAAATGCTACAGCCACAGTGAGATGGTTTGCTGCCTGTTTGGAGCTGGTCGCAGAAGGGGCTGATGAACTCAAGGCTGCACTTTCTAGCTGAACACTTCAACTTAAGTGTCACATAATAGGGATTTGCATTTGCTTTTTGTGTAACTTACTCTGCCCAGACCATTTTCCCTGTCTAGAGTTTGCTGTGAGGAGCTGATTTTGAATATTTATCATACACAGTTATATATGATTATACACATACACACACAGTGGTCGACACCGGGAGACATTTCCTGCAGCTGGAATTATTCTGAGAGGTACTGGATGCTCTTTGGGCTGGTACAGATGTGTCTCATGAGCACAGTGCACATGGGAGCTGCTCACCTTTGATGCTGCAGTGGTGGTCAGGGTGCTTAGAGAACCCCAGCTCCTTGTCCTCTGCTGGAAGGAGAACCAGTGACACCACATCCCATCTCCTGTAGGTTTCACCTGGCAGTATTGGGTTGCTGGTACTCTGAGGGCCTGCAGTTTTCCAAGGAGTAAGTGAGTCTCTGGGCTCTGATCCATCCTGGCAGGCTGTGTGTGCTCACCTTGGGCTGGAGACCTCTGACAAGGGAAAAGCTCTGCTTCCAAAAGGCTGTGAGGGGAGATTTGGAGCAAGGGGATGTTTATCTGGTGCACAACAGGAGATGTGATACCAAGAGTAAGTGCAAGGGACAGGAACGTGTGTCAGGAGCTCCCTGCAGTTTGTCTCTTCCAGGGATGTGGCCAAGGACTGCAGAGGTCCTGGGTGCAGGACCTCCAGCTCTCCATGCTCTTCTACACAGAACCAACCTTGCTCATTCTTTAGGTCAGGCTGGGAGGCCCCTCTGCAAAGCCTGCATGTTCTGTGGGGTGCTGTAACCTGGAGGGGGAAGGGATGAGATGCTGCTCTCTTTGGCTGAAGGACAGAAGTGGTGACTGGAGCTATGCAGTCGGTGCTGGAACTCCCTGGGCTCCCACTGCGAGTGTGCAGGGCTAAAAGCCACTTCCACCTTGGAGGGTTTCAGCTCCTTTCACTCCGAACAGGGCTGGAGGTGTCTGGTTCCTCCTGGTGTGAGTGCTGTTTCCTGGGAGAGCTGAGGCTGGAAAAGCAGGACAGCCCTTCACACCTCACCTGCTGGAAGCCCCGTGGCCTGAGGGACCAGAGGTGCTGTGCTGCCCGGCTGCTCACCCCTAGCCCTGCTGTGCTGGTAGCCAGCTGTTTGGGGATTAAAGGAGCTGTTTAAACAAAACAATAATAATAACACTGCAGGCAGGTTTGATTTATTGTGTAGGGACTCTGGTATTCAAATGAGCTCATGATAAATGGAAGTATTGGCTCATTAAATATTGCTTTGGAGTTTGCCCTCGGGAAGGCTACGGTTTCATAGTGTAGCAGTGATTTGAGATGGTCTAAATTCCTCTTTGGATGGGTTTTTTTTTTACCTTCCAAGGATTTCTCTGGGTTTAAAGCCACTTTCAGTTGTGATCTGTTAAAACAATTTCCAGCAAACTGTCACTGCCTGTCTTTGTCTCTTTATGACATATGAAAACCAGTTTTATTTTGTTTTCTACTGTTTAAAACCCAGGCTTGGGTGAGACATTTGGAATATCTGCTCTTTGCTTTATTTCCGCTGAGGAGTGTGGTGGGATGTCTGGAAGCTGTGAATTATGAAGGCGAGCTGTGCTGCAGCCTGCCTTAGTTTGAAAGTACAGCAGTTAGAAAAACAAGGTGCCTCGCTCCCACTTCTTCCCTGGCATGTGAAGCAGTTGTATTCTGAATGAAAGCATGGATAAATCTGGATAAATCCCATCTCTGTCTCTGGTCCCATAGTGTAGGGCAGTGTTCCTGTCCCAGCTGGCCAGCCTCTATCCCCCAAGGCATTGGAGCCATCCAGCAGCCAGCAAACTCCAATATTAAACTCCCAACAAAAAAGGCAAAACAGGAGAGGGGTGAGGCCGTCCCACTTGGATTCTCTGGAAGTCCATATGGATAGGTGCCTTTTCTCCTCTGTCCCAAGGGTTTAACTCCTGGTTGCCCTGGATCTTACGTTTGCAGCCGTAGGGTAAGATGCACCTACAGAGCACAGGCAAGCAGAGGCTTCAAATGAAACAGGGCAGGAGGTGAAATGAGAATCTCAGTGTGGCGTGGCATTAAATCCTGGATTTGTGTTAGGCTGAGTGGAGAGTCAGGAACCTGCATCCCGAGATTAAAAACACCACGGAGCAGCGCGGGCGCCGCTAATTGTGGGTTTACAGGAGAAAGGCAGGAGCACGCTGGAAAGTTGGCTCACAATGTGCACTTGCTGCATCCTAATCTCCTGGTTCCTTTCTTGCCTTGCTAATAATAAGTAAGACTAATTTAATTTTCACAACATCCCAAATCTGTGGCTCCATGATTCAGAGACTTAATAAGATTCTCTAGCTGAGCCAAGAAAAGCTTAGTGGTTTTGAGCTTACTTTCTGTTGGGTTTCAGTTTCAGGACATTTGTGCAGTGTTGTTGTTTGTTTTGTTTGTTTTTTAAAAAAAAAACAAAACAAACTTGTATTCCATCAGGATTACTAGTGTCTCTCTTTAAATTATCGTATGTGTAAATTGGTTGTGCTGGAGCTGGGTAAAATCTTGAGCAAAAAAAGGCAAATTTTGGCAAAATGAAAATGAGTTGTTTTGATTTGCCACAGTTTTTTTTTTTCCTAGCTAGAAAAGAAACAAACCTATTTTGTTTCAGCCTTTTCTGAATAAAAGGCTTTGAGATTTTCCTCTTAGAAGCAACTTTTCATTTGGAATGATCTTCGGAGCTAACTTTTGTTAGAGGGGCTGAAAAGTCAAAGCGAAACATTTGTTTCAGTCGACCCCAAATGAATTTTTTTTTCCTTTGAAACTTTTTTCAGGATTGCCAGCGAACCAAGAAATCAGTTATTCACCCAGCTTTATATCCCATATCCTGAGAGAAACTTCAGAGCCCCACCGTGACTGTTTATGTGGAGCAGCTGCCCCTAAGCCCTCCGTTTGTATGTTGGTAAATTATTCTGCTGCTCGGGGTGCTGTGAGACACCAAACCAGCAGTGAGTGCCTGGGTTTTCTCCCTTGGGTTAACAAGGAGGCAGCGTTTTACAAAGTGTTTTTAACTCTTCTCCATGGCAGGTGTTGCCTTTGCTGGCCCAGGTACAGTTGCAGGACCTGTTTCATGCTAAAGGCTTTGTGAGGAGCAGGCATTGGGAGCTGGGTTTGAAGCAGCAGAGTTGAGCTCGGCTTTGGGGGTAGCTGTACTGAAAAAGAGGAGTGCAGTAATCAAGAAAAGAAAGTCCCTAATTTCAGGGTTAACCATAGTCAAACACCACATTTAAAATGTGCTTTTCTTATGGTTACTCTGGGTGATAAATTATATATTACACAAAGCTATTGGGTTGTTTAACTCTTTTTGTCAGGGCACATTCTCTCTGTGCAGAGAATTATCTGCAGATGGCACAGGGTGTTCTGGAACAACAGAGCCACATTTCCCTGTTTCACTGAAGCTGGTAGAAAGAAGTTTAGATCAGTTGCTTTAGAACAGACACCATAACCAGAAATGGTTGGGCCCTGCTCGCCTGGTACAGATTGCAAGTCTGCTGGAGAGGAAGGAGCTGGGCCAAATGGGTTTGTTCCTGCTGTTTATCTTAAATCTTAATTTAGGCTTGAATCTCGATGCCTCTCACTTAAAGCATTGAAGCATTTAGAGGAGCACAAGAAAACAGGCTCGGTGCATGAGTGTTCCTGAGGCTGCAGTTTTCCCTTGGTGCCACTGTCCCAGGGAGCCCTTCCCAGCCAGCTGGGTGTGTTCTGGCACCCAGAGCCGGTTTTGCCTGGGCAGGGGTGCTGGGCAGGCTGGAACCATTGTGCCTGCTCTGGGCCTGGCGAGCACCAGCCAGGCTAGGATGTCCTGGAGAGGACTACTCTTTATTTTTAAATGACATCTTTTTCATCCTCACCTTTGGAGAGCGCTGACCCTGCCCCAGGTCAAGGCATGAATTGAAGTTAGTCAGAGCCACATGGATTTGCTGTCCCCCAGGAGCAGCCCGTGGACTGTGGGAAGGTTGGTTTTTCCTCCCATCCCTTCTGAGGGATGCTTCAGTTTGGCAAGTCCCCAGCCCTTGGAGCCCTTCTCCTCCCCCAGTCTCGTTCACCTCATCCCCTGCACCTCTGCTCCCCACGGGGACCTGTCTGGGAGCGGCTGCACGGTGGCTGAGCCGGGAGGAAGGTCATGTCAGGAGCACAGGGCGTGGGAGGGGAGGCAGGAATAGGAGTTTCTGGCAGGAGGGAGCAAGCTGGGACTTGCCACCTTTCCAAGCTCATCCCCAGGGCCACATCGAAGAGTCGTCCCTCCTGCCCAACACGTTTCTCTCCCTTTTTCCCCCTCACTCCTTTGCCTGGGATGACACAGTCCTGGGTTGTCCTTGCTTTCGTGTGGGGGACTCCAGACTGGTTGAACCAACTCGTAGTGGATGATTCACTGGGCACGTTTTGGCCCTTGCTTTGCTCCCGCAGTGTCTGTTTTTGGGGCCGTGCTGTGGCTGCTGTTCTGCATCGCTGCTGTCCCCAGAACCCCTGCCACACACCAGGGCTGTACAAATCATCGTTGTGCTCCTTTCTGCAAGTAATTCTGGGTGTGCTGGTGATCCCTAACCCACTAAGTCAAGGCTTTTTCATAACCCAAATTGAGTGGCAGAGGTGATGGGGTGATTTAATTTTTCTTTTTTTGGTTGCATCAGAGTTCTTCACTTGGGCTGGACAAAGGAAACCATCCAGAATTCAGTTTGGAGTGAGTAATAAGCCGTGAGACCGGTGAGGCCACACCGTGTTTGGGGAGTAATCTGTAGCACGAGATGGATGGAGGGGGTGCTTTGAACTCTGCTTAGAAATTCTGCTCTGTTTGTTGCTGTTGCTGTGCATCTTCAGGGTGTCATCCAAACCGAGGGTGTCATCCAAACCGGGGGTCTCATCCAAACGGGGATGGCCTTGCTGCCACCACCACATCTGCCAGAGCTGCCTCTGAGAGGGCAAAAAGAGCAAACTGCAAGCTCAGCTCTTCCCCGGCCCCCCTGCCCTATTGTTTCCCTGAATCCTTTCCCTTTCCAAGGCGGGAGCAGCCTGGCTCCCAGAGCAGCACAGTCCGGTTCTCCCTCCGCGGCCGTCAGAGCGCTCCGAGGTCCCTCAGGGGAGGGACGGCTGCGAGGAATGTGAGGGTGACGCCGCTGGAGCACAGCCAGCTCGGGGCTGTGCCCGTGGTGTCCCTGTGTCACAGAGGCCGAGGCCTGGAGACGCAGCAGCTGCTGCGTGTGGAGACCACGTGCATCCACAGGTAACCCCGAAAGGCTTTTCCCGTCCTGGAGTTGAGCTGCTCCTCTCCTGACCCCCAAGCCCCTCCTTGGATGAAAACTCCACAGGTGGGACCAAGTCTTGCCGCTGGAGCTGGATTGTCTCTGGGCTGCACTGGCCAGCCCCTGTGTGGTTTTTGAGCATCTCTGCTGCTTCCAGTTGTACATACTTCCTCCTGGGGGATATGACCTGGGTCCAGACCCCTCTCTTGCTTTCATCCAATGAAAGCCAAAGTCTGGCAGCTCAGCTCACCAGACCTTCCTCCAACCCTGGTGTAACCTAAAGCTGTGTCCCTGCAGCCACCGTAGGGAGGCAGGATGTTCTGGTGCTTTAAAAATGGACTTACATTCAGGACACATGTTCTCCAAATTGAGAATAGCTGCTCCTCATCCCTGGAATTGGAGCATTAACTCGAGGCTAGAGAAGGCAGTGGCTGAGGTGACCCTCAGTCCCATCCAGGGTGGCAGGAGCAGCTTCTTTGCACTGCTGGCTGGAGCAAGAGGTGCAGGAGCAGAGGGCTGGGCTTTAAACTGGCCTGAAATGGAGCCCCCCTTCCATTTGTGTCTCGAGCCAGCTGCCAGGCCTCACCTGAAAATGCTGGTACTAAACCAGTCAGGACTCAAAGCCCCCCTCATCCACAGCCCCTGGCTTTGTTGCCCCTCTGGATTTTCCCAGTGGGGTGTCCTACTCTCCCCCCCACATCCCTTAATTAAGGTTATGCTAGGCAGATCTGCTTCACCAAGTTTTCCCACCAAACAGCAGGCAGGGGAAGAAATGCAGACCATCTCACGTGACAGTGCTGAAGGATTTAGGTGGAAACCTTTGGTTGAACTCAGATGCCACTTTGGCTGCCATGATATTAACCCCTGGCAGGCAAGAAAAAGGTGGTGATAGGTGCCTTTTTCTACCATCAGGGCAGGGGAAAGGGGTTTTATCCCTCTGTGCCTCGCACCCCAGCAGACACACACCCCCACCCCCCCCTCAGGAAGGAGCAGGCTGGCCAAATTAACTCTGCCAAAGGGTTGCAAGCCAGGCAGTAAAATCCCTTTGGAGCAGCCCAAATAATCCCTCCTCCATGCAAACTGTAAGGCAGCGTGCGAGGAAAGCAAGAGCAACGTTACCCTATCTGAGTATTGTCTTCTAGCAAGCTTCCAGGGGTTTGAGGCTTTTTTTTTCCTCTTTTTCCTCCCCCTCTCTAACAAATGCAGAGCTCGGCACAAGCACACAATCCATGTCATCCCTGCTCACAGCAGGAAAGGAACAAGTACTGAAGGCTGTAGGCCAAACTGTGTGAAGGAGAGAAAGCAAGGGGAGGAACAGGGCGAGGGGGAGGAAGCCCAGTGAACAGGGGTAAAAGGAGAGGAAAGAGGAGAGGAAGTAGTCCAGGGAGAGTAGCATGAGGTGGGCAAGGCAAGGCCAAAAGAATGGAAGGAAATCCTTGCAGAAAGGGGCTATTTGAAAGCTGTTCCTTCTGTGCCTTCCCCTGGTAGATGCTCTAGATCTGGAGATGTTTGGGGAGGAATCGGCTGGCTTTTGGGGACATGTTTGTTGGAAAAGGGAGAGGGAAGGAGGACTAAAAGGAAACCTCTCTGCCCCTGACCCCGGAGCACCTGACGTACCTGGAGTGCTGGAGGATGAGATGTGGAAGTCAGTAGGTGTGCCCAGCCCACTGCTGCACACAGAGCCCCTGTGGCTGCTGCACGTGAGGCCTTATGGCTCCTTCCCCCTCCCTGGCCACCTTGTTCTTTGGAGGAGAAGGAAGGGTGGGAGGGAAAACCCATGATCTTGCTGGCCTGCTGCCAGTTGCTAAGGCAGTTTCTTCAAAGGGAGGGGAGCTGTGGAAGGAGGGAGCTGCCTGGAGAGGAGGCAGATGATGTACACAGGGACCAGGCAGAGAGAGGAGCCTGCAGCCACCAGTGATGGAGGCAAATGGGACCCGGGGCTGAGTGGGAGCAGGGGGGAAGGAGCCCAGAGGGGAGGGGTGAGGTGGAAAGGGGCAGGGAGAACCAGGAGAAGCAGCTCCTTGCACAGCTCAGCCGTGGAGCCAGCATCCCAGCAGACCTGTCTCAGCTGATGGGTTCACTGTGGTTCACAGCAGCTCTACGAAGCACTGCCTGTGGCAGGAGGGGATTTCATTCTCCAGTGATTTTTCCCTGCTGTGTTTCCTCTGGTGAGTATGAGATGTGTGTGGTCCAGGGAAGCTGGCTGTGCTGTGTGAGCAGGGCTCTCTCCTGTTGGCAGTGCTGGAGGAACACGTGTCCCACGTGGATGTGCAGGTTGGAGGCAGGAGCGTTACCCCTCCCTGGTGAGGCCACCAGCAGCGTGGTGCACAGGGGCGCCTTTTGCCATCCCCTCCTTGCCTCAGTGCTGTGTTTGGTGTCTTTCTGCCCACACAGCATAGACTTGAGCAAAGCTGGTGGCTGCCTGGCCCCAGCTCCCTGATATTCCAGTTACTCGGGCCCAGAGAGGAGCTCAGTGTGGCTCTTACTTGCCATGGAGTCGCTGCTCTGGCTCGTGGTGATACCGAGCAGCTGCAGAGCCGAATGCAGACCTGGGCCATTGCTGCTGGAAACGAGCCACTGCCCAGTGCTGTGGTGCCTCCTCTGCCTGGAAACCCCACTCCTGGGGCACAGTGGCACCACCCGAGGGAGGGAGGGACTGTCCTTCGGTCCCCAGGGCACCCCAGAGCCCTGTCGCCTCGAGAAACAAGGTAAGCGCCTCACTCCTCCGGTGTGGTGATACCTCGGACTTGAACCTCATCCAGCCTGTGCCAAACTCCAGCCTGCTTCCCTCTTCCTCCTACTGCCCGCACGGCGGGCTCGGAGCAAGAGCTGCTTGTGCACAAATGCCCGGAGCTGCCCTCTGGTCGGGGCAGGCACTGCAGGGACACGCAGCTCCCCGCAGGGGTACCCCATCTTAAAAGCCCAGAGCAATGGTTTGCCCTCGCTGAGGTGGAAAGGTGGAGGGTTGGAGTGGGTGGGAAGCTGCTCACCTCAGCCAGGGGGGAAGCAGGGCTCTGTGCAGAGCCTCGGTGCTCTGCGCTGGAGGCAGCTCTCACTGACAAGTGACAAAAGTGAGGGAATAAGCTCTTAAAAGGTAGGTGGCAACAAAACCGGGGCAGCTTCGGGAGTGCAACAGCGGCACCTCGGCCGGGCCTGCCTCGGGTCAGTGCACCAGCGCCTGGCCGTGTCCGTACGGGAGCTGATCCCGTCGGGGCCGCGGGGCCTGGGTGGGAGCCGAGCCCCCGGGGAAGGGTTCGCACCGTAGCCCCGGCTGCGCTTCACCCCTGCGAGCGCAGCGCCTGCTGAGCAGACAGAAATTCAATCCCGGGCCCGGCTTTAATTCTCCCACTTCTCCTTTCTTTGCGCTTCTCGCGCCCCGTGTCCCCGCAGCCATTTGTCCCCGGGCGGCAGCTGGTGCAGGGCCCGCGGGCGCTGCGCCGTAACACGAGCCCGCTCCCTGCGGCCGCGATGCTGCGTGCGGCACGTCGGGACGGGGAAACTTGCTGCTTTTCCCTCTGGCTCCTGCTTCGCTGGGAATCCAAAATGGAGCAGTCGTGCTCCTGCGGGTGTGGGAGGCCGGGCGAGGCGTGCGCAGGGGTGACTCATGTGCTGAGCACTGCAGCCGGGGCCAGCCCGAGGCGCTCCGGGGCTGCGCAGGCACGGCCACAAAAGGCTGGAGCCAAAGGCAGGGCCGAGATCTCCCTCCTGGCTGGCCCTGAAAGCAAACACCAGGCACCTGGAGGAGCGGGGAGGGGAAGAGGGCACTGATAAATGAAGCGGTGGATTAAGGTATCAGATGTTTCCTGCTGGGATTTAATGCCCTGAAGGACGGTGCATTCCCCGTATCAGAAGTGGGCAGGTCCCGCTCTGGCTGCTCCCTGGGAAGCCGCTCACACCCGGCTCAGAGCTGCAGCCGAGCAGCCCTCGGCACAGGCAGTCCAGGAACGGCCACCACGGGCACCTCTCTGTGCTGGGGAGGACAAAAGCCTCACAGCAGGAACAGGCCTCGCACAAGGCGATGTTTCTCTTGTTCTGGCAGGTGGAGCGGGGTCAGACCGGGCTGTCCCTCCCCTGTCCCTTGCCACCTCCCGCGGGTGAACCACACCCCCTCCTGCAGCCCCCATGGGGTCTTGTCTTCCCCCGACTGCCTTCTTTCGTGGAGGGAAAGAACAAAGCCAGAATTTATTTTAATTGTTTATTGTATAATATAAAACTACAAAAGTAAGACTGCTCATTTCCATGTACATTTGTCCAATTGTTTTTTTGATTACAGCCCATACCTACATGTGAATACAGTAATCTGGTTTCAGATGTCTGTAATATTGCATAGAAAAGGCACAGCTCTAAGGTCTGTGGGAGGGGAAGGGGAAATACAGCCTTTTTTCTTTTTTTTTCTTTTTTTTCTTTTTTTTTTTTTTTTGTGGNCAAGCCCTGTTCAAACAACCATGCACTGAACATGTCACACTATTTACACCTTTTCCAGAATCTTGGCCTTTGCAGGCACTAGTATGGAATACGCTCAGAACTAGACAGGAGTTGAGGTTGGGATTTTATCTGCAATTTGTGTTTTTAAAGAGGTTCCAGAACTTGCATTAGACTTATTTTCAGAAAAAGAAAAAAGTGCTTTAAAAAGAACTAATTTATTTTAAAATGTTCAGTCTCATTAATTAATAGAATATTGAAAGCAACTTGCACAGAAGCAGGATACTGAAACCTGACTGGGCGGGGTTGGGTGTGGGGGGAGGAAAAAAAAAAGAACAAAACCAAAGCAAAACAAACCCTGTAACAAGAACAAAAAGTTCAAAACATGCCAGAATGAATTAAACCATTTGTCAGACAGGACCCATTGCGATTTACTCAATTTAATGATAATAAAGTGTAAACTTTGGATTCAAAATTATCAGTTGTAAATAACCCAGGCTCTTACCACACAGCATTCGAGGAAAAACCGAGTCACCTTGCACAAGGTCCGAGTTTCTCCCGACAGTGATTGCTTCAGACGGTGGCCTCGCTGTGTCGCTGCCCCGGCTGGCTGCGGGCGGTGCCGGACGGGTGCCCGGACAGACGGCGCTGCGAAGCCGCTCCCTCCAGGAGGAGCGTTCCCCTTCCTTTGCTCCGGGGGCTCTGGGGTCCCGCCGGACTCCGGAGGGACTGTGGAGCCCAGGACCGGCTGGTCGGACACAGAGCCGGGGGCTTGGGCTACAGTCAGGATTTCCTGCCCAGCCCTGCCGCCGGGCAAGGACGTGGTGTCAGCTCGGGCACGGCTCCTGGGGCCGGAGGGAACATCCTGCCCCCTTCCATGGGCGTCCAGCCCCAGGGGCTTCTGCTGGGCCTCCCACGCGTGTTTGAAAACTAAGGAAAAAAAAATCATCTTTTCTAAACCTTTCCCAGGCCAGCATGATGGAGATGATTGCATTTGCTCCTGCCTTCGGTGGCAGATTCCAGTAGCGTGCCAAGGGAGGCCCCTCTCAAGAAGCCAGTGGGGGTAGGAGCCTGATTAGGACTAATTTTGAACATAAACCTGTCCCTCCTCCATACCTTTTTTTGCATATTTCAAACAACCAGACCCATATCAGAAAAAGAGTGTAGGGAAAAAATAATCCTGTGATCCATGCATATCCTGACTGGAACTCAATTCATTCTTTCTGAATCTGGCTCCCATACCCTTTTTCATACAGATTTACATTCCTACAAGAGGATACATTCCTACCATACATTCTGTACATGTTACAATCCAGATGTTGTTAGCTTCACAATAAAATAAATATATTTACAGAAGAAAAAAAAAGAATAAATAATTTATGAAAAAAAAAAAATCACTTCAAATCCAAAGCTCTCTTATTCTGCTCCCATCTTGTCACTTCATTGCACGTTAATGTCAATCTCCATCCCTGGTGTAGGTCTCAGAGAAATTCCATGCATGGCTGCTGTTGGGACCACAACACAGGCCCAGCTAGAGACAGTCAGTGACTGTGCAGGGGGAAAGCCACAGCTCAGCCCTTCCGACCCCGGCCTGCACCAGCCTTCCCTACCTTCTGCTGAGTCCCATAACTCAAGTATGTTTTTGTCCAGTGGGATTCCTGTAAGGATTCTGCCACAGGACATGCGCTTCAGCACCAAGGAGCCACAGACACCACCCAAGTGGCAAAGAGGATTTAGAGCTCGGCTCCTGCTCTCTGGGTACAAAAACTTCAACTGCCCCCATTTAACAGCACAGGTCTCTGAAACGGGCACTGATGGGAGCTTTTGCCTAGCAGGTGGTATTTGTGTGATTACTTAAGAAATGCCAAAGAACAGGCAGCTCCAGCGTCCTGCAAATTGGTTTTTAACCATGGTAAGGGACAAGTGCCTACCACGTTCCCCTGTGAGCCTGGTGCTGTTACAGGTTTGTGCAGGATGTGTTCCCAGGTACTCGAGGTGCAGGGCCAGGCAGGGCTGTGGGTTCTCCTGCAAGGGCCAAGGACTGCTGTGGAACAAGGGCTGGGTGGGAGCTGGAGCTGTCCCCCTCCTCCCCCACCCTCCCTTTCCCCTGCTCCCTAAGGCTACGCTTGGTCAATGAACTTCCTTTCTCTTTAGTCTGTGTAATGACTGCAAATCCATCAGCATCCCAGTGCTTCACAGCTTGGGAAAAAGAGGAAAGCAAACCCACCCCCCTGGGCCAGTGCCCCCCTCCTCCCCCAGCCCTGTCTCACCCTGGCAGATGAATTGGGAGCCAGAAGCGCCTTTCGCAGCTGTACATGATGCATTTCATTTCGATTAGGAGTTCCTTCATTGCAAAAATGTATTTGCTCTCATCCTGTGTCTGTGTGCATATCTACGTTACATCTATCTCTATACTAATAAATATATATGGCCTGTTTTAAAGTGCCAATTTATAAAAAGCCGCCTCCTTAAAAGGCAGGCAAGACCCAATTTCATCCATGACAAGAAGGGAGCAGAACTGACTGAATATTGCCAAATGACGTAAAACATAATTTAAAATTTCTTAAATAAATATAAAAGTTATTCCTAAAGAAGCCGTAGGCATGTCAACAATACAGGTTGTAACCGGCACTCGACAACTAAAGTACCATTGGAAAACTAAAATGCCATAGCAACTTCAGCAATAGGCATGATACATTGCAAACATTTTTTTCTTTTTAAATTAAATGTACACCACAACGAACTTAGGAAAAAAAAAAAAGCTATTGGTGCAGTAAGAAGACTTTTCAGGTGTTACGGGGGAGGGGACCATGCATAGAAAGCTGTGTCTGTATATTCCTTGTAAAACGGGTCTATAAAGTGTAAAGCAGGTAACACAGTTGATACAAGAACCCAACTCTATACGAGATGCCAAGTGGTGTCACACGACTGGCTCCAGTTTCAACAGCAATGGATATCAAAGCAAGTCCATCCAGTGCAGGTACGAGATGAGCTTCACTGCAGTAATACTGAAGTTGCCTTTTTCAGCACTTAGCACAGTGAGGTGGGAGAGGGAAGGAGAAATGCTCCAAGAAAGGGCGAGCGGACGCTCCCAGCCCCGCTCTCTGCCCGCGCCCGTCAGTCAGGGAGATGCCGCGGGAGGCTGGCTCTCGGTGGGCTCTGGGCACGTTGCTCCCCCTCACACCATTCCCAGGAGCTCCGGGTGAGGAGGTGCCGATCTCCGCCGGGTTAAGGCTCCACGTCAGGCGGGATGGGGGCCTGGCAAGGCCGCTGGGCCCGGGGACAGCGCCCGGCCGCGGGGCGGGAGCTGCGGCCACGGCAGCGCTCAGGACCTCTGGGGGTGAAGTTCCACAACTGTTTCCTGCCAACTGCTTCACATACGTGTTGGAAAAGGACATGGCTCTAAGTTTCAGGAATCACAGTAGTGCGCAGTGGGTACAGCAGGGAGCAAACACTTGTGAAACTCCGACAGAAGCAGCTCCCAGCCCTTTCTTAAAGCACTTTTTTTTTGTTTGCATTCAGGGAAACCGACTGCAGGCTTATTTGATCCAATTTTCTCTTTGCACCATACACATATAAAACGTTACAACTCTGTATAAAAGTACAAGTGGTTCTTGTACATCTGAATTATGCAGGAACTATGTGAGCAAATCCTATCAAAATAGCTATTTTTTTGTGTGTATAAACAGCATTTGTTTTTAGAAAAAACAATATCATAAACTGCAGAATCTGTACAAAAATATAAAATAAATTTGGGCAGCAGTTTCTAAACAGCCATGTAAATGCAACACTTAAAGAGGAGCAGGTTAATGCCTCCAAAAGGCTGAATTGCTAAAGTCAACCTATACAGGGCTAAAATGGTATTGAGATTATCTAAATAATAAAATTTTTTACCTCTTGCAATAAAACTTATAGAAAAAATAGACAAGTATGCACATGCAATTTACAGCTTTCCCCAACATAATCCTTGTGCTTAGCTTTTACCTTTTTTTTTCCTTTTTTTTCTTTTTTTTTTTGTAATAACATAACATTGTCTACAATACATATTCTTTCCTATACCAGGATATTCGGTCTTCCTTGAGGAACCACTTTAAAAAAAATACATTAGAAGTGGTCATACATGGATGAAGGCACTCCAACTCTGCTCGAAGCAAAAACTAGTGTGATCCTTTTCTTTTCAAAAAAGGCAAGCAAGGATGCATGCACAGTGCTGTGAATCGGGGCTGGGAGGGACTATGGAAATACTACCAAGTGTATATACTGGTACTTAAAATTAAAAAAAACAAAAAAAAAAACCAACAGAAAAAAAAAGTTGCTATATTTTCTAATATTTTAAGACCCAACAAGCACCTCCATGATGTGATCCAGTTCTGTGAGATCCATTTTGAAAGGCTGATTTGGAGTTACTGGTTGACTGCTGTACGGAGCGAGAGTTTTTAGGAGCTCATCTGCTGAGACAGGAGCCATTTTTGAGGCAGCCCCCGTGGCAGACGTGCAGGGGTCAAAATCATACATGGACGTATCAATGTCAGCAAACAGAATGTCATCCAGGGTCAAGTCTGTGAGGAAACCTGTGGAAGCTGTTATCTCAAAGTTGCCAGGCAGGGAGTCCATGAGTTTGGAGTCAGCCGTTCTGCTCTCCGGGAGGCCCTCGGGCTTGTGAATGTTGGACTCGCTGGGCTGGGTTTTAGAGTCGTCGGCTGCTGATTCGGCTGCTACTGCCTCTGCGGAGGTAGGTGCTGGACAAAGCTCCTCGATTTCGTCCAAGGCTGAGGAGAAGCTGTCCTTTACTGGTTGGAGAGCAGGAGGTGGTGGCTTCGTCGGACCATCGTGCTGGACAGCCGGGGAAGTGCAAAAAGTGTCGTCCTCGAGCAAAGAGGCTGGGGTGAGGCAGGACTCCAGGGGCATAGTGCTTACGAAGTCGGCGGGGAGCAGGGGCGGCGAGGCGAGGTGGCTGAACGCCGGCTGCGCCTCGCGGAAGTTGTCGCTGAGAGGGTCGGCAGGCTGCGAAGCGGCCACGAACATGGGCCTCAAGCTGCCTTCTTGTTTGAGTTCTTCCTGGATTCGCCTCAACATGTTGTTAATTAAAACTGTCTTTTGCAAGCTTGGCTCGGTTAATGGCCTGTGGTTATAAAGTTTCATAAGGGAAATGTTGAAGATAGTCTGACGCTGTAAGGTGTAAGACACCTTAGAGGGACCGTCAGTGGGAGACACCACTTTGCCTTCCAACCCATCTTCATGCTCGTCAAACTTCCGCTTTCCTCCTTTCCCCAACATATATCTGCAAGGGAAGAGAGGAGACCGATGAAGACAGCAAAGCAAGTGCACATCTGTCCCCATCAATAACTTGGTCTTGGCCCACAGCAGCGTGACGAGCAAGCAGGGCTCTGGTCCATCCGTGTTTAGGCATGGCTGTGCTGGTAAATTCCAAGCAGGAATTCAAACAGCACCTATAATACTCAAAATCTCACGTACTTGGCAGCAGATTTCCTCTTCCTTACGTTAAGCAAACACCTGTCGGTAGGTGCACAAGCCACAGGCACCATACTGAACATCTCCTTACATTCCCTGACTGAGGCAGTGCCATGCCTGGGAATACAAATATAAAGCACAAGGTTCTTACAATGAATTTCCTCTTTTATTCAAAAGTGCGCTCACGGGGGAAGGGAAGCAAGGCTCAAGCAATTGTGTGTTGAGAGAAACTTCCCCAGTGAGGTTGGGAGATCCAGCCCTTTGGTACACCAGGATATACACATACGGGTTTATTTAGCTGATCGCCTAAGGACTGAACTACCAGAGCAGGAAATGCAGTTATTACACTCAGAATTAGATAAATTACAGATGAAGAAGAAGATCTCTCAAGTCTTTTAGTCTAATCCCCAAGACCATTCTCTGCACTACACTCTGCTGCTGGTCAGATGGCAGATTTTGAAGGAAACAAAGGGGATTTTACCAAACTTGCCCCGCATTATAAATAATTTCTGAGCTAAGATTAAGTAGGGCAGTTCAGTCCCCAGTGCCATCTCTTCCAGGATGTTTCAGAGTGCCTGGAAATGCTCTTCTACACAGCACAGTCCCAACCTCATTTTGTCACCATTATTTTTGTGACACAAAGACACCCCCAAATGCAGAGGAATGAAGGAATCGCTGTGCTGTGACAGCAGCACGACCTAACGTAATGCTCTCTCATTTTCCCAGGTAGAGTGGTGAGGTGCTGGAGCTCTAACCCACTCACTCTTTTAATAGGATCACCAGCAGCTCCCTGTTCATTCCTGTATCTCTCCCTCTGTTTAACAAATTCTTCTGGCATGAAGAATTCTGCCTTGTTTAAAGAAAAAAAAAAAAAAAAAAGTGGAAGAGGCTTTCTAGCCACAGCTATCCAGAAAGAAGTTGCAACCATATAGATTTTTACCCCAGACCTGACCCTTCTCATGTCATGCAGCTATCATCTGGGAGACAAAATTTGCCTTCCTTATTTGAGTGCAATTCCCAATCCTCCCAGTGGGATCAGTGCCTGCAAAATGACTGCACTAGGCAGGTCTAACACAGTTTGATGGTCACAGACCAGTTCAGCAGACAGACAACGTAGTTAAACGCCCCCAAAAATGACCAACAAACATTTAAGAGCAAAGAGCCCCTTGGAAAGCAGGAAAGGGGGCAAAAGAAGTCAGAGTCTCAGTGCTAGAAGAGCTTCAGAAAGCATTTGCTGGGTGGTAAATCCAAAACCAGATCGGGTGAAGTGAGCCACTTCTGGTTAAAAATAAGTCCCAAATCCAGATAATTTTCTAGCATATTATGCAATTAAAAAAAGAAAGGCGGGGGGAGGGAGCAGGCTGAGCAGAGCTGAGGAACAGGTAGGCTGCCATCCAAGCTCCTTGGCCAGCTACCAGCAATTCCCGCGCCTGGGATCTTGGGCGAACAAAACCTCTGAAATGTAGCACTACTGCCGAAGTCTGGTTTTTCTCTGCTCCCTAGTGTCACTTCCATGGACTACTCTGGAGCTGTGCGCATGGGTTTGGGGTGCGAGCGGGGGGCTTTGCTGTTCCAGTGTTCACAGTAGAACATATTTCCTTTCACTTCAGACAGATAAGAGCAAGAAAGGGAGGATCAGGCTAGCAAGAATTAAAAACCCTGCCCAATAATTTCAGCACGTTTTTAAACCAGCGAGGGGTTAGGGGAGAGTTAGCAGCTTTCCATCCCTTCCTGCTATCTCCTCCCCCTGAAAAAAGACAGACTCTGTCCTAAAGACATACCAGTGCTCCTTCCACAATGCTCTATTTAAAGAAGACATTTTTAAATGGCTTGGGGACTAGAAGAGTTCGACGTTTGTCAGCGTCTGCCAGGAATGCATAAAAACATTCACTGCACAAAGCAAACCTTTTCCCCCATGATACAGAAAACAGCCCAGGCTCCGTTCCCTGTGCTCAGTTATTCATTATTGCCAGGTGACGCTGCCAAGCATTTTGAACAAACCCAATCGAGCCCATTTCTACCCCGGATTGAGGTGCTGGTAGCGAACACATTTTTAAAACTGATCAGTAAGAACTATGGGATCATCACTAAGTAAATACTACAAAAACCTCACTACGTCATTTTCCAGGAAGCTCAGAGATGATTCAAGGTTTCCTGTATGTGTGACTGTCAAGCTTTCGCGTCTCACTCGAACTTCACGTACCTTGATTCAGAGCTTGCCCTTTTAAAAGATAAAGTAGATCAGGCAACTCCCAGTCTCACCTACTAGCTTTTCAGCACAACTTTCAGTTTCCTTTTTCCCCACTCATATTCTCTGAAGAGGGTTTAACCCCTAAAGCACCAAAGCAGGATGTCAGCCTAAGCATGGAGGTTTTATTCCACCAAGGAGGAGGCTCAAATAAACACCGCTAGACTCTCAGCTTTATAAAGTTTTATTTTATCCCCTTCTCCTCTGGCATGCCAATGCAAATTGTAAAGAATGTTTTCCTCCAGTTTCCATAAATCACTTTATTCATGCCAAGCGAAGCAAGGAGGTGATACCTTTTTAGACCGACTGATAGAGTTGGTAAAACCAGACATGCTTGGGGGCTTGCAAGTCTTTCTCTGGCTCTCCATAAAGGAATTTCATAGTATCTGACCACTGAAGCTTAAGACAATGTTGCTTGCTTGTTCTTTACAGTTCAAACCATCTCTTCCCTCCTTCAATCGACCAGTTTCATGCCTGCTTTAAAGGGATCACTGTTGTATATCTTAAGATACCGAATAACATTTTAAAAAAAAAGCACACTGTACAATATCAGCACTTGATCTGAATCAGTTCTGTTCATCTCAAAAACTTTGTTCCTAGTCTTTCCAACCAAAGCTCCTGCTGTGAAAGTGAAAATGCCAAACTTAAAAGATCAGCTTGACCAAAGACCAGTACAAAATGAGATAAACCTGCACCATCCCAGGTGTCAAACAAGAGCTGTCCAACCAAGTCATACAGCTGTGACAAGGGCAGCCAGACAACACCACCCCACCCAAATGCAGCACTGGACAGGCAGAGATACAGGGTCACGTTCATGGAGGGTCTTTCATGCATCTATTTTGGCTGAGCAGTAACCTCAGCCAGTTGTATTTCTGCTCCATTTTCACCCCTTTGCTAAACATAATTTTGAGGCCAGGTGTTAAGAGTTGAGACTGGACGTCGCTTTGTTGTTGTTGTTGTTGTTGTTGTTGTTGTAATAAAGGGTGTTGCAGGGTTTTGGTCTGCAAGTGAGTTTTCAATGTTTCTTAGGTATGTGAAACCAGAAAGCTGAAGAAAGACAACGGAAAAGCTGCATTTATCTGGGGATTAGGGTAGGGGGAGTTACTTGGAGATCTTCTCCAATATTATCTACCAGTTGGCTCCCGCTCTGGAAGACCCAGAACCAAAAGCTAAACCATTATTGCTGAGAAAGATTCAACTTGCTTTTTTGCCCATTTAGGGCGATTGCACGCGCCTCAGCGCCAGAGAAACCCTAGCATTGTTTGGGAGTTGTCTTTTCTAAATTGAAAAACAAAAGTAGTATATTTTTTTTCTCATTTGCGTGTCATTTAGCTTCCTTTTATTGGCTCTGCATGCTCTTCAGACAGAGCTGGAAAAAAATGCAGTTGGGGCTCAGTAGAAGAGATAATCAGCCTGGAGCGGATGGTTCTCCGGAGTCAACCCTCATTGATTACACACAGAAGAGCTTGTGCAATGCCTGTGTCTCTGAGCCCACTCAGTGACGAATCCTTTGCTCTCCGGAGGACAGAGGTATGTGCACGTTGTGAGAGGAGCACTGCGTTTATTGATTGTGCTTCGGACACTTCGACACCGCTGGACTGTTTCTGAAGTCTTTAATAATTGGCACTTTGGCATAGAAAAGCACTGGATATGTAAAATCTGAGAGGAAAAGTGATTTTGCTCACCTAATAATAAAAATAACCTTTAATTTTAATTCCCAAAGACTTTTAACAATTAAGTTTAAAATATCTCTCAAAACTGAGGGCTCATCCTGGAAATCAATTCTACAGTCCACTAGGCCCCTCCCTGCTCATCGAGACAGACAGGAAGGAAAAAAAAGAAGGAGGAACTGAACCCCGAGAGGAACAGCGGAAAAGGATTTTTAAGAAGTCACGTTTCCAGTCCCAGATTTACGCCACCCCCTCAGTCTAGAGGATGAACAGCTTATTAGGGTGAGGTTACTTTTAAAACAAACACCACGTTGCTCAAAAAGGTAAAAGCATCAAATCCCTGAGTCCACAGGCAACCATTCCCCTTCACGAAGCCGAACACTGAAACACAGGTGTGAACCACAGGGGCTTGTGCGAGAAGAGTTTAAAGCAGGACCAGTTACTTCCTGAAATCTTAAGTAATTAAAACCACAGGGGGGTAAAAAAGGAGAGAGAAAGAAAAAGGCAACTTGGGGGAATTAAAATAAAACAGTACTTCACATGTGCGCATGAAAAAAACCAACAAAACCCCACCACACAAAAGCTCCCCATAAGAGCCCCCCAAAGTGCAATGAGAGCACTGAATTTGTACATTTCACTCCCCAGTTTTACAAACCTCAGATGTAAGTGAACCTCACCAGGGTTTCTCAGAGAACCTATCAAGTGAATTATGCAAGTGCTTTCTGTGTCACTTCTGGCACATGAAATATAATTCTCCTCCATCCTTCACTCCTCATCCTTGAGGGTTCCATTGGTTGTGTCCTGGCCCAATGGTAGTCAATGGGTGTTTTGTTACTGACTTCAGCAGAATCAGGATTTGGCACAGATAGCTGCAGGACCAAAATAAAAAGGCCTTTTATGCCAACTGGGTTCAACTGGCAAGACAAGGGCCAGATCCTCTGAGCTGGCAGAGGCAGGTTGAGCTGCTGTGAGGTATTTCAGTGTTGCTGGATCCAGCCTGAGGGACCACCTGAACTTGTAACCAGTCTCCACAACTTCAAAGTATCTGTCCCCTAGAGCTAGGGAGGCAAACCAGTAAACCTCTCTCCCTGTCCCTGTTCCCACATCCCCAAGGCCACAGCAGAGACAGAGAGAGTGGACACATCTGCAAAAGACCCCTTGGGGCAGGACCATGGGCTCACCCACCACAGAATGATGCTCCTTGGCCTGCAGGATCCTGGCAAAGCAGAGCAAACCTGCCCCAGCAGGGGGGAGCACAGACAACAGAGAGCACTGGCACCCTCCTCCCGTTCAAAGTTACAAAGGAAAAGCAGAGGGGAAGGCCAGTATAAACCTGGCAGCTTCTCCCAGCCTTGTCAAAACAAGGGGGAAAGCTGAACAGCCCAGGTGTCGAGGTTCAACTCCAGGACTGGAGCGAATAAGCAGCGGGGACTTCTAGCGGCGGCAGCCGCAGCTCGATGGAAATCACCCCTCCTTGGGGATTTCATCTGCTGACACCGGAGTGTTTAAAGCCTGGCACGGCAGCATCCCCGGGAGCTGGGACAGCCTGTTCCATGCAGAGCTGCACGGCCACGCTCCCTGTGCTGCAGCTGGCCTGCAGGCTGTGCACCGACCAGTCGGGAGAGGGGGGTGTTCTTTTTTTTATTTTTTTTTTCCACAAGGCTGTTTTCTCGGGATCTGATGCACTTTTTACTTGTTGGAGTGTACTGCATCCATGTTGCCTGGCTAAAGAGGACTCCTGACAACGCTGCCTGGTAAGAATTGTGTCTCATGCCACATGTGAGATAGGAAACAAATCCCACAACCCCCGAAGAGAGGTAGAGGGAATGGAGCTGTGCAGGGGTTTCTGTCCTCTCCAGAGCCAGTGCTCAGACATTCCGCACTTACAAGGTTTGTTTTCCCTGACACATTTTACATTAATTCTGGCTGCCNTTAATAAGCACTTACAAAACTCTCCTTTGGAGTATATAAAAAAATTGGCCTCCTGGGTAGCTCTGTGCTTCCAGAGAGTACAGGGGATTGTTTTTATGTTTGCAAGTCTTCGCTGCAAGGCTGTCAGTGCCAAAAGTAGCTGTAAGTGGCAGGTATTTCTCACACATATTTTACAGGGACCTAACTCTTCCCATCTCCTGTGGTGGATGGGTAAACCTCAGCTCTTCCAGAAGAAACAGAGAAGCAAGGAAAGCTCCTCAGCACCCCACTCCTGCATTTAGCAAGAAAGGCAGCTTCTCTCTCCCTAAAGAAACACAGCCTTAGCCCCCTGCTTTAGGCACTTCACACAGAGTGAAGACTGAGTGAAGAGCAGCTAGCAAGCTAAGTGACAGGGGTCTTTTCTCCTCTCCAGTTAAAATCAAAATAAGAAGGAAAACCATTGTGGGTGACTCTCAGAGGCTAATCTAAGTAGTACTTAGTTAGGGACTGTACAAGGAAACCCCTGGCAAACAGGAGACAACAGAGGAAGCTCAGACTCTCATTTGAGAAGCATCTGAAGTCGTGCAGCTCTCATGGGGTTTGCCTTTGATACTCAGAGCCTGGAGTCCCCAGGCCCCCGAAGGAGTGTCCATGTTAATCAGAAAGTAAGGTGAAGCCTTCCCTAGCAAATAAGCAATGCAATTATAAAGCCAGTCAATAGTGTAACGCCAGCCAACGTGTTCCAGCGATATTTTGAAACTGTAATCTGATCCTACTGTTTCCATCCTCGTGCCTTGCCTGCTCTCCCTTGTTGCATACTGTACTATTTGAGGCCCAGAGGGCAAAGCAAGCTCTTGCTGTTTGTTCATGATCAGAAACTGCATTTGGAGCGAGAGCTCTGCGTGCGCCGCCCACACCACTTTCTTGAGAGTTTCTTAAACTTGCAGCCCGCTGAAGCCCTGCTAGAAGGATCTCTGCAAAACAACCAAAAACACAAACTCCACTTCTGCCTTCAGCTTCCAGCTCCTTTTCACCACACTAAAAAAAGGCAAAGCCGCAGTCTAAGGCAATCTCTGATTCTGCAGTGTGTTAAGCCTTGCAGGAAACATATGCTTCTATTAAATTGGAAACAGTTTCTAATGCTGTCAGTTTGCTAAATGTAACACGTTCCCCTGGAAGAAGTGGAGCAGTTTTAATGTTTTTGACTAACTGCACACATCCAAACAGAGTACATCTGATAAAGCTGGAATGGGCTCCAATAAATATAGCTTAGAATAAATTACTGCCTCATTAAGTAATTGTTTGGAAAAAGGACAGCAGGTTTTTTAGATTATAACCATGTTATTAAGGGTGTTTATAATATTAGGAATTCTATCAGGGTAGCAGAAGTTAATGCCAGTTTAAATCGGAGGAGCACTTGTTAGCTTGTTAAAGCATTAAAGACTGCCCTGGCAGAACCAGGAGGTGGACAAGACCGCACAGGTTCTGAGCATGGAAAGCCAGCAAGGCACACTGCAAACCACCGTGAGGCTGAAGGCAAGAGCAAAAACCCTGAAAAACTCTGACAACTCTTTTTCAGTACAAAGGAAGAGGGAGGATATACCTGGGTAACACACCAGGGTTAAAAAACATTTATTCAATATTCACGTCCAGGAAAGCAGTTGTTTGGATTGCCCAGCAGAACTAATTTCTGTCTCAAAGATCTCAAAGCCAAAATGTCAATTCTCACACGTTCTGCTTCAGACAGGACTTCCCATGTGCTTCCTTATAAAACAGTGCCCAGAAGATGCAAACAAGCCCCCAACCTGCCCTTTTTTGGTCTCATCCTTAACTGGAAGCTTTAGGAATCAAGCTGTCTACGACTGCCAACCCTGCCACAGCCCTTCACAGGCCTGGTGCAGACATGGCCCTGCTGACACCAACCACTTGCTTTGAGCCAGATCAGGGTGGAGGAGTTCCCCCTTCCCACTACCAGGAGATGCTTTGTTAGGGTTACCTACTGAGGGGAGAGAGATTTTCCAGAAGATGGCAAAGCTGCCCTCAGGTCACCTCTGTGCCAAATCTCCTTTACATCCTTCCCCACAATGGCTGCACACACCGTCTACTCACAACAGTGCCTGAGCCACCACCAGGAGCCTTCTCACTGAGGTTCAGCTTAGCTGGGCTCTGTGCTTCAAAGAGCCACCAGAAAGAGTCAGGCTGAGGCTATTTTGAAATTTGGGTCTCCATGTGGCTGTGTTAAGGAAGCAGCCAGGCCTGCCAAGTGTGAATCGAGTTCTGTCGTGCTGTGAACATGGGCTCAGTGCTCTGCTGAAGGACTAGGAGCTGCTTTACACACCTGGGCATCAGCAGCAGGAAATCAGAGCTGCAGTAAAGCAAACCAGGCACAGCACTAGGCCAGATCCTCTGACTTTACTACGTGACTAGCTGATTATTCAGCAGACTCTGCTTGTTGTCACCCAAAAAATATGCGAGGGCTTCTACACACAAGCCTCCCTGGGATCAGCCAAGAAGCTCTTCCTGCTCCACACCACTGTTTCTTCCCACAAGTGCAGCACTCTGGGCCTCCTTGCATGGAAGCAGGAGATGCCGGTCCCACAGGCAGGACCACGACACCATGAGTTCCCGCGTCAGCGGGCCCCACGCTGGAGCCGGCGCACACAGCTCCATGCTGGGAGAACCAGAGCCATCTCTTCAAGTGGTGGAGCAGCAGCAATTAAGATGGCTGTGTACTGCTCCAGGGCCCAATTCAGCCAAGACTGCGCCTTCCATTCCTTCCCACTGCAGAGCCAGCAGGCACCGGCACAGCGCAAGTGCTGTCGAAAAAGAGACACCTCACTTGTAAATGAAATTCAAAACAATCTGAAAGAGCTAGAATAGCTACCAGAAAGTGACACAGGCTGGGAAACACACACTCCCTTTTCACTGCTAAAATTACACGCCTGTAATGACAAGATGCTACTGGTCAGGCTCTCTCTGAGGGAGAATGATGAAATAGCCAGCCCGGCTGTGCATCCCTCCTCCCCTGCACTGGCGCACGGAACAATGGATTACGGCAACGTTGTGTGGCATTGTACGAGACATCTCTATTGGCACGCACGTGTCACGGGCTGCCTGGTATTTTTAGTGTACGTAGGGACTGAGCACTGCAGACCCATCTCCACTGGACCTGGGTAATTCCTGCAAAGGTTAATGAGAATTGTGAGTGCACCCACGAGAGATGAGACCCCTTCGTGTATAATAAGGGAGAGAGTTTTCTCACCTATGTATAATTACTTTGTTTGAATCCTATCGTAGCATCTTTTCCCCAAAGACACCTTGTTTTTCCCCCTTCTCATAGACCCTTAATAAACACATGGGGGAAAAAAAAGCCCCACACTACTGAAAGAACTGAATGGTTTGCCAAAAAGTAGGTTATTGCTCTGAAAACAGTGTTGAATAAATTATCACAGCCAAACTGAAAAGCAGCGAATGGCAGGAGGGAAAAGGGGAGAAAGGGGAAAAAAAAAAAGCCTCTGAAGAAATATCTACTGCAAATGTATCATACAAATCCCAGCAATGACAAATCATTTTAGTTTCAGGCCTGCAGATTTTATTTGCTAACCAGTTTCACACTACTGAGACTTAGGAGAAAAGAAAGGTGTTTTCCTAGCATTTTTTAAGTAGCTTAAACAGCACATGAGTTGTTTTCAACATTTTTGCTTAAATGAAATGAACACAACCCTGCAAACAAATATATTCTATGAAAAAGAACCCACTGACCCTACAAGTTTCTCTTAAAGAGGTGAAAAAGTTGTTGGACATTTTTCCACCACCAGTGAAAACAAAACAAATTAAAAAAAGGTAGTTAAAATTTGACATGAAAGTTTACTAAGATGGTGTTAAATGATGTTGGACAAGATGATAACTGCTGGCCTTTCAGTCCAGTGTGCTAAAGCTCTTGCGTTTGTTGAAATACAGCATATGTTTCCATGTCCTACAAAGGAGCCTTCTGAAAACTGATTAAAGGGAACTTTGGCCAGCTTTGAACTATTCTCAACCTGTAACAGCTATGAGTTAGAGACAAAAGAGATTCCATTTTTTGTGGCACCTGCTTGATTTCACAATAAAAAGTACTGCACCAAAGCGATGTTCTTTAAAACAGCCACCATGGGACCCATGTCACTTCTATGTGGAGTAATTTAAACATATTCAAGTAAGTAATTTAAACTTAGATGGAGACATCCTTTTAACAGCATATTTTGACAACATGTGTATTAAATCTGTATTTTGAAGCATGTTTAGGACAGGTTAATCAACACAGAACAAAGAAACTTAACCACAAACTAAGTCTTTGGAAATTGGGAGTGGAAAATACAGAAGGAGAACAGCTCAGGAAACGGAATGTCCTAAACTTCATTTCATATTCAGTCAGGCACAATCCATTCGCCTCACCCAAGATAGTATTATACTGATTTTCCCCACAATTAAAAGAAAAGTCCTCGTCCAAGCACACATATATCACATGTGTCCCCCTGCCAGCAAGGGGAAGCAGAGCAGCGACAGGAAGCTTGACACTGTGTGTCACACACAGAGAAAATATTCTCTCTCTTCTATTCATTCACAAGCTATTTGTGGAACACTTTAGTTAGGGAAGGAAAGTGGAAGGGTTGTTTAGAAGAGCCAATTTCGCCAAGCAGATGGAACAGGAGGGGGTAAAGGGGGGCCAGATCCCAGCAGGGTAACCCAAGCAGGTTATTGGGCCCCTGGGACAGCCAGCATGGAAGTATCCCGGCCAAAATCCCTGTGACCGCAGCGTAGGCTCCCAAAGCCTAAGGCACTGCTCCAACACAGGGCCAGGAGCAGGCACGAGACCCGACCCGCAGCAAATCAGGCCGTGCCTAAAGTGCTGAAATAGAGTGGCTTGTCTCACACAAGGCCCACAGAGCAGTGAGAAAGCAAAATGTTACCAGCACTGTTCAAAAAAACCACTGTGGTTTGCACACAAACGCTAGTCTCCTATCTTGTTGAAATGTATATTTGAAAAATATGCAAATGATATGCATGCACGTGGATGTGTACCTACTAAAGGCTTTTTTCCAAGGGAGAAAGAGCGCCTGTAAAAACACATGAAAAGTAAAGTTTGTGGAGGCACCGGAAGATGACGATGATGTATTTCTGAATTAGGATTTAAAACTTCATTTTGCAGCTACCTGAAGTTAAGACAAAGCTGCCTTTAGGCATCTCAAACTAGTCAGACCTGCTATAGCAGTTGCACAGTCTGCTTCAAATATGCCCTCCACGCTCCTTTCAACCTCCACCCCAACATATATCCGCATAGTTTACCTCCAATCATGGGTGGTTCTTGCTATAGCGCAGTTCACTCAACCTTATTGCCTGCCTGGCACGACAGGAGGGGTTTTTTAAGACTAATGTTACAGGCTGCTATAAGAAACTGTATGAAAACAGCCAACAATTGTCACATTTCCATTAAAGGCGAGTGTGGCTCAAACAGTACAAGGGTTTCTGGTGTGGGGTGGAAAATCTGGGATCAAGAAAACAGTTTTTATTGTTACAGCTGAGGAAGTATTAGGGCAAGTTTAGATCTTTCCACCAATTCAGGGTTCCTTGAAAAAGGGAACTTCTTTTTTCTGCTACTTCCATATACTGCCCAGTTTTCAAAATAACATTAAAAGAAAACAACCCACATTTGAACTCTTCTCTCTGTATTCCCCTATATTAAGAATACAATTTTTATTCTAACTTAACTGGAAACGAGCTGTCAGATGAAATCCAATACACCTTACTGGTGTGAAAGCAAAGTAAACAGGCTTTGGCTCTTAATAATTACACAGATTGAGACTCATGTCATTCAATGCCACTTAAAACTCAATTCCAGAGTGATATTAAGGAGAAATTTGTCTTTAAAACCACTGATACTCAAAATACTGATCATGCTATACAGGCTGGGAACTTCAGACGTTCTATGGCAACACCTCTGACTTTGTGTACCAAGCTGAGGAGGGTCCCAAACCTGGCCCCTCATTTGAAGAACAGTGGTCTGACCTCACCTGACGCAGGACCCTGAGCATGATTTTCATTTCACTGCAGTACCCTGAATCCAGTGTCACTCTGATGTGGTGGTGCCTGCTGTCTCACCTGAGCTAGAGGAGCCTCCACCCTCAAAGAAGGGACATGTGAAAACCAAAAACTTGCTCTCTGGTGACTTGACAGTTTCTTTGGCCCTTTCAAGCCTTCCTGCTCCTAGTCCCAGCTTAAAGCTTTTTCTGAAGACCTATGAGGCTGTACCCAACGCCCCTGGAGACTGCCCCAACTCTCCCTTGGAAATGCCCCTCAAATCAGGTCTTCCCCACCCTGAAAATCCCCTTTGCGCCGGAGGAATGTCCCAGCCAGCGCATCTTCACAGCTCCTCCTGGCCACTTGGCAATGACACCCAGCATCTGACACGTTCACCGGGAGCCATCGGTGAGGCAAACGTGGTGGCAGTGCAGTTTCTATTCTGCACAGTGACACACAGTCAGTTTAATACCCACACAGCCATGAGACAGAGGGCAGGGACCCTGCTGTGACACACACAGGCCTGCTTCTCCCACTAAACCTCTGCTGTCTCCCAGCCACACATTTGCTTTGGACCTCAGTTTGGGCTTGACTTCAGCACACCCGAGAGCAGCGTTAGCACAGCATTTACAGGGTTTGCTTTCCCCACTTGTGTTGAACAGCCAAGCATTGTTATCTTATTTTTGTTATAATGTTTGCATTGGTAATGCTGAACAAACCTGAAGCCTCCACTCCAGCAAACACAAAAATTGACTCTGTTTATAAAAGAATTAAAGAACTAACGCATGTTGAGAGTCTCCCTCCATTTATAGAAAACAGGCATTTCTTCATGACAGCAGTTTCTCTGACGGATGAAAGTTTAGAAATCAAAACAAGTGGCAGAAAACATGCAACTATATACCCCTGAAGAAAATGAGTGCTGTGCTCGGATTGGCAAATTTCATCCTCCACAAACCATTAATTAGCAAAAGATTCATCAAGACTAAAGATCTGTGCTTAGTGCCAGCCTGCTTACATTGAAGCTGGACCTTGCTCTCTCCTTTGAAACACTCCTGATCTTTGGACTTGGTAACTGAAAGCTGCTGTTTCTGGCACTGATTTGTGTGCATGTTAAGGAACCACTGCAACTGGAGCTGTCTCCTTGTGAGCCAGTTACACTACAAAGCTGAGTTAAAAGAAGGTGTCTCTCTTGCTACCCGGCCCTTATAAGAAGTAGATCACCAGAAGACTACTTGCACTTTCAAAGTACTGAATTCTCCTTTTTTGACAGATTACACTTCAAGATGTTACATAAAAGCAAAAATAGTCACAAGTACTTTGGATCACCTGTCTAGTGTTAGCACTGCCAGAGATGAACTGTGCCAGGAGTGCTTTACATCAGTGTGAAAAAAGTCAGAGTTCCTAAAAAAAAAATGTTTTCCCAATGAAATATTTATTGAAAAAATAAAAGCAGCCTGTGTGAATGATGGCAAAATCCTTCAAACTAGATATTGCATAAAATCTGCTGTACTTCATGGAAACTAAAAAAATAAATTTTGAATACAAAATTTGAGTGTTTCCTTGCTATTAGGACATTATCTCAAAGACCTTGATGCCTCTCAGGCAGACAATTTGAACACTTGCTATATTTATGTTATTATTTCCACTGTGAAACTCTTTATTTCATCTTTCCTATTAAAAAGAGCAGGTGTATAAAGGAACACAATTACAACTCTTAATAAATCAGCACCTACAGAAGTATTTAATGCTCTTTAAGACTGCTTCATCTAGAGACAAAACCTGAAAGACCTATGGCTATCAAGTTTCTTTTTGTTTGTTTTCAGTCAGCTTCAGAGAAAAAGAAATCAGCTTGACACAAAAATCAAAGCAGTGTTTTAATATGCACAAAGTCTGGCTTCATTCGTTAGCAGTCCAATCCAGTTCCTGCAGAAAAGGAGTGGGTGGTTGCTGCTACCAACTTAAATGGAAGCAGGATCAGTCACGAGAGGAGGAATATCTAGAGCTGTTACATTGGATGCTGCACTACTTGCCTGAACAATGGAAGTATTCCGAAGGACACGCTCTCAGATACCTGTCCAGCAGCACAAACTGCTAATCCCCCTCCTATCTCTACCACCACCACCGGTTCATTATGTTAAATCAGAGTCCAAAGATACCATCCTATTATGTAAAAATGCATGCATTTTAACTTCGGCCAGAAAGGGCTACTTTCAATTTACCCTGCTAAATCAGTTGGCTAATTTCTAGAGCAATCATTTTAAAGAAAACACAGTTCATTTTTATAGTTTGTTTTACCATGTCAAAGCTTCCTGTGCCCTTAGATGCAAACTGAGGTGCCTCTGTCAATTTTGTACCCTGTGAGAAGTCCATAAGACACGGGAACCTTCACTTGTGCAGGTGCATGCCTAAAATTATCAGAATAAAAAAGGTAGAAAGCGTTGTTTGAACTCACACACATAGCAAGTGTTTACTCATTTGAGAGACACAAGCATAAAACCGGTGTTGGGGGCAGCCAAGCCCCCTCCCACCGTTGTTTGAGCAATAGTACGTTCTACAGAGGCCAAAGCCAGCACCCACTGACAGCAGCGAGAGTCACCCTGATGACTGCACCAGGCACCAGATGCAAAAGCCTGGACTTTCCTGCTCCCGAGAGCCTTGGATCTGTCTGAGCACACGCCGCCACACGCAACAGCTCTGGCGTGCTGCACTGAAGTTCGGGTAAAGAAGCTGACAGGCCCCCCCCGGATGGAGATAAAATGGGCAGATTCGCTTTATTTTACGCCAGCAGCTGACCCACAGCTGTAAATCAGCCACCAAGGGGCCCACTGGACAGCACACAAACCCCTCCATAGATTTCCAACAAAAGTCGCCCTGGGTTTTCCAGCTGTGCTTCACAAAACGCAAGAAATGACAGCAGGTAACTGTACTCCTATTTTCATGCTTAAGAAGAACTTCTTTTTCCAGATCCTGATGTGAGTAAAGCAGCCAACGCTCTAAATCAAAGTGGCACCGCAAAAGGATTTTTTTTCAAGCGTTCATCTAACCCGAAGAAAATCCTAATAAATACATATTTTGCCATCTCTTTCAAAAGATGAACCACCTTACTCACAAAAGCCCCCCAGACGCCTGTTTCTCCGTGCTGGCGGTGCTCCCAAGGAAGACCCATGCGCGCTATTGCTCAGGGAAAAGACAGGCTAATCCCCTGCCCTAACACCAACCCCTGAAAAGGGCCAGGCAGCGGGGCCAGCCGGGTCCTGCCCAGCCATATGTCAGCTTTGCTACAGCGGAGTGAAAGTCTCCCCCAGGCCCTTTTAGCTCTCCCGGCACTACGGCACGCACTTTTCGGGGTTCCCCAAAGCCGCCGCTCTTGCTGGGAGAACGGAGCAAGGCTGCAGCCCCCGGCTCCAGGGGCTCCCCGGCGCACACGCGAACTTACCGGGGTGGCGCGGCTTTCTTGGCGTCGGAGGGAGCCCGGCTCCGGAGAGCACAAGCGGCCGCACTACCGGAGCCGGCACAGCCACCTCGATAAAAAAGTATATTCCAGCTACCCGCACCTGCTTCGGCTCGGGATGCCCCCGCATCGGCGGGGGAGGGGGCGTATTTTAAGGTCAACTCCGCCGCTCTCCCTCCTCTGCTCATCTCAGCACGAACCCCCCCCGGAGGAGAGGGGGAGGATCCCCGCCCCGGGCTCCTCTGCCCAGGCACCAATTTAAAGGTAGAGATAAAACAAGCCCCGATGACT